>VWYP01003014.1:0-35527 GCA_013400435.1 Pycnonotus jocosus | reverse complement strand
ATATATGATATATTATATATATTGTGTATATAATATAAAAATAATTATATAATTATAATTGAATCAGAGTTTATATACCTTATTCCCCAAGACCCAGTGGAAATACAGCACAGTGAGGTCTGAACCCCAGCCTCTGGTGCCTCAGAGGTTTTGCAGATGCTTTTCCAAGGGAGCCATGGCCCAGCCCCAGCAGGGCTGCACTGCCCTCCAGGTTCCTGCTCTCAGCTTTGGAGAGTACAGCTCACTGTCCTGCCTGCTCCCTCACACACGAGATAAAACCGGGCAAGTGAGGAACAGGAACAAATGACTTCATGATAAACTGAAAAACTGCTGATAAACGAGGTGATTGAGACGCCAGGCTGGCAGAGTGCCACTGCAAGAGCTGCTGTGATGAGCAGGGATGTTTTCCTTCCCATACTGAGCCTGTCAGCCTTAATCAGATCAGCCTTAGCAGAGCCTCTGTACATCCAGGTGAGACTCCAAAGAGAGCATGAAAACTGCTGCCATCCATGAAAACTGCTCCATGTCAGTGACAGGAGAGAGTCTGGACAGAGCAGAGCTCCAGAAAAAGCAGATTGATATAAGGAGTGTGAAATCACAATGCCCTATTTATTAATTTGAAAGAGGAGGGAGTAGACCAAGAAGAATTTTTGATAATCCTAAATTGTCTCAGCTGCACAGGGAGACCTCTGGAAGGGTACCTTGGGCCCTTTCTGGTGCCTGTGTATGACAAGAGGATGGAGCAGCAGCCATAAGGCACTGCAATAATTGAAGGCAAAATTTAATTTTCCCAGATCAGGGCCTTAATCATACAGCATTTAATTTCTATGCTTTTTGTCATGTGAGGGATATGCAGCATCTTTGCAAGTGTCAAAGGCCTTTAGGTGACCAGGAACAGGTTCCATCAGAGCAGGGGAAATTTTATGAAGGAATTGGCACTGTAGAGACCCCCTTGACAACCTCCCAGGTTCCTGTAATATGGAATTAACTCCACATTGCCACGAGGTATGAAAGAGGAACTTGCCAACCACCTTTATGTGATGAAATGCAATTCTTGCAGCTGCAAAATTGGAGGATTGTAGCAGTTTCTTGGCTATTAGCTGCAAGAGGGAATTTCAGCACTCCAGCTCTCCCCAGTTCTGGCTCTATTTCCGCTTAAAAAACATTTACGTAGGGAAGTGCTGCATTTCATACAAGAAGCAAAATGACCCTGAATTTAGTAGGCTACATTATCAAATACTCAAAAGTAACAGACTGAAATGAAAAATTGCAAAGCATAATTCTGCCAAGAAAATTAATCCTCGTTAACCCATGACCTGATCATATAGGATGCTGCTCTGATGAGCTTACTGAAATGCTATAAATAATGCCAGCATATTTTATTTTCTTTGTAGGCATAAATATTGACAAATTCATACTCATTAAACTTCTGCAAGCTGAGAATTATTCCTGTTTCTCAAATGGAGAACAGGCAGAGGAATTAAGGCTCTTTTTTCAGAGAGATTCATTGGTTTGAAGAGTCTATTGGAGATGCTGAATGCAGTTTTAAGCCTTCTTTATGCAGAGAAGTAAAACTGTATTGATTAAATCCACCCTCACAGTGTTACTTCTTTTCCCCCCACCCTCAGCTCAGACCTGTTTCTGTGTGCAAGACAGTCCTTTTGCTGAGATGCATTAGTTCCCTGAGCAGAATTACTCCAAAAAGAAACTTTTTTTCACATGTAAATAAACTGACTGTGAGTTTTGGGCAGGAATTCATTGCTTTGTGCTCAGTGACAGAACCAGTCCAAAAATGTACCTCCAGATTGAGGATATAGGTACATAAAAAACTCATTGTGAGACAAGCTGGGGTGTGGATTTACAGAGCTTTAGTCCCTCCACAGGATCTGCTTTGTGCCACCCATCACCTGCCATAAACCTGGGGTGTCTCATCCCACTTAAGGGTACCACACATGAGCTGGAATTTGTTCAGGCTATGTTAATTGCAAACAATGGTCTTTATTCCAGAACTGATAATTTCTGGCAATTACAAAGGAAAATGGACACTGTGGGATGAAGAATTCCCTCAAACCAAACTATTTTTGCTTTGGCTGTGATGTAGAATTCAAATGAAGCCATCTCCTCTGTGGTCCATGCTCCAAAATCTCAGCTGCCTGTACAATGCAAGGGAAACATCCTCAAAACTGCATCCCTATTTTCTTTAGAATCCAGTTGAACATCTCAGCCCTGCAACAGATTTAGGAGGAGCTGATGAGATTCTAAGTTTAAGACTCTCCAAAATACCGGTGAGACGAGTACTTTTGAAAGAGCAAATTAGTATTTCCCCTACTCCTCCAGCAGTTTTAAACTTCTGTGGAGCTGCTCACTTCAGGTTCAGATGTGTGAACTCATACTAGGTAAATGTTGTATGTGTGTTGCTCTATTTCCTCCACTTCTCAGACAAAACCATGCTGGGAAAGTAGAAGAACCAGAAGCTGAGGTTCTTTGCTGCCAGAAAGAAGCAGGGCTGTAAGAGCAGGCTCCATGTGGAGCTGGTGGGACCATCCTCTTCAGGCAGAATGCAAAGGGATTTAGGATTCTGCTCCTTGGTCTCTCTCAGAAGAAGCTGGAGGCTGTGATAAGTGTGTGTAAAGAATTTTGTGAAATGGATTGACTCCCTGTGGGGAATAAGGTGAGATCATGAAATGTATTTCATTTTATCATAAGCTGAACTCATATTTGTGTCCCAGAGTGAAAAGGTTTTATCTCACCCCACTAACAGCAGTGTTTACCTCTCTCTCTCTTGGTTAATGGGAGCTGCATGGATTTTTATTTCTTTTTTCTCATAGGAAATGTCAGAACAGTCCAGATTTAGAGATGTATTATCTGACAGCAGAAACAAAGTGCTACCTCACCCCAGCTGTAACAGGTCCTTACTTTGAGTCATTAATGTCTCTAACGAAGCCATTAGCCCACGGAGTCACTGATGGGAGCCTTTCCCATGGAAAACACAGCCCACACACAAAGATCCCATTTTCACTGCTCTGTCAGGAACAGAAAATACCATCCTAGGCTGGCACCTTCTTTGGTCTAAATACTAGAGGGTGCATGTCTGAGGGACAGGGATTATCCCAGAGATTCTGCATTGCCTGTGGAGAGATGCCATGAGCTGGGCTCTCCTGGCATGCTGAGAGGGCAGTGATGCCTTGGGAAAGCTGACCTGAAACAGAGGCTGGACAGAGCTGGAGAATAAAGTAGGGATTTATTGAAAGGCCTCTAGGATACACCTTGGGCAGGACAAGAGCCTGGCCAGGGCTACACCCAAGGGGGACTGAGAATGGTCACAAAATGG
The DNA here is from genome assembly GCA_013400435.1 of Pycnonotus jocosus. NCBI lineage: Eukaryota > Metazoa > Chordata > Aves > Passeriformes > Pycnonotidae > Pycnonotus > Pycnonotus jocosus. The sequence goes on along the minus strand of VWYP01003014.1, from coordinate 32,196 downwards.
ACAATTGGTCACGAGGTCTCACACTTTGATCCATTTGCATATTGGGGTTTAATTGTCCAATTACAGCTTCAGGTTGTGAGGTCCCATTCTTCTCGTTCCTCCCTTCAGTTCACTGCTGTTTGTGCTGTTGGGCTGAAAGTTGTCCTTGGTCTGCAGCAGGAAAAGGATTTGTTTTGTCTCCCCACCCTGTGAAGAGAGCTTGCCAGCACTTAATATGAGGCTCAGAACTGCACCCCTGGGCAGCACAGAGTCTGAAAAACATGAAAGCTGAAATTTAAGGCATCAGCAGGGGCACAGAGAGATGAGATGGATGCAGGAGCATCTCTTCAGGATGTTTTCCCCCTGTTCTAGTGCGTGCATAGAGCAGAGCCCTCTGCCCTTGGCTGCATGGGACAGGCTGAGCACAGTGGAGAAACAGGGAATTCCTGCTCTGACAAACCCTCCTCTGTCTCCTGGAAAGCTGCAAACAGCTCTCTGGCCACACTCCAGCGGCAACAGGAGATGTGGATGCAGAGTTTCGGGGTTAGCTCCCAGAGTGGCAAGTGGGGTCCATTTGTCTGATGTTGTTTTTCAGCTCCTTTTCCAAAAAGGGAAGGGAATGTTCAGCCCTGTACCCAGGGGCTGGGTGTGCAGAAGGACTGGGCCTCGGGATTTTCACAAAATGGGAGAAAAGCAAACAAACACAATCAACAGATGGAAACCCTCAGATGGAAGGGGACATACTGGTTATTTATTTAAAGAGCTGTTAAGTCCTAATGGAAATTTTCAAGAACCATTCCATTTAGAACTAGCAGAGGTTTATTTTAGCCCATATTTTCTGTTTGTTTTCACTCATTTTTCATGTTAAAGAACATTTGCTACCAGTCCTCATCTCCAGCATCCTCGATTGTGTATTCCCCAGCATTACCCTGGTTGCTACGGAGACAACTGAGATGCCACAAACAACAGAAAGCTCTTCTGGGGCAGGAGCAGGGCTCCAAGGAAAAAAAATAACCCTGGAAAATATGGTATCTACAAGCATGGGAAGTGGGGGACATTTATGGGACAAACCATGTGCTGGACCCTAAGTCCAAACAAAATTTTTCCCCAGAGCTACTACCCTGTTGCCAGCCGCTTTTCAAGCTGCACAAAAGCCATAATCCATATTCCTCTAGACTTGATGCCAAAGAATATTTCCTACCTGGATTTGAATAATGTGAATATATTAATTAAAGTTGATAATGGCTGATAATGATTTCCATCAGCAGTAGAATGCTGCTATATTTATCATTATTTATGAGATCACCGTACCTCACTGTAATTTATACAGAGAAGACTTGAAGTAACGTGACTTGACATCTTAACAACTTTTCTGATCACACCTTTAAAGCCACAGAACGTTGTTTTCTCAGACAACCAGATCAGTATGGAAAGGAAAGAGAAGAGATCAAGCTCTCCAGGTTTTGCTTTGATCAGCTTTGCCTCTGGAAAGGAGTTGACTTTGAGAGTGGCCACAGCACTGGCAAAAATTAAGAGACAATTCAGCATTTGTATTAATTATGGTCATTGCTCTGCAGAACTCAGATGTGGTCTGCAGACAGAAGTGGGGCTTAAAGTAAAGAGAAATGCAGGAGGGGGAACAGAAACTCTGTGTCTTGTCCTTTCTAAAATCCATCAGGAGCTGCCCCCATTGTCCCTGGCCTGAGCAGCAATGCCACAGGGGTTTGGGGCTGGCAAACTCCCAGCCCTCCCTTGGATTCAGGAAAGAACAGCTCTCCTTAGGCAGAGCTGAGGGGCCCTTCTCAACGGGAGCTCTGGCAGCAAGCTGGAAGAAGAAAAAGCCAGAGGAGGCAGCAGGAGGAAATCTGGAGGATGTCTTCTGCAAGCTCTCAGGCTGGATGGGGGGGCAAGGACTGGACCCTTCCTCAACAGGGAAGAGAGAGGATGATTCCACCAAGGAAGCCCCCAAATCCTCACACAGTGGTGGATCAGCAAGGTCCAGAACCCCATGGGGTGGAATTCAGGATTGCCTGGTTCTCAGTATGGATGCAGGAGGCATTTTTCCTGCTGCTGCTGTGCCTGGGCTCAGTGGGGCTCCTGGTAGGGAAGAACCTTCCAGAAGAAAAATTAAAGAGTCAGACACTGAATGTCAGGCACTCCCAGTGCTTTCATGGTAGTATAACCTAAAACCACCTAAATTCTATCTGACTTTAAAATTTGTTTTATACCAGGTCACTGGCTCTAGACATGAGAGTGAAAATTCTGAAAAAAACCCCACCAAAACATCAAAACAAGCATTTCCTATAAAGCAGGTCCTACTGATATAAAATTCATAAAACATGAATTCATAAAATATGCAAACTAGATTCACTTTTAGCTGGCATGGCCAAAACTCAGAAACATCAGGAACTGACAGACTGAGGTCAAAACAGTTCAGAAAATAAAACAAGGAAAAAAAAACCATCCAGGAACCCCCAAATCTCTCAAAGCTGCTGACATCACTGCTTTTGGTTTCAGCAGATCGTGGCACAAAGACAGAACAACAGGAATCTTCTTTAAACATTTGTTGTTAAGGTAAATCTAAAATGATTGTCTAGCACAATGGTAATTACATTGTACAGCAATCAAAACAGAGACGCCGACTCTAATGAATCCCTACTCTCACCTTTGGAACCGAACTGGAGTGTCTTGTTCACCTCCTTATTAGCCCATAAATATTCTAATTAGGAAGCAACTCCAGATGAATAGGATTAGCAATAAGGATATTTTAGACTAGGTACACAAGAGATACTCAAAACTCTCATGTCTTATCTAAGGCTCTCCTGACATTTATAATCATGTAGAAACGCTAAATTTACATAGCTCTGCCTAATTAGACATGGTTGCAATTATGTTTGTGGGCTTCCTTTTTTTCCTGCCCAAGTATAACTTGCACTGTCAACACAGGAAGCAGGAACTGAATAGAAGCTCAGTGAGAAATAAAAGTGTTTTCTGCTATTTATTTTTTCCTGGTTTTAATTTGAATTTCATATTTCTAAGCTTTTTTTTTTCCTTTTTTTCAGAATCCAGGCAAGAACTGGCTGTTATATGGATCCAAGTGCAGATCGCTGCTGCTTTAGATGTAAAAAATGTGCTTTTTTTAGATCATCAGCATCTCAAGAGCAGGCACTAAACCAGGCCAAATTCTGCAAAAGGTGACACGTTCTGCCTGCAGCAGGTGGGTCGCTCATGCTCTTGGTGACAGCAAGAAACAAAGAAACTTGTTTCCTTTGAGGACTGTAAGGTCCCTGAAATTCTCACCCTGCTTATAAATTTTGCTAACTGCCCTGGGGTTTTTGATTTCAGTCCCTCTCCCCAGCCTGAACTTGACATTTCTACAAGAATCCTGTGTTTATCTTCCTTGGCCTTCAGAAAGCTGGTGGGAAGCAGGTAATCCATCACGTTGTATTTCTGTGCAGCAAATGTTGGCATTATTGGGCAGAGATTTGATAAATGATGTGTACATTAGAAAACTGAATTTCAATATATTGTCTTTGATGTCCATAATCACAGATAGAGTTCTTTCACCTCGGCTCAAATATAAATCAAAGCAAGTTTATATGCACTCAATTCAACCTGCCTACAAATTCCTCTTCCAGAACTAAAGCATAATCATGAAAACTCACCTGTGTCAGCAGTCTCACCTGCAGAGAGCTCAGGCTGCAGCCACGGTAGGTGGAGATGCCCATACATATAAAAACCCCCAGGACTGGGATATTAGGGAATTCCCAGGGCAAACATCCACAAATCCTTTTTATTGACTGCTAGATGCCTAATTATCTCTACTCCTAAATATGTTGTTTTTCAGAAAATCAGCATCTCATTTGACACCCACAGCACGTTTCAAGCTCCATGCCAGTGATCAGACAATCATGGAACCATGGAACAGCCTGTGTTGGAAGGGACCCTAAAGCTCATCTCCTTCCACTACCCCAGATTGTCCCAACCCCTACCCAACCTGGCCTTGGACACTTTCAGGGATGGAGCAGCCACAGCTTCTCTGGGCAACCTGTGCCAGGGCCTCACCACCCTCAGAGGAAAGAATTTTTTCCTGATATCTCATTTAAACCTGTTCTCTTTCAGTTGGAAGCCATTAAATGGCTCATGCCAGCAGAGTCACAGAGCCATTGGAAGCCAGGCTGCCTGGTGGCAGAGGTCAGTGTCTCCAGGGATAGCAAGACTAAAGAAAACTGCCTTAATAAAGACTCCTGAGGAACAAGACAACAACCAAAGAGCAGGATGAAAACCTCCTGCTTCTAGCTTCCCTCCTTGGAATGTGGGAGAGGTGGAAAAACAACAGTTCTGCTCCAGCAGGTTTATAGAAGCCAAAATTAAACAATTAGGAAACCAAGTCTCCTCCTTCAGCAAACTGAAGCGAAGCAGATCACGCAGCACAGTGACCCCTGTGAGCACTGCAGGCTGTTCCTGCACAGCCCACGCTGGGAACATCCAGCAAGGCAGTCCAACTGCAGCCTCCCAGTGAATTCCACAGCCTGGCTCCACCAGAGCTGAAGAGCAGGGGTGTTCCTGAATGTCTGCTTCTCAAAGGACACACCCAGCACGTGTTCTCTGGCCAGGACATCAGCCCCGTGCCTGCTTTCTTATCAAGCTTTCTGATCAGGGCTTGTATCGGTCAAGGCAGTCGGATCTGGAAGCCTCTGATGACAGCCCAAGGAGCTGAAACAAAATCAATAACCATAGAAACCCCATCCCATCCCCTGCTCTGCTGTATTTAAGATCAATCAATATGCATAAACGACCAGTGCCAGGCACATCTGCACTAGTCGTGCACATAATCAACTTTGTCTTGTCTCAGCTTAATGCAATTTTCCACCATATTAGCAGCCTTTATGATATCCTGTCTTTTCAAATAGACGCGATTCAGAATCACTGCAGAGTTCAATTGGATTACTGGAGTTGCACACAGACCCACACTCTCACACCTCCCCCCCTCCCCAATCCACTCTTGGTGACAGCCTCTCCTCACTCCACTGAGCTTGGGATTACAGCCATGCTTAAAGTGTTTGCAAGGAGGTGACATCCGTGGTCACGGCCAGCTTCCACCAATACCTCTGGCAGAAGAAAGTGTGTGTATGTATAATTAACAGACTGGGAAACGAAATGAACAAACTTATCAAATGCCATGCTGAAGCATCCATTAAAAACTGCACACACTTTTAATGACTTGGGTGAGGGTTGCTGTTGCATAAATTTATTTAACGTTAATGTCCCTAGTTTGCTGTAAATTTCACACTGTGAAATTACCAGGGCAGTTCTAATGGAGCCGAAGACTCCAGCTGCACTCCATGATAAAGGAGGAAATAATTATGAATTCCTCTGGGAAGCCAAAGAAAGTCAAAGATCTCTTTGGAAACTGCTCCCAGCTGAGCTGCTCATCAGCCAGCTGAGGAGGTGCGGAGCCGCTCCCAGCGCCGGGGGACACGCGATGAACGGGACGCTCCCGCTGACAACGGCGCTGCCATCAACTGACATTTAATTTGGAAGGATTGAGAGCTGGTGTCTGCAACAACTTCTGCCAAGAAACATTATGAACAGTCAAGACAGAGCATGGAAGTGGGTTTTATGTTCCAAGTTTGGATGATACTGTGTAATTTTACATCTAATCACCTAGCGCGAGACATAACCGGCACACACAGCTCCAAGAGCTCGTGCCTGCAGCTCTGACAGATGCCTGGATCAGGAGAGGATGCTGCACTGTGTGTGCTGTTCTATCTAGGGTGGCATTCTCTATAACCCTTCAAATCTAGAGCCAACAGCCTCTGCACACATTTACAAGGGTGGAAAAAGTAAACTCCTCTCTTCCACCCTCCTTAATCTTCTATCCCTACAAATGTCTCTTCCTTCCATCTCTGTTTCTCGCTTTTATCTTCCTGTTCCTTCTTGTTTCCTCCACACCACCATGGGCTGCCCTAGAGAGCCCACCTGGACACTGAGCAGCTGGGGCACACCTGGAGACCCCTGCCCCTGCCTCCTTCCCCACCACCTCACTCCTTGCCTGGCATTCTTCCTTTTGTCAGCTTGGAGTTCAGGCCCTCACAAGCAAAAACCAATCATGGCTCTCCTCTGAGTACACCTCAGGAATGATAAAACAACTTGTTCCTGGTAAAGGAATGAGAGAAATGTAAGAAACAAAACCACCTAATGGGGCAGACAGGCAGTATTTATTCAGTTCCTCCCGGTGCATCACTCATAATAATGTCTAGCAGTGTACTTTAGGCTTGTTTCTCAAGAACAAATATAATTCTTATTTATAATGCAACAAAGGATAAAGCAGGTTTCCTGATTCTGATAAGTGACTCTCTGATTATTTCTTCAATAAAAAGCGTCACGTCTTTCAGATTATTCTTTCATGTTTTATTCTGGCTGGGAACAGAGACAGCGCAGACGAGCATCTCTGTGCCTTGAGTCACTTGGTTTATTTCCTCATTTACAGAACCTTGGGATCTGCTAGAAAGCACTTCAGAGGTGCTTAAGGACTTCTGAACTTTGGGGACTCGATTTGCAGCAGTAACCAAGGCCTGCCTCAGGGTCACCCTTTATCAGGTAATTGATCTGTGAGAAGATAACACAGATGATAACACAGAGAGAGTGAGGCATTATCGCCTTGGATCGTGACAAAGGGCTCTCCTGGAATAGCAAACTCCAGCCCTTCCCACAAAACACCAACCCAAGATGCTGCCGGGGAGCCTGTCAGCAGAATGCCTGCTCAGTGCATCAGCACGCACCAGACATGGGCTTGATGTACCGAAATGGGGTGAAAAACGTGAAATGAAATGCGATCACCTCTTTGGACTTTCTGCTTGCATCCCAATTTCTCTGCAAAACATGTGCCATATTATTTACTGTGTCTTCTTTTAAGGTAGCTGTCACCATATGACTTAGAAACTCCAAACATACTAAGAATGGGATTTTCTGTGTCAAAATGTCCCATTGAAATTCAGACACCTCCTTCTCACAGTCTGTGCAATGCTGCGAAGCAAACAGGGCCCAGACCTTATTGGAAAAAATTCCCCAAACAAATGTTGTGTTTATGTAACGATCTATTTATTTAGGGCCACTTCAATCAGATACAGCTGGTTAGACTTGGAAATAACTGTGTGTGAAAATGCAAACAATAATTTATGTAACTTTAAATGAGTTTTTGCAAGATGTTTTGATGCATTTTCCTTGAACGCTCCCCTGCACATCTGGCTGTGAAGTCTGTAATTTAGCTTTCCTTATTCCCTATGGAAGTTGTATGGAAAGGACTGTGCCTGTGCCCCTCTCTGAACTGCCATGGCACAGTTTGGGGTCAGCAGAGTAACACAAAATCTATTTCTCAAATGTGTCAGTCAGCCTTTGAAGATGCTGATACTGCAGGCAATGGTCACTCCGAGTTACATTAGCAGCTCTTACTGCAAACACTGGAATTAGTTTTCAGAAGAACATCCCTAAATACCCATTTTGATATGGTTGGATGACAGTAGTGGCAGGGACCATATAGAGAGCTGAAGGGGCCTGAGGATGAAAACTGGTGGAGAATATTATGACAAAATGGTTTTTCATCATGAGATGCTAAGAATGAAACTGCTCCCAAGGACAGGCACTTGAAAGCTCTCCCTCACTTGGAATTTATTTTTACATTGCAAAAGAGTCCTTTTTAAAATGGTTTTAATGGTCTGAGCTAACTTTGACAAAAATTGATCTTTCAAAATGTCAAACATCATTTTGAAAGACCAATATCAATGCGACATTTTTGCAGCTATTAAAACAAAAATGCTAAATCTCTCCAGATTTTCTGACTGGTAATTACAATTCAAAAAAATCATTAATTTGTCCTAATCTGGGGATGGGGATATGTTGTGGGGCATTTCCTGCTTAATCAGGATGATCTACATAAATGATTGCTGATGCTTCAATTTCTAATCTGATGGACAGATCTGAGAGATTCTCCCACTTTTTACTTTAGGGGTTCTCAGGGATGTGGCCATGGCCATAGGAGCTGGGGGTGAGCTACCTGCCCTAAGAACCACCTGATGCCCTGCAAGCTATTTTTCTAGGGAAATTTGCTCAATTGCTTTGTCAAGAGCTGATACCCTGAAGTCATGAAGCCACCCAGTTCCTCTCCAGCACTCACTGGTGGAAGCTGCTCTGCTGCTCGTCTGTAGGGCAGATTTTCTGATAGTGCACAGCACTGGCAACCCTTCCAGATTGTTTCTTTATGCTGAAATCTGCTTTCTTTCAGACCACATCTAGCTGCTGATTTACCAGCAAATACTGTTCATTACCTTCTCTGTCAAACATCGTCTTCTGATATCAAACATACCGGGGGAGGGAACTGCACATAATTTACAAATCTAGTAATGCATTTCCCATCACACCCCTCTGCATTGCCACGGCCACAGAAAGATGGAATCAGCCAAGATGAAAGCATTTTCAGGGCTGAAGTTTAATGGCTAAAATAATTGCAGAAACATACACATCTCCAAAACAAACCACTTCCAGAATGAGTAATGCGTGGAGTACCCTCTCTTCTACTACTTCACACCAGCACAGGCTGCGCTGTGAGCAAAACACACCCAGTGTAGGGGAGGGTATTTTGATCACAGCAGATCTCTGTGGCTGGGCCAGCTCTACCCTGCTGCAAGCAAACCACAGGGCTGGCCTTGAGTTCAAGAGACAAGGATGCTGCTCTTGTGACCTCTCTGAAATTCACCTTCGGAAGGTGACCACAGTGATTCCTAAGTAGGAACATTTTATTTGGCACGTTCCTACTTGGGTGGCATCAAACTCTCCCTTTAGAACAGCAGACACCTGGCAGAAAAGCTTCCCATTTCTACAAGAGTCGTTTGCTGTTGACTTACAAAGCCTGATTCCCATCCTCAGGCAGCTGCCATCAGTCTGCTCAGTTCACCCCTCCCTGGGCATCAGCCCAAACCTTGAACCATTCAAACAAGATCCTTCCCTATAAACTGAGCTGAATCCCATGTTGGTAGAAATAGGAAACTACAATCTATTTTATTTTTCAGGCATGTATAAATAACTTATTGAACATCTGGGTAATACGACCCACTGCATTTTTATGCAATTAGTTCCCCTTCTCAATTTGAGCCATCAGATTTGAGGTCACTGAGTATGCGACCTGTTTACTTTGACTGAAAACCACATTTATTTTTCTGGAAAGGCATTTGGAACAGAAAGCATTTTAAGTGCAAAAAAATGAATAGCTTGAATAAAACATGATTGTACTGACATATACTCTGTTTAATGAGGATTTCTTACACAAAGTCCTCACAATTTTTCAGAAACTGGAATAACAGAACAACAATGAAAGGAAAATATTTAGCCTAAAAATTAGAAGAAAAATGGTGAGGTTACCATGACAAAAGAACAAACTGCCTCACTGCTTTGGCTCTGCTAGTACAAGCTCCTAGATGCTTTAATGTGAATTTCTGGGAAGAATAACACACAGCTCCATCCTGCCTGCACGTGCCACCTTGCTGGCCTCATCCACGAGCCCTCTCTCAGCCTGCAGTGAATGGAGAATAGTCCAAACCTCAGTACCTGATGTTGTGATTATTTATAGCCAACCTAGTGATGCTCACAAGTGTCTAACAAGAACAGTCCTCCCCTTCAAAGAGCCACCTTCTGCCACTTTTCTGGGTACTAATTAGTACAGAACTGAAGGAAATAGACAGTATTCGTGATGCAGAACAGCAAACGCCCACATTTTGGTCCCTGTGCACACATTTCTGTATTTTTGGAAGCATTACTTCCTCTGCAAATACAAACACCATGATCCTGACACTGTTCCAGATGAGATGTACTATAAAAACACTAGATACATCACGATTTAAATTATATTTTACAAAGCATGTAACAGCCTCTCTGCTGTTTACACTGAGAACTTTCTATTTTAAGGGTATTTCAGAATACAAGACTCTGTATTTGGTCTTCTGACAGTCACAGTCCTTCACATTCAAGCTGCCTTCTTCTTATGCCCAGTTAAGAAAAGTAACTGATGCAGGGTGAAACATCCCATAAAGTCACTCATGCTCTGGCAAATGTGTTGAAGACAATATTTAATCAAGAAATGGATCCAAAGATACTCACAGGAATGAATTCTGCTATTAAAATGTAGTACTAGGTCTAGGAAGAAGGAGTTAACAAAGCCTCTCTTTAAAATGCTAATAACAGACAATGGTCTGTGGATAAGTTAATTAGTGGAGCCAGCTTGTGTTTAATTATTTCACTTGACCCGGTGCAGATTTAGACAATAATCCCTTTAGAGAGGGGAAGGGGCTGTTGGAAAGTATGTGATGTACCAAAAGAGAAAAACTTTAAATCTGCCTGAGCTGAGCAGGTAGTCTTCTATCTGAAATTGGAATGATACACTCTTCTCCACTGTAAGACAAGCTCAAATAGAAAAAGAAATGCAGGTCTGAACCAGAGAGATTATGCTAAGGACCTGGTGAGCTTTCCACTCAGATACTTAACTTTTTCTTTTTTTTCCCTCCTCCCTATTCAGCTGGGATTTTACTACTGAATAATGTATAAACCAACCCACTGTAGTCAGAGGTGGGATTTCATGAGCAACTTGAAACAAGTGCAACCAGACTGCACCAGAACTCTCTGAACATATTAAATGTGTGTGAAGAAAGGAAAGGATCTACAAACTATTAGTACATGTGGAATTTTCTTATAGGAGAGGCTCTGAAGATTTCCATATTTAAAGGAAGGGAACTGATTAGGTGGAGTATCAGTCCTATTCTTGCTTGGACTCTATAATTGGATCCAAATAAACTCAAAGCTTTGTTTTATCTGAATAGTTCAACCCCAAATCATGCAGCTTTTCAATTTGGTAATATCTCTTCAATAGCTCACCCAAATATGAATAAAAAGTCATTACAGTTCCACATGTGAGTCAATACAACCTCATCCAGAGGCTCCAGCATCTAAATGCTGGCAATACCGAAAGCAAGCCAGGTGTATGAAGAGAGTCTAAGCCAAATGAGAGAAAGAATTAAAAAACCAAATTGGGAGCTACTGGGGCAGGCAGTAGAGAGTGTCACAGGCACTGCCTCAGTGGGAGGAAACCCTTTGTTTCAGCCAAGGTTTTGCTCTGGGTGGAATTGGCACCAATTGGGAGATGTCAACTGGCTGCAGGTTTCCATTCACAGCCGGATTCTGGGGCTGGAGCATCCTCCTGTGCACATCTTCAGGAAGGACACACAGGGCACTGGGACCAGAGCTGAAAACCTACACAGAACAGCCAGACCAGTAAAAAACCAGCCCTACTGCTCTGTTTGACCCTCTTTACTAAAAATGTAATCTGATGGGGAATGAAAGGCCTTGGGACAGGACAAGGCCAAGGTGAGTGCAAGCAGATCACAGAGCCAGGCTGAACTCACACAAACTCACAGCCAAACCGTGCCAATATATTCTCAGTTTGTACAGCCAGATGATGTCCAGCCTGTTACACTTGTGTCCTGATCATCCTCCTGGTGTACCTTTTTGGGAGATAAATACCATGGCTGTTTTGCTGTCTGCTCATAGGACTCCCACAGGTTTCAAGCTATTTACCAGCCTCTTTCTTTGGAAAGCTCTTTTATTCTTTAAAAGTGTGTCCTATCATATCCATTTTTTTTTTTCCTACTCAAGCTATTTTCTTCCAAGGCCATGGCTCAGAGCCCTTCCTCTATCAGTTTTTCTAGTCTATCTAGCTATCAGGCTTTTTTAAAGGAAAAGTAATCAAAAAACCCTTTCCATACACAGGAGCTCTAAAACTGATTGTCAGCTTCTTGTGTGGAGAGTTGCAGCAATCATGCAGAAGACCAAAAGGTACAGATCATTCCAGAAATACCCACCAGAGAGACACACAGGCACTGCAACTTGAGGCGCTCAAACAGGGAGACATATTCCTTCTGGGAATTGTGACAAGGCTTCAGAACCACCGGCACTGTTCCCTTCTTAATTAAAACAAATGGTGTCATTTCTGTGGTAAGGATTTGCTCACATCTTTTGCACCTTGCAGGAAAGGCTATGAAGGATCCCTTAAGCAGTGCTGGACCAAGAGTGCTCAGAGCAGATTTGAGCCCTCCCTCTCTGCTAAATTCTGGTATCTCAAATTACTGCAAGTGCCCCTCCAATGAGTGCACAACACGCTTCCAAAGCACTAAACAGGGTTAATAAAATGAATCTTCTTCACTGATGAGTGGTAGTGCTCCTCACCATAATTTGCTGAGAAAGGTCATTCTTGTCTGTAATGAGAAAATAAATGCACTGGAATGATGGAGCAAACTCACATCAGTCCTATGTACAATGTAGAAACATAAACCAGAATCCAGCATAAATCTGCTGGCTAAATTCAGCTTATGGCTAATCAGCTCTTCCCTTGACAGGATATGCTGCTGTGGAAATGGGATAATTTTATAACTGAATAATTTAACCAGTTTTATCTTTAAGTAATGATTTCAGGCATATTAATACATAAAGCTTCAGTATTTACATTTTCGTTACATGGCCCTGAAAAATTACAAGGTATCAGGGCTAACATAGTATTCATGATAAATGACTTGCACAGAGTGGATTTCATTGCTCAGAGTGACTCTTTGCTCCAAAAATCCCTGGGATGGCACGTGGGCAGAGCCTGTTGTGTGACAGCACGGGGACAAACTGCTCCTCAGTGGCAGAGGGGAACTGTTTTCTAATGTGGCACAAACACATCAGGGCCAAGGCTGGAAGGGAAAAGTAAAACACTCGGACAGAGGATGCTGAAGTATTTCACCTGCATATCCCTGCTTAGACTCTGGTAGTTTATGTCTGGCTTGAAGATATATTCCACAAGGACTCCATATCGCTATTTGAATGCTGTGAGAAGTGGAAAAAGCCACTTAATCCTGGAAGTCTTACAGCCCTTCATCATCCCAGTCACTGGAAAACACTTGGGGAGCCTGGAAGTCTGGAAGCTAAATAGAAGGACTCGTGGTCCAAATTCATAGAAATGGATGTGCCTCCCTGGCAAAATAATTACTAATCCCTCACTCTGGTTCTCCTCCTGTGAGTTCAGCTNCATCATCCCAGTCACTGGAAAACACTTGGGGAGCCTGGAAGTCTGGAAGCTAAATAGAAGGACTCGTGGTCCAAATTCATAGAAATGGATGTACCTCCCTGGCAAAATAATTACTAATCCCTCACTCTGGTTCTCCTCCTGTGAGTTCACCTGTGGAGGCATTTTTCTGCATGTTTTGATGCAGTGATATGGGAAGTTCATCTTGAAAAGCAGGGCACTCGTGGCTCTGCAGAGTCCAACAACCTTGTTTTAGTTCTCCTCTGGAAAAAGCAGTGAAAATGACATGAAAAGCAGAACTCCTCTCACTTTTAAAGAATTTCTATAATAGATAAAAATAGCAAACAGGGGTGGATGCTGGATTGTGCATGTCAGAAGGTGACATGCTTGTAGCAATTCTGCATTACTCCCCTCTGCTCCTTAGGAGAAGGCTAATCTGGCTGAGGAAAATGGCAACAGAAGCTCCCAGGATGCAGTCAAGCCACTCAGATGCCACTTTCCTTCATTCTTTGTATTCTGTCAGTACACACACACCATCCCTGTTCAGTGTTTGGAGCAGTGTACAGTTGTTGGGGTTTTTTTTCAAATTCTGCACTATCAGAAACGTCTAGCTGCACCAAACCCAGAGTGTTGGAAAAGAAATCAACTGTCTTTGCTAATAAGAAGAACTTCTCTTCTTCTCCACAAAAATTCTGCCATTTCATTCATAAATAAAATAAACCTCTAGCTCAGTTGTTGGCAGGCTCTCCCTTTTATCTTTCACTCACTTGAGAAGGACCAGCAACATCACGTTTTCAGAAAGGCAAGCGCAGTAATCACAGAATCGGATTTCATGTATTTTTAAAAGCATTTGCAGCAGCAGAGATCCAATCACTTTCAAAAGAAATACAAACACACAGAAATTTGGAAGAAGCAACTCAGTGCTCCTGACTGTCTTCATTTCTCCAGCACCAGATGAATGTGCTGGAAGGGACTCCATTCTAAGGGACATCTCAAAAAGTTAGAAACATTACACTACAAGCACGGCAGTGCCGAAATACTTATTATCTCAAATAAACCTAGATGACATTTGAGATGTCTCAACATTTATTGGCCTGCCAGCAGAGCCTGGGATCAACCGCTTCCTTTTCTCTCATTCTTTTTCTTTTTTTCCCTCCTGCTTGCTCAAAGTCCGTGTTCATAAAATATTTAGGGGAAGCTCTTCAGAGGATGATATTGCCTACACTGTAGCCCCAGTGCAGGTTTACTGTGCTACTGAGACAGATATTCTGCCACCAGAGAAATCAAAATTGGTGATGGGGTTGAGTTACTGCACCAGGAGCACCATCAGACTGATAGTCTGGGCTTGATCCCACCAGGGACACCGGGCTGAGTGGAAGGAACAAAGTAACACACAGAACAGAGCTGGTGGCTTTTGCAAGGTTATACAGAGAAATGTTATTTTTCAGGGTGGAAAACAAAAATATGAACATTCTGCTTGTGTCTGAGACTCACCTGACCCTTTCTTACCTCTTGCAATTTTCTTCCCAGTGGAAAAAAAAAAAACACCCCAGCTTAATGAAATGTGGAATTCTGATGTGCTGCTAAATGAAGTCGTCAGTCTGGCAGCATCTCGTGTGGTACCATGCATTTTTGCAGCAGCCTGCCATAAATTAAATCACCTGCCATGGCCCCTTCCTACCCCTGAATTCTGCCACAACCTGTTCATCTCATGCATTCACAGTCTTCCCTATAATCCACACATTTTGTGCTCCCAACACCACCACATGATTTTCCCTCCTAATTTCATGACATCAGCTGCAGGTTTCCTATGTTACTTTAATGTTTTCCTACAGCAAGTATCTGCTTTTAACCTCCTCATCAAAACCTGGCTATCTGAATGTACTTCTGAATCTCTGATGACCCCAAATCTGCATCATTTTCCCTCTTAGTTCAAGGGATAAGTGTTCCTTTGTTCCACCCTTGGCATTTCCCACCCTCAGGCATCCAGGTTTACATCAGGCTGTTGCTAAACTGTCTTCCTTTAATAATTTTTATGAAGTGCAGTCCAATTAACTTTATCTTCCTTGGGGATCCATTCAATTAAGTGCAGTCATAATGAGTGAGTGGACACAGAGCATTGTCACCATATTTACATCCAGATTAATGGGAACCAGGTAAGATAACTTTAAAGCCATCAATATTTTAATACTTTGGCTTTTGATTGTGCTATCTTCAGTGTCAGATACATTTAGGAGAGACCAGCACAATTTGAGAGGCTGAGTTTTTAATTTCCTCCGTGGTTTGTGGAAATGGGAGTTTAGAAACAGCAGCAAAAATACATGACTTTGTCTGAAAATAGGTTTCTTGCAGGTCAAACAAAACACTTCTCATGACACCAAAACCCCCAAAACTTCATCCAGCTCATTCTCTCATGGATTGAAGGTAATTTAGGAAACCAGCAAAGAACCAATATTTAAGGGGAGATGCTGAGAACATCAAGAAATCTCATTTAATGAGTATGCAACAGAAATGCTGAGCTAGGAACACCAGTTCTGAAGTGACTTTTCTTCCTTTTGAAAGACAAATGCTGGATCTGGAACATGGACCTGTCTCTCAGATGTGGAATAGCTCCTGAAGTTATTTTTACACCTGCTTTGCATTGCAGAAGCAGGGGAGAAGGGTCCAATGGAGACTGAAAACCTGGTTCTGTATCACCACAGCTTAACTTAAATTGTGTCTCAGGCACTGATAAATGTGTCAATAAGCATTTGGAGAAATAACTGGTGTCCAGGGAATTTATCTTGGTTATAGGAGTTTCAGCTGAATAGGTCAGATTTGTTAACATTTTAATTTACACAAATCTGCATTCCAAATATTGCTCTTCGTCTCCTTTTCCTAATGACAAGGAAATGTCAGCAGCAAACCCAAATTCACTCCTCTAAACAGCTTCCTCAAGTTTTCAGGAAAAACAACTGAAAACAAAAAGCCAGTCAGTGGTACAGTAATGGAGGTGTTTAAACACAATTTTCAACTTAGAGGCAATCTAACTTTATGTTAATAAACCAGAAAGTTTTGCCAATTCCAGATGTAATCCTGAAAGCAGGAGAGAGAGCTGGGAATAAGCATGGCCCATAGCTTCAGGGCAGCCCCAGGATTATGCCCAGATTTGTTTGTTCTGCCTCGATCCAAGTGTCCCTTGCCCAACCTTGTACTCAGCTTGGGACTCCCAACACCAGATTTCCATACACAATGTGCCAGCTGTGATTTCCTGGACCCTGTGCTCAAGGGAACTCACATGAGGCACATGGTTCCCCTGCAAGTTTTTAAAATACTTCAGCTGCAATGAGAGAAACACAAAAAACCACAACCATCCTGCCTTATCCTTTCCCCTTAATTATCACCTTTGTCTTTTCTGATTTGCTGAGATTAAAACCTCTCTCCCACCAAGTTATCCCAATTTGTGCTTCTGAAATTAATATAAACTGATGACCTTTCTCTGCCCATAAAGCCCTGCACTGGAATGCTGACCCCCACTGATGTCAGGGAGGCAGTTATAGTTCTTTCATTTCCATAAAATCAGCATTTTCCTTGCAGAATTCCAATTTCTTCTCTGACTACTCTGCTACCATGCCCCTGGGGGCTGCCAGCAATCTCTCCAGCACTTGTTTCTCCTCTTGCACTGCGAGCCTGCTGCAGGCTCCAGCACTGCCTGGGATAATCTACCTGCTTAAGATTCAGTCAACTTCCCAACTTCTCCTGGAATACAAGGAGCAGGGAAAAGTCAGCTCTGCCCTAGGTTGTGCTTGCAGAGTCTGCCACATCAGGTGGGATAGGAGCAGGTGCTGGAGCGCCTCATGCTCCCCCAGCTCTGCTTCCTGTCTTCTCACCTGGAAAGCTCTCTGCTCTCCTGACCTTCTCCTTGGAAAGCTGTTTCACACAGTGTGTCCCCCCTGGGCCAGCTCACCCTAAAACAATGCTGAAGGCAAGTCCTGTGCTGCTCCCAGCCAGCATTCCCCTCCCATCCCATCCCATCCCGAGTGTCCCAGTGGCTGCCCCGAGGCTCCACACGTGCTGCTGAGCTGCTGCCAGAGCTTTTAGCTGCTCTCAGCAGCTGCCTTTGGGATTCTTCCCTGAACTGCTCTGAAGTAAAAGAGCAGCCCCAGACATGGGAATGAAAGGGGCACAATCCCTGGCAGGGAATGTCTCCTGGCACGGCACTCAGCAGTGGGGCTAAAAGTGTGCTGCTGGCCTGAGGGGCATGGGAAAAATCTCCAGGGTGCTGGAGGCTTCCCCTCTGAGAGTTTGGGTCCAGGCCCACATGTAGGGACTCCTGCTTGCTCTTCCCCTGCCATTGCCACAGGGGAGGAAAGGAGAGAAAAAACAAAACTGGTTTCTGGTGCCTTCTCCCAGGAATGCAGCACACTGGGCTCTCCCAAAATGGCCTCTCCCACTGGATGTGTTAGCTCTGGGGACTGCCTGAATATAAACATCTGAGCTTCAGACTAAGCAAATCCTTCCTTCCACACTCTCTGTGGCCCATTGTTCCATGAACAAATGATCCTTCCCATCATTCAGTTGATGGAGCTCCCCCAATTTCATTGAGCTGCACTCCATGACCTGCACAGTCCAAGAAGGAATAAAAACAGAACTGAAGTTCTGGGGTTCTCTGCCTTTACACCCATTGACCCCATCCCCTTCTTCCCCACTCACTCCATCCCACCACTGACACTGCATTGATTTTTGTTCAATGTGAGCAGTATAAATGCTTTGTCCTTGAGCTACACCCACAATGAGAGGAAGCAGAGCTCCGAGAATCACATTATATAGTTTACACTGAGTATTTTTTTGTCAGTAAAAGTGAAACTTCTGCTGCATTTGGAAAAGCTGCACATTGTAAAATGTCAGAAATAAGAGGCACTAAAGGCAGAACATCACACAAACCCAAAATCACTGGAAGATATCTCACTAGTTTGGAAAGAACACAAGGACACAAAGTGTGCTGAGTGCAGGCTGTTTTCCTTTTCCAGGGATAACATGCAAAGAACTAAGAAAGACAGGTCTAGAAAGGGCTATAGATGTCTGGCACTTTATTGCTTCCCAACAGAAGCGGGGACAAATGACCATTTATTCATCCCCCTATGCCTCCTGGAGTATTTTCTACATCTTTGAGTTTTACAAACTCAGGAAAGGAAAATATCAGCTCCAGGAGTTCGAAGATTCTCACAGGGCTTCATCCACTGATATGGATCAAGAGAAAAGTACCACATCAAAGCCACAATGCCCCACAGCTGCTGCAGAAGCAAAGACTCTGATCTCCACACCTCAACTCAAGCCTTTTAGAGGCTTGGGATTAAAAAAAGGGTTTGGGCTTTCCACATCAGCAATCCTCAGCAACACCTCAACAACATTAGACGGTTCCAAACACCTCAACAACATAAGATGGTTCCAAACTCACCTCCCTGTCGAGGCCAGCAGCCACAGTGACGATGTCCCCGGTCTCGCTGTTGATGGTGAACATGTTTTGTGAGGGGCTCTGCGGGGTCTGGGTGACGATCCGGTACCTCACCATCCCGTTGGCCGTGGTGCCATCGTCCGCGTCGTTGGCCGTCACCGTCATCACGTAGGTGCCTGGGAACAAACCAAGAGGAATTATTACCAGAGCTGCCTCACTGCAGAGCAGAGTGCTGGTCCCGTTGACCTGGGGTCATGCATTTTGTTCAGAAATGCTATGGAACAGACATCTCGCTTCAATCCAGCCAGGCAAGGCGAGGATTATGGAAATTGCAACGCTGCTGAGACAGATGATCTGGAAGGATGCTGATTACACGTAACTGGTAGACAGAGAGAAGTCATGTGAGGGTATCTATGATTAACTTCTAATTCTTTCAGTGATTGTAAGTTTTAGGGCAGCATTTTTTCATCCTGCAATTTTACAGATACTCACAGGAGATTTTATTTTTCCATCCAATCACTGCATTCACATGCATTCAGAAGTAGAATTTAATGGTGGAAAGCCCATTAGACTTCTCAGCAGCTTCAGAAGGACATGATCAACATGCCCATGCCCAGTGCAGGAAGCAACTGCCTGCTGCTTCCAGTTCTTGGAGAAACATCCATCTTTCTTGTCCCTCCAGGATCAAAAAATCCATTTCTGCAGAGCAAATACAACAGCTGCTGCCCAGCAGGACAGAAAATCAATGATTTGGTATGTGTGGCCAGTGATGTATTGAATTGTTGGTTTGTTTCTTGCTAATCACCAGTGTCTTCATTTGCCTTGCAAAAAACAATCCCTACATTCTCGATACTGTCGGGAGTGCACTGATGCACTGACAGGCTTATTAGCACTGGAGTTTGGCAGCAGGGTGTTTGGCTAAAGTGGGAAATTATCATTATGAGTGTAAAAGATGTTACTTGATTGGATGGACTCCTGCAGCTGCATGGTCCTGTGACCCCCCAGAGCTCGCAGGGCCCAGCTTTACACTTGTTATATTGGTGGGAGGAAATGAATAGAGGAGCAGGCACACACAATCTGCAACAATGGATGAATTTAACAATATTAGACCTGATAGGAGGAGAGGGAGGCAAAGAGAGACAGCAAAACCAGACATAACCGCATTTTGTGATCACCAAACCCAACAGCATCCATGAAAAGAGGGAAGGTGCTGCTCAAACACTGTGCTTTTGGGAAGTCTGAGCACACAGACCAACGTATGACCCTGCTGTGCTGGAGAGATGCAAAGTGGTCCCAGCAAGAACCTGAGCTGACTGGAGATGGAGCCACACGTGGCTTTACAAAAAGAGCTGAGTTTGTTCTGGTGTCTGGGTGAGATGTGGGCCATGGGCAAACTTGAGGACATGTGGCTGCATCAGCATCATCTCCTCTGGCACAGCCAGGTCCCAGCCTGGTCACACAGGGAGCACCCACACTCCCAGCTCAGGAAAACCAGAGAGCTGGAGAGCTTCTATCTGTTTGCAAAGGACTCGAGAAATATCCCATGCTCTAAATGGCTGCAGCATTTTCTACCTTAGCCAAGAGTCTTTAAGCCACTCAGCACGTAGGAAATCCCCCCAGTACCCTTCCCAACTCTGGGAGACCAGTGTTTCTCAGTATTAGCAAGAAGTTTGTATTTTTGCACTTGTGTGAAGTGCTTTGCTGATCTTCCATCTGCCTCAATCAGGCTCTTTTTGTTCTCGCTGGTGATACATATATTCCTGTGAGTTTTCTTAGTTCAATAAGAATTATAGATTAAAAAATAAATGAATGTGTAAAGCAAATCTTAATGATGAATACATTCCTGTTTTTCTGCAATAATCCTGATTCACATTTGTGAAATGAAAACAAACTATTCAACAACTTTAACATTCTCCCGATCAATAAACTTCAGAAGACGGAAGGAACACTGAATTGAAACAAGGCTGTGCAAGCAACAAATTTTCTCTATTTTCTTTACAAGCATGTGAGGTTTTTTGCTCTTTTGCAAAACCAGTTATCATGAGACAGCTGATACAAATAATGAAACCAACCCTTAGATAACTACAGGGAAAATGTACAGGGGAAATTTAAATAGGAAATATGCTGAATGAGATGTTTGATTTGGAATTTATGTTATCTTAATGCATTCAATACTGAAAATATCTCTGAACAGAATGTCAAAACCTGGGGCTAATGAAAACAGAAGCGGAAGAGGAAAACAGAATCTATTTTGGGACATGTGCAGTCTCAGGATGTATTCCAAAAAACAGGTGGTATTTCATGATGTACTTCTAGCTCAAAAAACAGCTCTGAAAGTCATTTGGACTTCCAGGCTCAGACAAGGGCATCCCACAATTGTGGTCCCTCCTCACGTGGGACGTCTCAGACTGTACTGCAGATTCCAAAATTACCCAGCACATGTGTGAAATGGTGGCTTCCCAACCTGGCAGGGGAACCTGACAGGCTGACACTGTGGTGGGAGGGGGCGGGAGGGGGGGACAGCAGCTGTACCGTGGATGCAGAGCATGGAAGGTCTCCTTCACTCTTTCTCTGACCCTTTTGCTCCTTTCCTGCAGTGTAGCACTGCACTGAGCACATCTGCTCTGGAGAAAAAGGACTCTTTCAACAGCACTTGACCTACATCTCCATAAAGGGAGATGGGGCTGGACAAATGTCTCCAAAGTCATGAACTGAGCACCAGGGAGCTGTATTTCAAGAGGCAATCTGCTCCCTATCTCCTATCTTTAATTTCGATTATGAAACCCAACCACAGAGAAAATAAAGAGAGGAACTTGGCATTAATTACTATCTTGTAACTTAATAAAACGCCCTCTGCAAAGGGCCCTGTGTGGCTGCAGCTCATGATGGAGTTGCAGCAGCCACTTCCTTCCTGGCTCTCCCTGGGGCTGCCTGTCTGACCACAGTCTGCTGTAAACTGGCTGCAAATTGCCTCTCCCTCTCCACAGTCTGGACAGTGGCTGGTACTTCCTCTCCATTCCCTGTGTACACACCTCTCCCACTTTTCTGGCAGTGTTGACAGACAGCATCTCCTGCTCCCCATGCTGAGGGCACCATCCCTAGGGACAGCTCCTGAGGGACCAGCTGGTGTAACCCACACCACTGCCTGTGTTCCACTCGGTTTGCTTTGCATTTAGCCTGTCTTTAAGCAAGATGTATCCTCCAGATACCTGCGTGCTGCAGTGAGTGACACAAACACAGATCCGTGCACAAGAGTATTCAACAGAGCGATGTGGATAGGCACAGATAAAGTGTCTGACATCCTCTGGGTGCTGTATAAGCTCTTGCACTGTGCTCAGATGGTTGGTGATGATTTACCTGCAGTAAAAGTAAATAATGTCGTGCTTCTGTGTCCTTTGCATGGAGATACATCTTCATGTACTTTATATTAAAATAAAGGTAATATATCCCTGGATCCAGCCCCTAATACTACACAAATTAGGCAAATATACAGTGGCAGAGAGCACAGCTCTAACACACCTGAGGACTGAAGCTGGTATTGTTTGGTTTTAAGTGACAAAGCACTGACTGCCCAATCTGGCCCACTGCATTGTGTGTGCTTTGTTGAAATACAAGTATTAACACCATTTTTACAGCCCTGTATTGTACCCAAACAGAAGCTAGGAGCAGTTACTACAGACCAGAAACGATGAGAAAACTCCTCCAAGTCCCACACTCAAAACCCCAAATCTGTACTCTGCCAATTTTGCATCAGATCCTCCTGGCGGTGATGAAGCTACAAGAGTAGGTACAAAATGTGTAAACAGAGCAAGAGGGACTTTTTGCTTTCAGTGCCTGAGAAAAGCATCACCTTTATTCTTCTGCTCTGCAGGCCTTGCTCTCAAGCACACTGACAACATTAAATGAAAGCATAAAATGCCCAAACTCAGAAATTTGTCCCAGCCTGTGCAGTGTATCACAGGGTGAATACCCAGTGCAGATATAACAGATATATATCTGATATAACTGCATTAAACTACACACCTGGCCTAACTCAGGTACGTAACCTGTTGAAAGAAAACCATTTCTCATCAAATAAGGCACATGGTACGTTAAATAAAATACCATACCTAGTACATCATGTCAATATTAAATCAAATTTGCTGCATGTTGAACAGCTCTTCTGAGCAGCAGATTGAATTACCATGCACAGCTAGTGATGACAAGATTACTGTGCATTAGCTTTCATTAACTAATGTGCAGAGTTCATATATCACCTGAGTTAAAATTAATGGATGGCATGACGAAGGAGATCTGTCAATAAAAGGCAAGACCTCCAGAATCTGTAACTTCCCAATGCATTCCCTTTAATTTCCCAGAGACCATAACCTCCCAGATGTTATTTTGTCAAATGAGATGGTTTTGTTTCTAACCATGGATGAGACACATGAGAGAAATGCACAAAAGCAACCCTTATGGAAAATATTCCCATTGGATTAATTAAAGTTTCTACAGGATAGGAAAAAAAAATGCCTTACAGAACCTGGGGGAATGGAAGCAAAGGGAGATAATTTATACCTGTACATTCAGTTTTGTTTGTCAGCTTTAAAATGAATTGCACCTCCTTGTAAAAGACTGCAAAGAGATTTTGCTAGGTTCACCATATCTCATTCCATCTGTACACATTAAGGAAAAAGAAAATCATAAACGAGAGAGATAGCTGCCCTGTGCATGTGTAAGCAGATAAGCACAGTCGTAAACAAATGTCCCCCTCAAATCACTCTGCGATCTGAGAATCAGCTCAGTTCTTTCTAGTTCAGACAACCCCAGAGCATGCTGACGGATGCCAATTCCCCTCACGTTGTCTGCAACCTCTGCTCTCCTATTTATGCAACTTCATTTCTCCATAAAGATGGAGCTTTCAGGAGTTTAAGGCATACAAACAATATTTTGGCACAGTTGTGCTCCTGAAATCTTTGTTACAATTGCTTTATAATTGCCATTTTTCTAGGCTGGTTTGATATCCATTAGTTAGATTTAATGCATGTTAAAATAAAGAGCTAATAGGCACTTACCAGGAAGCCAACAAAACACAACAATAAAAACTCCTTTCACTTTGCCCTTTATCCCACATGTCACTGCAAAAAACACATAATCCTCTCTGTCTTCTCCTATGATATAAACAGAAAACGCTAAAACCTCACCCGTTTTTTCACTGACAATGCTGTTTCTCCATCCAGCTTTATCTTACAGTTTATGTTTTTAAATGGCTGGTAAATGGCTGCAGAATCATTAAAGGTTGGTTAACCTTCTCAGTCTAATTTTGACCTACAAGATACTTAATTTAATCATTCCCCCATAGAAAAGGATGGAATCATTATGTGCAGACATGTGGTGATGGCCATATTACATTAGATCTTCATTAACCCAAGTTAATAATGGCTTTGTACTAATGGGAACTTCCCCTTACTCCTCATTTTTTCCCCCCAAATTGGAAAGCTCACTCAGTGAATCCTCTGCATCCAGTGCTAGATGGAGAAGACAGTAACAGTTGTGGGAAGATTAAATACTGAAGAACAGGGTAAAATCGACAACATTTCCTAAAACAAAAATTTTCCACTCAGAACAGTTTCCTGGTATTACTTTCCTTCCCCAAAGAGGATGGGAATCTCATGCCCCTACTCTTAACAGGCACACTTCACCCTTTAGGTGACTCCACTCATTGCCAGGAGATGTCAGAGACTGAAAGACAAGAAAAGCAAAGGCATCAAAACCGAGTTCCAGTGACAAGTATGACGGGATCCTGAAAAAGCCCTCAGAATACAACTGGACTTTCTGTAGTGATAAAGACTAAAGCATTTCATCTAACAAATCCTCAAGTAAAAAAAAAAATTAAATGTATTCACTGGGTGATGTGAAACAATTTCACACACTCCTTGTTAAGGGTTTCAAATGAAATTGGGTAGCTGACCCAGCAACAGTGCTGAGTGGAGTCACAGAGGTGAACAGCAACATGGACAAGACATCAAGATGACAGAAGTGAGTGCAAGTACGGCAGGTGTAATAAATTGCAAATATACCTAAATTAAACTGCATCCCACATGCTCTGGATAAAAAAAATGAAATGGAAGCAGCGCTTTCCTTCTGAATGATATTCCTTCCGTTGTAACTGATAGCTACTGTCATTCTCCTTCACCATAATTTTTGTAATCATTGGCAAATTTTGACCTTTCAAGCAGCTAACCTAATTCATAACGGATGCCACTTCCTAATTAGCAGAGACATTGGATTCTCAGCTTCAGACAGGGCAAGAGCCAACCTAATGAGAATAAAGAGAGCAAGCAGGTCTGGAGAGACAACAGAGAGAGCTGAAGAGGCTGCTGTCACCCAGGACGGAAATAAGACCTCCTTACAGTTAAAAATGGAATAAATACCTCCAGAGAGCCAACCAGCAGATGCACTGACTGCAGCACACACATGGCCCTTGCTAGATTTGGAGATCACCCCCCTCCAGCAGCCTGCAGCCCACTGAGACCCCCTCACCCCAGAGAAATCCCACCAGTCAGACGTCAGGATGGGCAAAGGCACATCCAGCCTTGGAGCAAATGGTTCTGGCTGCATAAATTCATGAGGTTCGGCTTGGCTGAGTTCCTGCACATACATCCTCTCGATTTCCAGGGCTAATTTAAAGAAGGGGAAAAGCATGACTACTTAGGACAAGGTGTCCTGAACATCCCCACTCAATTGTGCTGAACAGCCCATCCAGGTTTCATGCTGCACTGAAGGCATGTCTGCACTCCAGAAATCATGCAGACAGCCTGCATGAACATATCCTCCACAAGGCTTCCATCCAATCCCTGAATTTTGACACCAGAATACAATACAATTTAAAAAAAGGTGTAATATAATATAAACCTTATTATATATATCATACTATGCTATTTGTTACTGCTGGTTAAAAGGAGGCAGAGTGTAGGGTATTACAGTGCTCAGTTGTAACTCCCTCCTACATTGGTGTTAGACCATGATTTCCACATTTTTTTCCTTCATATCAACTTGGCTTTTTTTTTTTTTTTTTTTTTTTGAGGGAAACCCATCAGTCTTGGGATTTGCATCTTTTTTCTCACTTACAGTCCTATAATTCACTTCCTTGCTCTTGGGACTGGATGCTTCTGAAAAGGAAATTAAGAGCACAGATTTCATGACCACTCACCTCGAAAGAAAATGGAAAGCACTACCACATGAGTCTGCAGAAAAACAATTTCTTATCTTAAAATTGTGCTTGGCCGAGCAAAAGAACTTGAAAAATAATATTATGTATCCTAAGTCTGTGTGTAAAGTGTGAGAGGATAGAATCAGGTTGGACAAAGCCATTTTTAATAGCATATAAAGTGCAAGGATAAGAGCAGCACCTGCCCAGGGTGCAGAAGGTGGCACTGCCACAGCTGAGTATCTTGAAGCTTGGGATGGATCCAGAAGTAATGCACCCAACCTGTGAATACCTCTGGGATGAATGGAAGAATCCATTGAGTCCTACTCTGACCCTCTGGAATATTTTACCTGTGCATGTTTTCTCTGAAACATTCAGTATTTGCATTATTTTTTAGTTTCTAGTGCTACAAACCAGAATGTGTGGCAGCCCCATCCATGAACCTGTTCCGGTGCTCTTGTGAACTGGGATCTTCCGAAATGAAGATTTCTAAAATTAACTTACCTCCAAGCTGGAAAAACCATATTGAATGTTTTGACTGTGAGCAGCACTAAGGCGTTTTTGGAATGGGTTGCAGTGGCAGGAGGAGGGATCCACTCCGTGTCCTATTAATTTTTAAAAATGAAACATCTTCAGATCTCAGGCCCTGCAACCCAGCAACACCTGCTCTGTTCTCTCACTGAACAAACAACCAGGCACACCAGGCATCTCCTCATGAATTGCACTGTCAGGTTGGAGAAGAGGAACAAGCCACAACTGCAGAATCCAGATTCTCCCCATGAATATATATATGAATGCAACTATATGCCTTAAAAGATTAATTTCACAAGCTTTAAATTGCAGTTTAATTTGAAAACTAATTCAGCCTCATAATTGGCTTTCTGTTCAAATCACTGAGGCTAAAGATTTAAATTCTTAATATTCAGATGACTTTCGAGTTTCTGGCCCCATCTGTGCATTAGTCCATGGTGTTAATCTCTGAGAGAATCTCTGCTGGCATAGAAATAAAATAAACAAACTGGGACACTAGTAGAATAATCGGCTTTTAAAATCCTCGGGTTTTTTTATATACCGCTTCTTTTTTATGAGATTTCTTTAACTCAATTTGCCACATATAGATTTGGCTCCCAGCTATTTCATTTTTCACGTGGCATGTTATCAACAATTATTCTATCAGAGTCCCACGGACTCAGGAGGAGATGGAGAAATTTTAAATTACAACATTTCTCATGAAAGAAATACTAATATTCCTTTATTTTGGAGGACTCTCTGTACTCAGTACTCTTTCATACCACTCCCAAAAAGGGAGGTAGGAGCAAAGTATCCTACAGAACTCCAGGAGAATGAAGGGGCCAGATGGAGTTTAAAAGAAGTCACTTGGACTTGTGCTGTCGACTTGAAAGGGACCAAGATGTATCCTGAGAGTCAGTGAAGTGGAAAGGATGAATGGGAATGGAAAAGGCCAGTCTGACAGGAACAAATTGTTTTGGAGAGATGAGTTAATTTTTGACAATCTTTCTGTTAAAACAAAATAGATACAACCCAGAGCAAAGCACTCAAGTTGCTGCAAAGCATTTCACATTGACCTTTTCAGAACTGAATGCTTCAGTTAAGTAAGACATCCATATCCTTCCACGAGGAAGGGCTTGCAGTGGTTACAGCAAAACTAAACTTCTGCAGAAATGGAAAGAATCCTTCTCCAGCATACTATTGTTTTGTGATTAAATCCCCTTTCTTCCTTCATATTTAAGAATTTTCACGCCATCTCATTGAGTGATTTTTTTGAAACTGAGAGTTTCTTGTGACAGAGCCCTCCCAAGGACACTGCTGGGATCCTGCACACCCAGCTGCACACCCAGCAGTGCAAGTCCAGGGGTTGTGCTCATGGCAGGCAGAAAATGGTGCTGTACAGACGGGAAAATCCCATTCCAAGTCTCAGTTCCTTCCTGTTGTAAAGAGCTGGTGTGAGGCAGCTCAGAGATGGGCATGGAAAAGGCAGCAGAATCCTTGCAGGGCAGGCAGTGCAGGGCAGCCAAGCCCTGTGCTCATCCCGCTTTGTCAGCGCTCCAAAGGCAGCGCGCAGCTCCGGGAGAGCTCTGCTGATTAAGGATGCCAGAGGGAGCAGGGGGATTTCAGCTCCAGCTTGCAGCTGCATTTTTAAAACTTGGCTGTGTTCTTCACACAGAGGCAAAGTTCAAAGAGGCAGAACATTATTCAACATGAGTAAAACACGGTCTTTTAAGATACACTTTCAAACGGTGGCGCGTTAAATCAAAACAACTCGCGGAGGGGGAGAGTGAGGAAGAAAGACGGTCCTGTGGAAAAGGAAATCCTGCACCACAGCTCCTGTGCTGCATTTTTGGAAGGGCATGCTTTACACATTTAAACTGCCCAGCTACTTGACCTCAGCTAGATAAACTAGATATGCATTAAACTAGAAATACATTAAACTGTTTTTCCAGAGAGTATCAGAAAAGGAAAGAGATGCAATTCAGTTTAAGAGCCAGCACATCTGAGGATGTCCAGGGGTCAGTTCTCACCACAGAGAACTTTACCAAGAGTGAGCTCCTGATTTCAACAACACTAAGCTACAGCTCAAGACACTATTTCAATTAAGTTATTATAATCTTAACCAGCAACAACAACCTATTATAATTAATAATACTTGATGATTTCTTTTCTATTCCTGCCAAGGTGACAGCAGAGAGCATGCTCCTTGGGAACCCAGGCTGAGTGCTCTGCAGGCTGGGAAGCCCCTTCACTTAAACCCAATCAGACAGTCTAATGAGTCTCTTCACATCGCTGCCAATTCTTCCAGCTCTTGGACAATTTTGTATATTTGTATTCCAGGCTAAAGCAAACTTACTTCTGCAGGAGGCTGAGTGCCCAGCAGTGTCACACCGTGCTGCAGGCTGGAGCACTCCTCCTTCTGCACTCCCGTTTCCTTGGTTCACTCCACCCTCTTTTGGCTTGTTCACTGTTGAGTCAGTGGGTCACATCTTACTTGGCCACCCTCCATGCCCTGCCCTGGCCTGGCACACACTGCAGCTCCCTGCCAGGCTCAGAGATGAGGCCCCAAGCTCTGTTCCAGGTCACCACATCCCAGCCCCGAGCGGGGACCAGGCTGCGCTTGGTGGTGCAGGATCCTGAGGAGGGACAGCCCTGCCTGCTGTGCACACACAGTGCCCTGCCTGCTGTGCACACACAGTGCCCTGCCTGCTGTGCACACACTGCCCTGCCTGCTGTGCACACACTGCCCTGCCTCTGCTCCAGCCCAGACCCCAGGAGTGCTGGCACAGCTCCACAGGGCCCTTTCCTGCTCACTGGAATGGGATCTGCTCTGCTGACCCTGCTGAAGCCTTGCTGGGGCTTTCCCCGCAGCTCAAGGTCACCGTGCTCTGCTCAGCCTCTGCTCAACAGCACATTTGTGATGGTCTTGCTCTGCAAAATTTCCATGGGTTGACCTCGAGCTCCATATATCCTTTTTCATTTGGGCTTTTTTTTTTTTTTATTATATCTGGGCAGAATTCTGACTGACTTCAAACAGCCATTGGCTGCTCATTCTAGCTGCCCTCAGAGTCAGCATTTATGTGGGATACTCTAATACCTTTCTCATCAGAGGTGCACAAAATTAAGAACATTGCAGATACTGTTGTAATCAAGCGATCTTGCATTTTTAATCACAACCATTATAAATGGGCATATGGAAGATGTGAGAAGTAACAATTGCACAGGATATCCAGGGAAGCATTTTCAGTCCTCAGGCATAGTTCAGCAGCACCGAGCAGAGGAAAATGAANTGCCTGCTGTGCACACTGTGCACACACACTGCCCTGCCTGCTGCGCACAATGTGCACACACTACCCTGCCTGCTGTGCACACACTGCCCTGCCTCTGCTCCAGCCCAGACCCCAGGAGTGCTGGCACAGCTCCACAGGGCCCTTTCCTGCTCACTGGAATGGGATCTGCTCTGCTGACCCTGCTGAAGCCTTGCTGGGGCTTTCCCCGCAGCTCAAGGTCACCGTGCTCTGCTCAGCCTCTGCTCAACAGCACATTTGTGATGGTCTTGCTCTGCAAAATTTCCATGGGTTGACCTCGAGCTCCATATATCCTTTTTCATTTGGGCTTTTTTTTTTTTTTATTATATCTGGGCAGAATTCTGACTGACTTCAAACAGCCATTGGCTGCTCATTCTAGCTGCCCTCAGAGTCAGCATTTATGTGGGATACTCTAATACCTTTCTCATCAGAGGTGCACAAAATTAAGAACATTGCAGATACTGTCGTAATCAAGTGATCCTGCATTTTTAATCACAGCCATTATAAATGGGCATATGGAAGATGTGAGAAATAACAATTGCACAGGATATCCAGGGAAGCATTTTCAGTCCTCAGGCATAGTTCAGCAGCACCGAGCAGAGGAAAATGAATGCTGAACTCCTGTAACATATAACAAGATTTTTTGGTTTGCTTGAAGCATGGATATTCACTCATATGCAGATATATTTTTGTAGATGCATATACATATCTAACTTACTGTTGAATCAGTACTGAACAAATTTTTGCTGTTACCTCAAAGAATATGCAGTGTCTCTCATTTCTCAACTGCTGCCAGAAACAATCATGAATTCTGCTCACATATTTCTTCTCTTGCAATGGCTGGTGTGGTACTTCTGTAGTTGTTACAATATTCTGAGGCATCTTGATCTAATAAAAAGTTTCCAAATATTTGCAGGATCTACCCCTAGCTAAATGCATTGTCTACACTTGTCTCTGCACAAAAGAGAGACACATAATTTAGAGGCAAAGGAGGAGCATGCAGATATTCCCTTTAACTCCATGACCTCTCTATCACTTTCTCAAAGGCATAAGATCATGTTTCTTGCCAAGCGCACGGAACGAGGGTCTCCAATACCCAAATTCCTAGGAGGCTCTACAAAAGCAAGGAAGAGAAATTCAATACTAATATAAACCTTTAAAAGAATACCCATTAAACAGGAAAGAGAGAAAAAAACCCCCCGACAAATACATCAAAGACAAATGTAATTGCTTTTGAATAAAACCAGATTGCTTTCTACCTTCCTGCCTTAAAGGTAAGCACTCCAGCCTGGGATAGAGAATACCAAAAAACACTGCCAGAAGCAGAGGCACAAGTATTTTGTAGGCAAAATTATCCTGTTCTATTTAATAGCTCAAAGGCTTATCTGGATTTCAGACAAGAAGAGGATACAATTTACTGCTTCTCTGACAGATGAACAGAGCTAGTTAAAACATTTGGGAACACTTTGAATATTGATCTGTCCTCGAATAAGATGTAAGAAATTTGATTAGCTATGGAAATGTTGTATCAATCTTCAAACCTTTATATGCCCCAAAGTGGCCTTCAAATGAAAGCTGGAAAAATTCTCTGGGAAGATGTCATTAGAGCCTCCAGCTCAGGGATTTCTCATGTTCCCTCCTCCGAGCAGGACCAGGATCAGGACTTTGAAGCTGGGACATCACCACCCAAAGGAATCAGGGAGGGAGCTGTACCTACTCTTTGCTCAGAAATAATGTCACGTTCTGTCCCCACCACGTGTCCCCCACAGCTGCCCGTCCCTCACAGTGCTGGAAGACAATCAATCACGACTGTGAATCACCTTGTTAAAAACGGTGCCCACCTGAGACTTCCCTGTCACACCTCCGGCAGCAGCGGAGCCGCCGTGATAAATGTTTGCTGACACAAACCAAAGTCACGGGGTATTTAACCCCTCAGCTGGCAAACAACCAAGGAGAGAATCTAGGAGAAAACTCCCTCTGATTTCAGGAGACTTCCAATTGTACTGGTCACACAGAACAATTTATGTTCAGAGAATGGATCCATTCATTTTAGTTACACTCAGAAACGAGCTAAACCAACCCTGCTCCCATATTGGAAACTGCAGGGTTACACCACACTTAAATAACAAATCAACAATAGAGTTGGAAATGAACATTAAAGACCTTTACAGCTCTGTTTTTTCCAAGCATATAAATGTGCTCATGTAAAAATCATCACTTTTCCCCATACACACCCTCACTGATTTTTCACCCATAAATTTTCTGAAATTCAACTTCAGGTTTTTCCCCATTTTACCCTCTGTTAGAAAAGTCTGTGGAAACAGAGGATGAGCCTGAAATTTCAATGTGAATTTCAATGTCAATACTCCCACATCTGCAGGTTTGCATCAGGTCCCAGGTAAGAAAGTGTTTTCTTGAGACAGAGCCTTCTTTGGAGTCTGACTGGATGCCAGATATTGAGTTGGCAAACAACTGAATTAAATATCAAGGAGGAGGATATTGAGCATTTGAGACACAGGGTCAGTGAAAGGCCACAGCCAGGCTGGCTTTCAGTGCTCTGTAATTAGAATAACAGCCCTGTAGGTGTGCAATGAGTGCATGAGAATGGTGCTACTGAGCATTACTCTACAAAACTACTGCTTTTACAAACTCCACAGCCAGGAAGGGA
>VWYP01003008.1:34834-58917 GCA_013400435.1 Pycnonotus jocosus | reverse complement strand
TTTTTTTCAATCTCTATGTTCCCCCTCTCCTCCTCCTCCTCTTCCTTTCACTCGGCAAGCCCGTCTAAAGCGCTCCAAATGGCCTTTCAAACAAGAAAACCCTTCAAGGAGAAATGGGCACACATCCCCTTCCAGGCACCTTGCCAAAATCTCCCAAGCACCCTACCTGGCATCCTAGCTTNGGGGGGGGTGGAATTACGGCCGTCCTGTAGTGGTAGACACAAGTTCAGAGCTCCGCTTCTCCCCTCTTTAATTAGGCTGGGGAGAGCCGCGGAGGCGCCTGGTTGAGGTGCGAGCGAGGCGGCCGGGCCGAGCGAGTGAGTACCCAACGCAGCCCCGACGGGACGGGCACGGGCACCCCGGGGAGCCGCGCCGGGGGCTCCGCGCTCGGGGGGGAGGAGGGGCGCAGCCTCCCCCAGAGAGAGAGACGTGGGAGGGGAGGATGAGGGTGGGAATAGCGGGCCGGGGCCGTGTCAGAGGGACTCGTTTCCCCGAATTTGCTGTGCGGGCCGCTAGGCGAGGTTGGGGAGGCCAGTGCCGGTGCTGCAAAAGTCAGCCCGACCCAGCTGTGACTTCACCTATTAGCCCCGATGTCTTTCCGAGGAGATTGGCGGAGTTAAACAGCCCACAATGGGCGCTCTGGGGCGTCTCCAGCCTGACCTCTACCCGGTTTTAATAGTTTCATAGGAACTTCATTAAATCAATTACTTAGTGAGCACATCATCATTTATTTGTAATTAGCACTGAAGAGCTTGATTTTTGCAGCAGCCCGCAGCCCGGTTCCCAGCGGGGTTGGCCATGTACTACAAGCACTTTTGTTTGCTGTGTGTGTTGACTCGCGGTATTATTCGGCCGCCACAATAAAAGTGTAATCTTCACGTCTTAATCTAGCGTTCAGGGGGGAAAGGAAAACAAACACGGCGCGGACGAGGCACCGGTTCCTGGTGTCCGTGTCCCCCCCGCTTCTCGGGCCGCCGGCCCCGCTGCGCGCAGCCGGGCGCGGTGCGGCTCCCGGGCCGTGCGGCGGGAGGAGGGCGGAGGGACGAGAGGGTGGGACGGAGGCCGGGGCCGAAGGGGGGGAAAGGGAGGAAATGGGTCATCCGCAGCCAGGACAAAAGAGAGCGGCTCTCTGCCTTGAAGGGCATGAAATAAGGGCTGCAGCTGCGAGTCGGCTGCCCGCAGCCGGGCAGGGCGTGGGTGTACGTGTTGGGGCGAAACCAGCGGGGCTCAGAGCTCTGGGGGCAGCAAANGGGGGATGGGTAGGGGCAGGGAAAGCCGCCTCGGACGCGGGGTGGACGTGACTGTTGAGGGTGGGAGGAGAGGTGCATAAACTCCCCCACGTAACCAGCCAGGGCTCCTCCGCTTCTCCCCGCAGCCAGGGACTTGCCATCGCGGCCCCCCACGGGGAGGCGGCTTCACGCGTGGGCCACCCCATTGCTGCCCCCAGGCGATGGCCCCAGCCCCTTTCTCCCACCCCAGAGGCTGCCGCGGCCGAGTCCCTGTGAACCCCCGTGCGGGCCCTGTGCCGGGCTCGCTGGCGCGGTAAGGGGCAGGGATCCCGGGCCGCCCAGGGGGGAGGAGGCCTTTGCAGCCCCCTCCCTCCTCGGGCTGTCCTGGCCCTCCAGGCAGGCAGCACTGTGGAGAGTGGGGGCTGTTTTGGGGTGTCTGCCTGCCGCCCGCTCACTTCCCTCACCTCCTCTCAGCGCGGGGGAGGGAGAGGAGCTGATGTCCTGTTCGAGGCTGCAGCGCACCTGCCAGCTCCTGGGCTCATGCACCCCACGCGTAGCCAGCCTCGGGTGGGCACCGACCCAAGGGGAAAGGAAAAGGGGGGCGGCTCGGGCTTGTGTGTACCCCTGTATGGGATTCCCTGTATGGGAATAGTACCGTGTTCGGCTCTGACGACACCCCCACCCTTGGTGCTCAGGCGCTGCTCACATTTCAGCAGTTCACCTGCAGAGAGGCTCCCTCGCCCCGCTGCCGGCCCGGTCCTTCCCCACGGAAAGCCGTCGAGGTGAATGGCGAACAGCCCCGCCGGTGCTTGCCTGGGCAGGCTCCTACCGGCTGAGGAGACGGGGCGATCCTTAATTTCCATCCTCCACGTGGCGAGAGCCCTTGTCCGAGGCAAGAGAAGGGCAGGGGAGGGTGCAGATGTCACCCGCGACAGGGCCGCTCCTCACCGTGCCGTCGGGCATCTCTTCGGCGTGGTGGGTCTCCATGGCCCCCGGCCCGGGCTGTAGGGGAGCGAGCCTCGGAGCCCCCCAGCTGCAGGGGCCGAAGTGGGGGGCTGGTGGTGCTGGCAGGGCAGAGGTCGCCGTGCAGGGCTGTCCTGGCGGCTGCCAGGCCCTTCGCATACGGGTGATAAAACACGCCAGGGGTGGAAGGTGAACCCTCTCTCCCCTCCGCTCCGAAAACACGGCTCGGCATTAGTACAAGGGCCGGAGGTTCCCAAATTCAAAAACCCCGGGAAAAACCCCGTAAATGTCACCTGGGAGTCGGAGAGGAGAGGAGAGAGGCGCGTTACGGCAGCCGAGACGCCGTGTGATTTTAATTGCTACGTATTTTTAATATCAAATCACTTAAACATGGAACATATCCAGTCTCTTCTGTCCGAAAACGACCGTCCGAGAAGCCGAGTGTGGGGAGTTTGTCGCCAGGATTGGAATAAATGGGAGCTCCCCTGCGATGGCAGCGGGGAGGCGGCGAGGGACGCTGCGCGGCCGCAGAGGTTGCGCGGCGGCCGAGAGCAGTCCCAGCGCGGCAAGCTGTTTTCTTGCCCGGCGGGAGACCGTGCCAAGGACAGACCCGAAACCCTAAATATTGAAAAGAAAAAAGTGTTTCCTGTCGGGGAGAAAACCCGTACCATCCTCTCGCCCTCCTCCCCTCAAATCTACAAATGCCGCTACTTGGTCCACGGGGAGCGCTCACCCAGAGTTGCGGGAACTGGTACATGTTGTAGGGTGGTCTTTTTAGGGTGTGGGGCTGGATGGAAGTGGAGGGATAACCCTAGGCTTTGCAGAGCAAGAGAGCTGCAGGTGGGGAAGGCAGCGCTGGCTGCAACAGGACGAGCCAGCGTGTCAGACGTGGGTGACACGAGTTGCTCGCGGGAGGAGCGAGAAAGAAAGAAAGACCCCACGCCCTCCATCCTCCCCATCCAACTCAGAGCCGGAATTTGCCGGACAGGCGTGGCGGTGCGCGCTCCTGCTGTGTGCGGCTCCTAGGAGCCGAGGCGGCCTGCGGCAGAAACCCCTGCCCTGACCAGGAGCGGGTCCTGCCCTTGCCCGTGAGTTTTATGGAACTGTGGACAGGTTCCCAGCCCGGGCATGTTTTATAGTCCAAACCCCGTTTGGATAGGTGGCGGCGCTGCCGCTGTGCCGTCCCGAGGCCCCATGGGGGAGAGGTGTCCCGGGTGGAGCCTCGGGGAGTCGCGGGCAGTGTCCGTGGGGAGCGGCTCAGCGCTCCCCGGCCTCTGGCTCCGGTCCCTTCTGCCCCACGGCCCGTCCTGCCTGGCCACGAGTGCTCCTCCTCATGCGTGCCCGCTCCCTCTTGTGCCTGCCCGTGCTTGTCCGTGCTGCCTGTGCCACCCTCCCTGCCTGTCCTGTTTGGTCCTGCTTCTACTGCCTGTTCATGCCTGCCGAGCCCACATCCCCTGGACTAACAACCCTCTGCCTCTGCCCCTGATGCTGTGCATCGCTAGCAGGGAGCTCATGGACATTTGCTGGGGGCTGTACCCTCTCGCAGGGTACATCCCTTTCATCTGTACTAAGGAGGAGGGAAGCTGCTTCCTGTGGGAAATGGGTGAGGAGAAAAGGGTCAACAGGATGAGTCCAGTCAGCTCTCCCCTATCCCAAAGCTGGAAGCAGCTTTCCACACACCCACCATCACCAACCTGGGTGGCAGATTGTGTTTGAAAGTTGGATCCATGCTACCAAATATTTTACAGCAGCAGTTTAATGTTCTCCTACCCAGTTATTAAAGACAAATGGGAGTAAATTAAAATGGCAAAGCAGAGCGAAATAAAAACCCTACTTTCATTCCAATAAAAGACAATGTCTAATTAGGGAATATTATAATTCCACAAAAACTCAAACACAGTGACATAAAACTTTGCTTTTAAAACTATAACCAAATACAAGCCCAGATCAGACCAAGCTTAGGCACAGCCTCAATCCCAAGGGCCGAGGGCCAGGGCAGGCCAAAAAAGGGCCTGCTGCTTTGATTCTACCCCAGCTCAGATACCCTCATTGTGGGGGGCTTCCTTTGATTTTTTTGTTCTCATTTCTTGCAGGACAGGGAAGCAGGCTTGGCCTAGAGCAGATTTTTAGATTCCAAGTTTGCTGGTGGCAAGCCAGGGCAGCACTAGGCGCTGGCTTCTACAGTTGTGCCCAAGTGCCCAAGTGTGCCTAACTGTTGGGGACAGCCCTTGGATTCTTTTCCCCCCTGTTCTCTAGTGCAGAAAAAAAAACCCCAAACCCTCCTTTGAAACTGTTCATCATGCAATGCCTGAAAATCTTGAATTATTTTATGCCATCATCTGACCCAGGGCAATCTGCCCAGGATTTTACCAACATTTACTTCATCAGTACTTAGATTTCTATTCTCTAGTTGGCAATGTTCACATGCCAGATGCATTTGCCATTTAGTGCATCCTGCCAGGGTTAGAGAAATATAACCCAGGAATGAGATTAACCTGGGAGTATACCTGTGGGGCTTGATGCTTGCAGCTGGCACCTGGGATCTTTTCAGGGGTATGAACCTGCCAGGCAGTCCTTTGGAGAGGGAACTTTGAGCTGGGTGCGTGCAATTCTGGACTAGGTGGCTCTTAAATAGAAAGTAGAGAATATTGGAAGAACTGAAGCCCAAATACAAAAATGAGCTGTGGGCACTGGGCTCTTCCAGTGGAGTAGAGAAGTAGGGAGGTCAATAGTCGCAGTTGCCCAAGGTGATAATGAGCTGGCAAGATAAGGATTTAGCAACATTTTAGAGCCATGTAAATGGAGCTACATTCAGTATTTTGTAAGGTACCGTAAAGTACAAGTCTCTCTGCCTCTTGGCTACTCCAGTTCTGCTTTCTGTTTTATCCAAAAAGAGACAATGTCTGCAATTGCAGCTGAAACCCCTCTAGACACAGATAACGTGTGCATGCACCTACACCTGGCTCCCAGCCCTCCTCTCCACACAGGCACCAGTCTCACCTGAATACCCTCAAATCATCTTCACTAGAAGAATAAATTCCTCAAGGATTTTCCCAGAATATAAGGGAAAGAAAAACAATCTTGAAAGGAAGATGATGCTGCTGGCATCCACTTGCTTTCTCCCCTGAGCTCTCCAAGGACACTACCAACCCTTTGGCACCACATAGAGCATGGGGCACAGAGTGACAGCAAGGTCCCCTTTAATGGCAGATGTGGCTTATATTAATGGCCTGTTTAGTAGTGTTTCCTTCATTTTTATTACTTTGCCACTTAAGAAGCAGAGTCCCATCTTTCCTAGCAATTAAGGCATTGCTCTCTCCCTTTCCCAATTGCCTATCTTTTGAAAAACTAAGAATTTTACAAAATCCATTTATTGTATGTAAAGCAAATTAAAAATGTCAGGGTGGAGGATTTTATTTTAAAAAATTGTTCTGACTGCTGGAAAATATGGGGCCAAATCATCGCCAAGTCCATCTTACCTCCTGCCGTATCAGAAGCATCGCTTGCTGCTTCCACTCTCCCCAAAGAACCCGGGGCGCTGACAAGCCAGCAGGGACAGGGGTGGAGAGGAACATCTACCCCATCCTCTGGCTGGGCAGCTGGGCAGCCCAAATAGGGGAGGGGTAGTGCTGACATGAATGTGCAGACAGCCCAAGCTGGTCCCCAGGGGAGAGAGCTGTGCACATTTTGCCTGCTGCCTCTCTGAGCTGCTTTGAGGAGGGCAGCCTTCCTCTCCCGAGGGAAGGACCCCACCTCCACCCATGCTGGGGCAGTGCCCATGCTCTGACATGACAGGACATCTTCCAGCTCAGGATTCCCCATGGCAACACTGGGCTTCTGACTCACGGAGGGCAGCAGCACCATTTGCTGTGCTAGCACAGGCCCTGGTGCTCCCTGATGACAAAAGGGAGCAATATGACAATCCGTGAGTTGCTGGTGACATGGATGTGCAGGCTTGTTTGTGGCTGCCAGCTCTGGGAATCAGTGTAGCTCAGTGCTGGCAGAAGGTGCTTGATTGATGGCTGGGTATTGTGGGGCTACAGTAGGTGTGTCGTGCCAGCTTCTGTGTACCCAGTCCAGAAACCCAGGGATTATATCAAAATGGCAGCTTACAACCATGCCTAAATAATAGAGGTGCTTTCTTACAAGCGCAGTGAACCCAGCCATTTCCTAATGCCAGCACTGCATTTGCTTTCCGCATTTGCATCTGTGGCTTGTCTGAGCTCCGCACGTTGGGGAATTTAAAAACAATCATTCGTATTTTTTTCCTTGTTTCTGAACGAACAGGGCTCCTGCAGAAAAATAGCAGGGGGGAATATATTTCTGTTCAGGGATATAGCATTCTAGTCAAGGCATTTGGAGAGTAAAAGCGTAAACGTACAAAGCTGTGAAGAGATAATACATGGGGAAATGATTTTTAAAATATAAAGGTAAAACCAGGATTACACTTTTCCAGAAGCAATTTCTATACTGTGTGGCAATAAGAATTGGCATGGCAAGTGTGACTCTTGGCTATGCACATATAGATATGCTATAGGGATCCCTCGCCAGCCATTCAAGACAAATTATTAAGGCCACAACACGATGGTGTGCACACACTGGGGTGTGATACATGCTCACACACAAACACAGACATGTATGTGCACACACATATCTTTACAACCAGCACTGCATGATTATTCTTTTGCTTTCAGAAGGTTTGGAAATTTTGAAGCACTCTGATAATTTATGCTTACCTATGGGGTCTCAAGCATTGGGGTGGCACCTGGTTTATTTCTTGTTGATGTTGATGTCAATAATTTATTTCAATGACCAGAGGGGACGTGCCATGCATTAATGATTACTTACGTGCTCTATACATATTCAGATTTTGACTCCTGAGACTGTGCACACTTAGTTTGCCAAGAGATGCTGCTGTCTCTCCAGCAGGTATTATTAACTGAGGCAGCATTAAAGCAGTGAGAGGGGCATTGGGAAAATGCCACGGATAGCTGAGAAGGGCCAGGAACAGATCACAAACTAAACTTCACTAAAGCTGAAATACACTCAGGACATTATCTTTCAACGAAAGATTATTTAAAACTCAAGTCTTTGAGTGCAGAGATCATAATGTGATCAATTACGTTTCAGAGCCAAAATTGTGTTGCCAGGTTATAAACTCACATTTCTGTCATGGTCCAGTTGCTGCTGGCTAACCATCTCTTCAGCCACCAGCACTGCATTTTTAAAGGACAGTTTGGGAAATGCATGACTTGGGAGGAACCAGGGGTGCCAGGGAGTCAGTCTGGTTCAAGACTGACTCTTTGTGTAGCACGAGAGGGACCACTGGGCCCATGGCATCGCCAGCTCACAGGAGGCGAGGGAAGCACAGACAGAATTACTAACCACATCTCCCTCCATGAGGAGCTTGCTTCCCTTGTAAGAGGTGAGATACTTCTTCAAAGCAAAAAGGAGAGGGGATAACTGGCAGGTGGGGCTCTGTTTGAGCATGCAGAGATTTTCTCCCCCTTCCCTGAGGTCTATTTTTTGTGGTTGTGGCTGCCTTTGAAAGGCAGTAATGAAGTAGGAAATCTTCACACTCCTTTTGGCACTGAAGGGTTTCAGAGCAGGATTGATGCTGAATGCCTGGAAAGAGAAAGTCCAAAACAGGAGAAGTATTTTGGGATAGTGTAGTTTTTTAAGTGGCATACATACAAATAATTTGTTATTTGTGACTACACGGACAGCTAGCAGAACAGGATCATTTACAACTTTTCCTTGATGGTCCTTGTTGCTGATTATCATTATGCAAACTTGGTTATTCCTGCTTCTGAAAGCCTATCTTCTTTAGGGTCTCTCTGGGATGATGTAAAGTTTTAATCGACAATATGGATCTCTAACTCAGCTAATACTAATAGTGCCCTTAAGACAAATCAACACAGCATTGGCAGGAAGGAATAATTCCCTTAGTGGAAGCTGGAAGGTGTTTCTTTTCTCTGTTGTGTGAGAGAAATAGAAATCTGCCCCCAGATCTGCTCCAAGAGACACGGTCTGTGCACAGGGTTGAGAGCTGGGACAACCACTCTCCCAGCACAACCACTAATCCCAGCTCTGACAGACCCCCTTGGTGGCAAATCTGCCCAGCCTCCCTTTCAACACCTGTAAAATGGAGATAATGAGCGGGACATCCTCCCGTCCTTGGGGCTCGATGCGTCAGCTGCTGCGTGCGGAGCTGTCGGGGGCTGGTCCCGCAGGCATGCCTGTGTGCAGCCCTGCTCCACGCACTGGCATTTTGGTGCCATTTGGTTGGCATAAACACCCCACAACAGCACAGTGCTCCAGACGATCATGGGCAGGCATGTAGCAGTCATCCTTTGTTTTCTTTAAATGATTCCAACCAAATAACGTCTCTTTTTCTGGAGCTGCAGGCAAACCATTTGGCCTCCTGGCAGACAGCTTTCCTAGTCCTCGTGAGCCCGCCGCCGTTTACTGAAGAGGCTCGTGTTGTGTTTTCTGCCCCTTTCTCTCAAAATGTTCCTTGTGGGGAGAGGAGGAGGGGAGAGTGTGCTCTCATTCTCTTTTATTTCATTTTTCGAGCCCCAGAGCTGGCAGAAAAGAGCTACCTCAGAACAAGTGTGGCTGGTATGGAGCAATGGCTGTGGTGGGGATGCTTCCCAGCTGCACGGGCTGCGTGCCTGTGATTAAGAGCACTGTCAGAAAGAAAGTGGCACTTTTAGAGGGTTTTTCATAAAGCACCCAGCAGAACCCAGCGTGAAGCAACAAGAGGTCTGGCAAATGCCAAAATGGCACTCCAAGCGAATTTTTTTGTCCTTGGAGAGATTTCTTTAAAAACTCTTCTATATTGACAAACTGTCAAGGAGAGATATTTCTAATTTCAGGCTGAAACAAAACACTCATGCTATGGTCCTCATAAAGGCAGGCAGGTGAAAAAAATAAAGCAGGAAAGGAACGCTTGCTTGGCTTTTGCCCCCATGTGTTTGCCAGTGTGTCTGTGACCTGAGCAAGCTGCTACCTCTGCCACACAGCCACCACCATGGTGACCCACAGTGTCACTGTGGGGAAACTGTCCAGGTGCAGCCAAGGCCACCAGCCCTGGGCCCACGGTACAACCCTCACCAATGGTTAACTCCATCTCTGCTGCAAAAATGCCAGGAACGTTGAGCATTACACATCAATTGCAACAAAAGCCACTCCCCCCATTGCACCAATAAAATAAATTCCCCCCCTCTTTTCTTCCCTGAGAAAGCCATGTATGAAATTGTGGCAGAGAGGGCCCAGGCAACACCAGGGACTGGAGTTTAAGAGAGCTGAATCCTACATCCTCCTCCTGTCCTGTTACTTCATCTTGGAGATAATTGTGTTGTGTCTGTCCCTCTTTCAGCTGTCCTCTTTTTTAGGTCAGGCTTGTTCTTGTTATTTGTACTGTAGGTAGAAATAGGGGCTCCCAATTCACTGTGGTAGTGGTAGTAGCAGTAGTAGTAAAAATAGTAATTATAATTATATTAAGAGACTGAGCTGTGGCCAAAACAAAATCCCTTTTCACACATTCCTATTGAGATGTGATCCATAAAACTGCAGTTTTATGTCAACACATTGGCAGTGCTATAACCCACAGGCTGGAATAGGCAAAGGCATAGCTGTATGCATATTTATTTTATATCAGCCCATTTTTACACCAGTGTGTGTATATGATTACATGGCACATAAGAATTTATTCTCCTGTGTTCACTGGGATGTGCATACATGGCAGTGCTCCATTTACACAGCTAATGTTAAATGACTAGTTTGTTATTCTGGGTGGTGCACAGGTAGCCTAACCTTTCTTGATCAGATGCAAGCTGGTCAAACTCTTTTATGGCACCAGAAATGAACACCAGGCTTACAATTTTACAGAGGCAAGGAATCGTCTCTTCCCATTTGTAGCTTGAGAAAAAAAGAAAAAAAAAAGAGACTAATTTCAGAAGGTGCTACCACTTTGCTCCTCTGATGTGGGGTCTCCCATAGCAGCAGATTGTCTCTCTGGCTCATCCAGCCCTGGAGTCAGGTGGTTGTCAAGAACTGACTTTTCCCCCTCTGGTATTTTGGCTCTTGGTCTCTAGGTTGGAGGCCGCAATTTTCAGCACCTGCTAATAATTCTTTTTAACAGATGATAGAAAGGAAAATTTCCAAATGCAGCAGATACAATCTGCTGTTGTCTGGGTCAAGCATGGACCACAGGGTTCACTTGCCCTAGAGATGGGGTGTAATGATGTCCATGGTTCTGGCAGTGTTGTTGTGCTCCTCTAAGGTGATGGTCAGTGTAGCACCTTTGCTTGCAGAGGAGAAGCACACTGTGCCTGAGCTCTCCTCTTCCTGCTGTAGCAGCCACCAGCTCCTCCAGTACCAGGAGAATCCACACTACCAGGAACTGTCATTTGCAGTATTTCAAACACACTTTCATTTAAAATCCAAAGGAAACATTGCACCAATTCAATATATGCAGGTTGAAATTGCAGCACCGCCACAGTAAGAATTCAAATGCTCTGTTCCTTGCAGAGATGTCTAAAACAAGTCTTGACATAAGACCCTGTTTCAATATTTCTGGCAGCTCTCTGTCCCACGACTTCCACCACCCTTTGCTAAGCAAGTCCCTTCCCCCTTTCCCTCTGTTTTTCTTGTGATAGTGTGTGTATTTTAATCCAATATAAGTATTTGTTCTCATAGCCTTCCCTGACCAGCAGGAAGTAATGGGACCTCTGAACGGCTCTTGAGAGGCAAGGGAAATAAATAAAAGACAAGAAAATTGAAAGAATAACAAAGAACAGACCATCCAGGGCAGGTTTCCATTAGGCTCAGGAGGCAAATGACAACAGGCGTGGAAGGCTGTACATGAGACAAAATGTCTCATAAGGTTTTTGTCACTCTCTGATGACACTGGCCAGAAATAAATATGCCTTGTTGGCTTTCTTCTGAATCCTAAGCTGATTCAAGGTGGAAATTGGGAGAAATTTAGAAGGTTGAATGTTTGCAGAGTGCGTGTTACAGCTGGGACTTCTTCCACTGCCTTTTCCAGTACGGATGTATATAACTGCATGTACACATCTGTAACACCAGCCATGTCTCTGTGTGGTGACTGGTATGGGAGAGCTGCATTGCCTTCCTTCAAGAAGGATTTGCTCATCCTTGTCCCAGCCCACAGGTGGTGGATACACATGCTTTTCCCCATCTTGCATTCAGGAGTTACCTTTAAGCTCTCTTTCACAAACCCATTTCTTTCAAACACACCCATGATAGAGTCAGAGTCTGAAGGTGAAGTTAGAGAAATTAGAGTCCAGGTATATGTTATTTTCCTCCTTCCTTGCCTTTCTTAATTTTTTTTTTTTTAATTTTTTTTAAATGCTTGCAACCCTCTTTTTCAGGTTTGGAAATTAAAGTTAGTTTCCTGCCAATGTTTTCTGATCCCATGTGGCAAACATTTCTCTTTCCAGTGGAGCAGAAGCCAACATGGCTGCCTCGAGCATGCATTGGTTTTGTGTATCCTGTCAACTCTTTCCCACACAAAGTGAACAGTCCTGAGATCTGTTCTGCCTCCTCCTAGCCCACTGGTGTGTCAATCCTCAGTTTTAGCACATCATGACAAAGTACTGACTACTTTTTTATTGTAAATACAATTTTGAGGACATTGCTTGTTTTATCAGAACTATGAAACCTTTTCCAACTTTTCCCTGTACCTCTTCAAGCTTGGCTACACTAAAAAATGTGACCTAACACCCAAAGCACAGAATGCCACAGGACTGGGTCTGAGGGACTACTCAGTTGCTCAGGTCCCAGATAAATGGATTGCTTGTCCTAATTGCTCTTTATGTGAACTTTTTGTAAGGACCCTGGCCTTTGCAAAACACAGATCACTGTTGGTGCAGGGTCTGAGACAGTGCAATGAGCTGGGGTATCTCACTGTCCTTTACAGATGGAGAAGGTGAGTGGGCTGTGGAAGTGCACTCGTTGTGTCT
The DNA here is from genome assembly GCA_013400435.1 of Pycnonotus jocosus. Classification (NCBI taxonomy): domain Eukaryota; kingdom Metazoa; phylum Chordata; class Aves; order Passeriformes; family Pycnonotidae; genus Pycnonotus; species Pycnonotus jocosus. Next base: position 46,736 of record VWYP01003008.1, on the reverse strand, counting down.
GTGCATACCCTCATCCTTTTCACTGGGAACCCAGCACACACCCTTGGGGACAGGATTCCTGCCTTGCTGGCCATTATTCTTCCTGAACTACAATGGTTATACTTAAGTAACAAAAGCATGAAGCATAAGGGAAAAGAGCTTCAAGATAAAGACAGATTTTTTCTTTTTGTCAGTGCATCTTGAATATTTGTCGGTTGTTCTTGCTACATTTGTATTCTTTCCTGCAAGTACATTTATAAAATCAGCAACTATAGTAGTTCTGTGTGTTTGTTAATATATAGGCTATGCATCACTTCTGGATAAAATCCATGGCTGTGGATGAGTGTTATCTGAAAACCTGTGTATGTTCCTTTGCCATGGAGAAGTCCCAGTCCATGGGAACTTGGGCAATGAACTGGAGATTAATTCATGTTTTCTGTCTGGTTGTGTCTATAAGGGGTCTTAATTAGGGAGTCAGTAGCTCTAGGTCCTAAGGAAGTATGTTAGGCTGGTTCCCTCTCCTTTTAACTTTGTTTTCATATTTTGCATTCTGGACAAAAACATTTATAATGTTGTCCATGTGCAGTTCCTTTTTCACACAGTACAAACATTGCAGCCTCTGCTGAAGAGTTTTTAGCTGTTTGCTAAGTAAGAGCAGATGTAAAATGAAACAATATGTCATCCCATAGCACAGACTAAGTGCCGGGTTTCAAAACCTGTATTTTGGGATATGTGTCAAGTTTTGCTTTAGTTTTTATGGTATTATTGTTTACTGTGCTGTCAACAGATTTACTTCTGCTCTACCTCTGCCCTTATGATACATCTTAAGCTGATGACTGCTTAACTCTTGCCAGAGTGTGTCTCCCATAATTTGAATAAATTGCAGCTTGAAGTTGCCACATTTTAGTCTCATTGAGGAATCACTGTTTTATTTGTTATGGTGCTGCTGTGGTTCTGCCATGATGGACTTTGAGTGTGATTCTGTTATTCTCAGCACGTACATTAAAATAATATGGTATCTTGTCCTCTGATCTGCCACCCATAAATCAAAGAATATGATTTGACATATAACTAGTCAGATAATTGCCAAAGACATATGCCAGTTGGGACAAGCCCAAAATGATTTTGGAAAACAGCTGACTAACCCATGGTCACTCAGGGCAGAATGTGCCCCTGCAATGCCATTCAAATAAATCCAGAATTGCCTCCAAAATGACTGTTGCTTCACGTCTCTTCTTTTGCAGCTACTATTTGTTTCTGTCACTGGATTAGACAGCTTGACAGAGTAGTGGTCCTGAGAATTGCAGAGACTTGTTCCATGGCCAGCTGGGGTCTTGGATCTGTGGCACTGAAGGTTTCCATATGCTGGCAGGGCAGGTACAGAGGGGAGTTTGGATAGCAGCTGTTGGGTGCAGCATGAAGACGAAGGCTGGTACTGGTGGCGATTTTCTGAGAGCTTTTGTTTTCACAACAAATTTCAGGGAAAGGATGAGGCAGTACAGGGAGTGAAAGAAAGAGCAAAGGCCAGACCACCTGGAGGTCTCTTCTAGATCTCTAGCAAAGAGTGTAGGCCATGCATGTTGGCAGCTAGCTGGAGTCAAGGAGCTCAGAGAAGTCCACCAAGAGGCAAGGCACAGAAATGAATGCAAGCCATCCGACACTGGCTTGAGCTCTGATTGAAGTCAGGTCATTTCTGCAGTCCTTACCGAAACCAGACTCTCCTTGGATCAGCAAGGCTTTGGTCTCTGTATGGACTGCAGATTCTGGGCTCTGGCATACCTTGTGGTGGCAGGTTTCAGCAAAAAAATCGATGGTGCAAGGCCATTGCTCGGGGCTTCATCAGGAGAGAGCAAACACAGGGGGAAGGGATGTTTCCAAATGAAAAAAATACTTCTTCTTCTTTTTNATGTCCAGATGCAAGAAGAGAGGTGAGGAGATTGGAATTTTTACTACTTTTTTTTTTTTTTTTTTTTTTTTTTTTTATGAGTGATAGGTTGGCTTCAGGCAAATGGCAGAAGGTTTTACTGAAAAGGCTTTTTTATGGGATTGTGGTTTAGCTTGGGGTAGCTTAGAGAAGTCTGTAAACCCCAGGAGCTCAAGGAGTTTGACAGGTTTGACAGGCCTTCCTGCTACTTATGAACAGGAGGCTGGAGCAAGTGTTCTTGAAATCACCTCCCTGTTTTTCATCAAAGCATGCTGGCAAGACAGAAGAAGAGAGAAATTGTTTTCTTCCCCCATTTTATTTTCTTATATAAAGACAATCTTAGAAATATTTTTTTTCTGGATCTTTAAAACTGTTTTTTTTTGCTCCTCTCAATACAAATTTCCTGTCCACATTTCTAGGCTTTGGGTTAGACCCTTCCACAGATCCTTGAGCACCTTAAAGTCATTACAGCAATAATCATTAGTGACACACCAAAAACTGGTATACATCACCTCTAAAGAACATGCCAGCTCTAAAGAGCCACTCTCTAACCTGGATCCCATTACCAATGTTAAGCCTTTTTGTGTTCATTTAACTGTACCACACTCTACACACTGCCTTGTCCCAAAGTGAGAAAATAATGGAAATTATGAAAATTATAAAAATGATTAATGACAGTAATTGAAATAATGAAGATGGAAATTACTATAGAGCTGTATGTGTGCATGTGTGTCATGTGCAATGATAGCAAGGGCTGCAGGACTTGGTGCTGATAGGGAGAAGAGCCCTCTTTACTCTCCCTGGGTCCACCTATGCCTCCACACCATCCCTGACCTTACTCAGTGTAGGGAGTGAGTGCTTCTAATTAACTTCACATACTTGCCAGGTTTGCAAAGCAAAGGGCTTGGATTTCTGCTGTAACAGCAGTGGCTGCAATACTTAGGGCATCACTGGTCAGAAAGCTGTTGCAGTCTTTGAGCTGGGGGTCACTGCCCTGCAAAGGGTAAGCCTGGAAAGAATCAGTAATTCAGGAAAAATGTACACATAATGAGGAATTTCCTATTTGTTTGAATAATAATGATTTAATATAAGAAGAAATCCAGTCACAACTTCCTAGGAAATAAATGCCTTTTTGTAAATCTCTGTGGTGAAAATGTGCTTAGCTGAAAATCAGTGGAATTCCTCTTACTCTGGTTTCTAAACATGCCTCAGTTCCTAACCCAGCCCTAAGCTTGGGAAACTGAAATGAGCTCTGATAACAGAAACAAAATGCTTAGGGCAGAGCAAACCCAAGAGATTAAGTTAAATTTGCCAGCTGAAGAAATCTTCTAAGCTTTATCAAACATATAAGCTGGAGAAAACTCTGAAGGCGGCATGTGAGCCTGCTGATATCTTCCACTAAATCTTCCAGCCACAAGGAGATCCTCAGACCTGGGGAAGTCTCCTACCTCCTGAGGAGAAGGAACAGCTTAGCTCCAGAGGCCAGCCTCTAATTCCATAGCCTTATCCCTGGCAGCACCTGACCAGCCCACCTTATCCAGCTGTCCCAGCTGGGAGGCTCATGGGCAAGCCACTTTATTCAGTACCAGCTCAAAAAGTAGAAATTATAATCTCATAGGCAAAGCACCAGAGAAGGCTAGCTGGACTGAAGAAAGAAAAGTAAGCCCTTTGGTGTAAATCCTCTCGCTCTATTCTACTTTCCTATTTTTCTTTTTTAAAAAAGTATTTTTAAAAATTATTCTTATTGAGGTCTTTTAATGCAAATTATGTCTTTCAGCCTCTTAATTCTCATACAGAGCCAGTTCCTGCTTTTCTGTGCCCGCTGTGGTGGACTGTGTCTCACCATTCTCAAATATTTTCACGGAACAAATATTTAATCCCCTTCTGGATAAAGAGTAGTGAAACCTTGGGGTTTCTTTCACATCATCTAGACATTTGCCTGGTTTCTTCAATTAGGAAAAAGACTGCAAGCTCCAAACTACTTTGCTAGAGCTGTGCAAACACAGTAAGAGGTGACCTGTATGCCAGAATGCATCATCTAAATAGACAAGACAAAGGAAACACTAATGTTCCAGCTGTGTAAAGAGGAACTGATGTACACTGAAATTTCAGAGAAATTTCCACATAGGAAATGCATGCTAGGAGAAAAAAATCAGTTTGGTCCAGCTTAGTGCTTTATCACCTTGTGGTTCTCTCTCTGAGTAGCTTTTTTCTCTGGAATTAAATGTTACCTCCCAGGTTTGCTCTTTGCAGGTTCAGATCAACCCAGGGGGGCTGGAGAAGTTATCACCACAGATCACAGACTTCTTGTGGTGGATATGGACCTGATGATGCTCTGAGCTGCAGCTAATCACCTGCATCACATCCTACAAATGAAAACCAGAGCATCCTTCACATACCTCTGTCATTAAACAGTTGTTTACAACCATATGAAACTCTTCAGGAGCTGTGGGAATTTCCCTATGGCTCCTGGTCTGGGATTTGGGGTGCACCTCCCCCTGTTGTCTTTCCTCATGAAGCATCTCTGCACTGGTGACTGCCCTTTGCTTGAGTAAGGGATGTCCAACACAGCTTTTCAATTTGAACTCAGCTCCCACTCCACAACTCATTTTTATTTTACTGGAGTACCGGTGAAGCTGTAGCTCAGTAACTGATGTTAAGAGGAACTTTTAACACCTCAACAGCAAATGGAGGAGAATGTTTCCCATTAGTGGCTGAGGAAGTAGTGCTCCTGTAACTTCAGCCTTGAAAGCTAATGAAGCTCAGATTGTGGCTGTGGCCTTTGATGTAGAGATGCCTGAGGTCAGTGTAGCTTTCAGAGGTGCCAGTGCTATGCTGTGTCACTGCATTCGTCTGGGCGGGGGCCCAATAACTCTAATCCTGTAATCATGTTTCTGTAAGCAACAGTATTTATGGTGCAGATAGTGGGGGATAGCTGCAGTGGTAATTAAAACAGGGATAGGCTGTAGAGGAGAAGCTAATTCAACCCTGTAATATTTCCAGTAGAGGAAGTTACCGCCAACTAAGTCAGTAAATAAGCAGCAAAATACTGGAATTGGTGTAGGGAGAGGGTGTGGGGATTAAAATGCCATGTTTGGCCATCTAATCCATCTCCCTGCCAGGACCCTCATTCTGCCAGGGGAGTGATGTTAACACGCTGGCAAAAATCAGGCAATTCAAAGCCGTGCCTAGACACTGCATCTTTGGCTCCCACTAATACATGGGGAGGGGGGTTAAAGCACCCACTGGTGAGCTAGCTTTGCATTTAATTCCTTCTCTTCGTCTGTTTTGCAACCTCAGGCCACATACGATGTATTTTACATCTTCCAATGTAGTCTGTTGTCTCCCAAATGCATGTGAAATGTTGAAAAAACACAATGAGGTATTCCACTCTAGTGGGGTGGAAAGCACGTATTTGAGTAAATGTGGTTTATCCAGGAGAGGAGGAGACCCTCCAACAAGCTGCTCTTCTGTACTAATAAGTAAGTGTATATACATTTCTGTTATTTTATATTGCACAGCTCCATTACAGATAAATCTCTTCCTATGTACGTTTTGTTAAATCAGAGGTCTTTTATACCCTCACCGTTTTAAAGAAGAGAAAAAAAATGGGAGTACTTGGTATACCCCTTTTGGATGTGGCTATCTCTGGCTTTGATGGGGATTCTGTGTGTGAATTTGGTCATGAAGAATTCACTTTATATATCAAGGAATAAAGAAAAATGATGGCTTAAAGAAAATCTAATGTCAGACTGCAGACTTCAGTTGCATTACTCTCAAATGCGCACATCTACATACACAAATCAACTCATATATAGTATGTATGTATATATGACTAGAAATACACACTCACAAACATATTTCCTTTAGCTCAGACCCTGAAAGTTCATTTGTGGGCATCCTAATTCTTGATATATTATTTGTAAACAGAGGGCCAGGGGACTGGAGTATTTCCTTGACTTCAATGGATGATGAGGCTTCAAGCTGTGCACTCAGATTGGGACCTCTAAGTATCCTGCTGCTACCTAACAGCTTGCTGAAAAATGACATAATTTGTGACATCAGCAATATGCTGCTTTAATAGGGGTTTATAAAGCGGTTTCCACCCTTGTGTGTGAGGACAAAACCATCTATAGTCACTAAATCTGAGGTGGCCCCGTCCTGCATTCCTCACACACCTTGCATCCTTTGTACTTTTTTGGCATATGTGGCTATAAAGTTCCAGTAAGGGGAGGGTGATAAGCAACCATTCAGCAACATCTGTGCAAGAGCTCCCTCCCCACCAGTGCCAGGGAAGATGTCACTTTTCGGAAGAACAGTGGCTGCCAGTGGGAGGTTCAGCAATGCAGATTTTAATGTGGTGATTTAATTTCAAATACAATTCACAGTTTTTATGCAGTTGAAAAATTTTTATTACCACCTGGATGTCCAGGACATTGTTTTGCATGAAAAAAAATTCAATTTGGACAATTGCTGCTTTTAAAGCATTTCACGGCTTTGTAAACAATATGCTTTGTATAATTCTAATGGTAAGAGTGAAGAACACACCAATTTTAAAATCACCCAAAATAATGCCAAAAAATAACTGGCAACTTTGGATAACAGGACATTAGTCTGAAATGGATTCAAATATGAGGGTTGTTATGCCTTTTCCAAATGTTCCATTCTATAATACAGTAAGAAAAGCATGATTTGTCTCTGGGGTAAATTTGTTTTAAAATAAGATGAAGACCAAAAATCCTCACATTTTAAAGAACATAAACATAGTCAGAACCTGACCAGCAGCAGGAGTTTGTTTTTACTTGAAAGAGTTGGTGCTCTGGAGTCACTGCTGTGTCACTGATACATGAAATAAAGCCAGTGCCTGACAGAAAACCCATCCTGGAAGTCACAACTGCCTGGTCACACCTTCAGCATCTACTCAGATTTCTGGGTGGGGGGAGGCTTGACACACTCATGGGAGAAGGGCCTTCACATGTGACTCCTTATAAACGAAATGGGAAGGTACCTCAGGAGACAGATCATCTCTGCAAGTGAATGCATGGTAGATGAGGCAGGGTACCTGCCACTTCAGAAGACCATAATCTGGATTTTGCAGCCTACCACCAATTTGCCTTGAGGCAAAGGTGCACTGAATTAAGAAGAACATAGAATAAATCAGGGAGGGCCCATGCAAAAATACAGAGACTTCTTTATCTTTCTAAATAGTAGTGCTGAAGGAAAGAAGGAAAGAAAGAAGGAAGGAAGGAAGGAAGGAAGGAAGGAAGGAAGGAAGGAAGGAAGGAAAAGAGAGAGAGAAAGAAAGGTTTTTCTCCCTTTTCAAACAGAGAAGCTGTTCATCAGTGTAGTTATCTAGGCAGCAAACTAAGATGCAGGAACAGCTTGGAAAAATATAGGGGTAAGAAAGTAAATTTCCAGTTATTCACTTGTTCATTTTAAGATTTCTCTTAATTCTCTTGTTCCATCGTTGTACATTCTACAGTATCAAAAAATTGCTATACTATAAAGAATTCCTAGAAAAGACCTTAGGTAGACATTTAGTCTACCCTCTCATGAAGGCCTTGTGGCAAATGCTTGCCTTACCTGCCTTTTCTAGAGAAACTTCGCCCCTTTTCTTTAGCAACTCATCTCATTGTGTAACTGGTCTTCAATTATATTCTTTCTTGTTTTACAAACAGTGAATGTGCTCATGGATGCTGAGAACAAGGCATGATTCCACTGCAGGGTATGAGGGAATAGACATGCATCTGCCCTCTCCACCCCCATTCCTCAGCCATTTCTCAGCCACTCTCTACCAGTAATTCCCCCACCTCTTTGGCCACATCTCTGTTAACATTTGCTTTGCAAGTTGTTTTACATGCCTGTATACTTTTACTTGGAGTTGGTTATTTGTTCAGGCTGATAACTGGATGCACTAGAGAAGTAGCATAAGGGCTTCCATGGAGAAGCTCCAGACAAAAATCACCTCAGATGAGCTTTTGACACCGGAAAAGACGGTTTGTCAGATATCCTAGGACTGAATGGGAGGCAAGCATGGAAGGGGACCTGTAAAGGCAGAACTCATTGTGTTCTGCCAGCTTCTCCTCAAATGCTCTCAGGAACCTCAGTGACCCAAAGAGGAGCACATTGAACTTGAAATGCAGCTGGGCTTCAGCCCTACGTTTACTTCAGTGGTAACATAAAATATGATGTACAAGCAAAAAACAATTTCTGCTTTTGCCCATAACCCTGAGTTATAACTAACCTTAGTCCTCTGCTGATGTCTGCTCTGGTTTTATGCACATTGACTGTATCCAGAGGGAAAGCCACGGCTTCTATTTCCATACTTGGTTCTCACATGAAATAATGGGGGAAGAGGAGGAGGGGGGAAGATGCAGCTGCAAAAACAGTCAGTGAAACATAAAAATCCCTATTGTTTTGTTGTAGTTCTCGGTGCCCTTCAATTTCTGGGCACAGACAAGACCTCCTCCTGCTCAAGTTCAATGTGCAGGGGAGCCTTGAGGCTCAGAACTCCCTTCCTACTTTTGCCTAAGCCTTGCTGTCAATTGTGCTTTTGTTCATGGAAAAAAATTAGCCCAATGCTTGCTAATTTATAGCCAGGGAAGCAATTAAAAAAAAGTTTATTATCCTTTCCCCCCTGCCTCTCAAATGGAGTGTTACAGCAGCAGGGTTTTTTGGTAAACTTGACACAAACTGATGTCAGTGATGGGGGAGAAAGGCCAGGAACCAAGCACAGGTCTTTACATCTTCCCTCCATGTGAAATGGGACAGCCTTCCAATTTTCTCTGTCTGCCTATACTCAGGAACATGCATGTTTTAGGAAATCCTAGGCACAAAGACATATTTGTTTTCTTAGGCTTTGTCAGTAAATGTGTTCTGAACACATCGCCCTCACACACCCACTTTAAAAAATGTTTGTTAAACATTAAATAAAGAATTGCTTAATATAGCCACAATGTGGAGACATATTTACCTTTTATTACTGAACTTATTCTGTGCCTTTTTCTGTAAATTATGGCATATTCTTAATGTTCAACAAAATGTTAGACATCAACTAGTCCATATGGTCAAGTAAGTTAACCCAGTTTGCTTCTAGATTTTGCAACTCTCTGCAAAACCTTAGAACTGTCCCAATAGAGAGTTTGCCAACAGCGCAGGACTGGCCTTTTCTTTCAGAAGGGACTGTTTTTTTTCAAAACTGATTTTAAATAAAGCAACAGATGTCTCTCCCAACTACATATTTGAAGTGGTCTCTGAGCAGAGTCATGATGTGGAGTTGAAAGTGCCTGAATGCTTTCAAATGAGCAGGTAGCTTTCACAAGGGCCCCAGAAGTCACACAGGGCAGGCAGGGATAGGCAGCCTCTGCAGAGCAAGCTCTTTTTGAGGCATCTCATGAGCAGAGACCACAGCTCCTCCCTGCACTCCCACCAAATCCCACAGACCTGGGGGACTTTCTCCCTGTAGCTTACAGTAAAACACAAACTCTTCACTGGTAACCCAAGTGCTGATGATTGAAGAGGGTGGAAGTGATTTTTCCCCCTGGCCTGTGCTCTCACTCAGTACTACCAATGATGTAACCAGACAGCTCTTTTACATCCACTGCCACTGTGTCTGAGCTGCATTTTCACACAGAGCAGGACATGGAGAGATAACATGAAGCATCTTCAGTGGCATCCCATAGAGTAACAGACAAGCACAGACACTACTTAGTGTATTAGTGACTACTGCAAAAGCAGGCCAGGAAGGAAGTCAGGTATCTGGAAGCTAGGTCTTCCCAGCAGCATGAACATCTGCCATAAATTCTAGGTTATTGCAGGCATGTGTCACACAGAGAAAAGTCTTTTACCTTCAGCAAGTTTCAGTTCAGAAAATTCTTAACTGGTGTTTGTGCTTGATAGCACAGTTTTAATAACATTAGCAGCACTAGAAGTAGGAATAAAATTTTAAACATAAGATCCAAAGCTACATGGAGGCACACTTTAAATTACAGAGGCTCAAGAAGGTAGCACAGGCATTTATCATTCCTCGTTCTCATCAGGATGATCAGTTTCAAATGATGCCAGCAGGCAGTGGGCACCTACAACAGCTTTAGAAACAGGGCTTCTTGCACTTCTGAAGACATCATTCTGAGCATCACCTTACAGTACTGGCTTTGATATCACAGATTGGGAGCTTCAGAATTAATTGAGGAAGCAATAACCCTAAACACAGTGAAACTATCTGATCTTCTGCCTGCTTGCAGTGTGGGCACATGCAAAACCTGTCCACTGTGCATCCCGTTCCCTGCACCCCAGTGTGAGGAGGAAAGCTCCCATTTTGTCCCTGAGGAACACCCAGTGCTGGGAAGCAAAGGGAGGTTTGAGAGGCACCACAAGGACAAAACCAAGTGATGGGGAGGCAAGATGAGATGGAAATGGAGAGCATTGATTTCTGTGCTGCCCTTTGCAGGCACTGTTGGTGCCAGGCTGGTACATGGGGATGTTTGTGTGTGTGTTTGTGTGTGTGTGTACCACTCTGCAGCTGGCCTTTCTATGGGCACCCTGGTCCCGACTCTGGGCCTGAGGGCAGCTGGAGGAGACTGTTTTTGTGGCAGAGTAATGAATGTGATTAAATCACCTCTTCCTCCTTCTGCCTTCCTTCCCCTTTCCTTTCCCCCCTCCCCTTTCTCCCCGTGTCCAGGGCTACTGGCAGCAGCCCAGGAAGTCATGGGACTGTCCTGATCCCTGCCGGGCCAGGGGCTGCCCTTCATCCATGCATCCATGCATGGATGCATCCATGCATCCATGCGTCTATCCATCCCTCCCTCCATCCCTCCATCCCACGCTCTGGCGGCTGCAGCCCGGCGGTCCTGTTGCAGTGCGGAGCGCTCCCGGAGTTTCCTGCTGCCGCCCGGGCACCGCTGCAGCTTCTGAGCCCCGGGCGGGGAGGACACCTCTCCCATCTGCGGGGCACCTCGAGCAATGCCAGCACCCCAAAGCCACCCGCAGGGCTCCCCCCGCCCGCCGGGCGCTGCTCCCCCGGGCTCCCCTCCGCGGAGTGCGCGGCTCCCCAGCCGCGGAAATTGGGAAAAACAGAAGATAATGGACTTTATCCATAGAAGATAATGGACCCGCACGAACTTTTATTCCCTTCTTCCCACTTTTTAATCGTTATAACGGTTGTTATAAACTAGCCCTGCCTCGGGGCTTTGCCATGCTCTGAACCTGAGAGATATGCAAGTGGGAGAAGAGGGTTGGAGGGATGGGATGGATGACATGCTCTCAAAGTTGTTTTCCCCACCTCGGTCCCCCCCTCCTCTTCCAATTCAAAATCAGAAATTACTGCCCGAGGAGCAGATACTCCGTTTTATTGGCTCGTTAAAAAAAGTTTTCAAAGCCTAATTTCCACCAGATACATTGATTTTCCGTTGAAAACAGAATTAAAACAATACGCGCGAGTAGGTGCCATTAAAGCTAAACCATCTCTGGCTGTTAATCATGGGAGATAAGGATTAGAAAAGTCAGTGAAGGAGCACTGGGTTTGAAACGCAAAAGTCCGAAGTTCAGGAAGAGTACGCTCAGAGGGGGCTGAAGCAGCTCGAGAAACAAGGAGAAACCCTTAATAAAAGTTAAAATTCAGTGTCAGGTTACTTCTCGATATTGCAAGGAATACGCCGTTCCTGCAATGGATTTGTGGTTATGAAATGCATCCCTTGCTAAAATACCGTTTGATGTTCGTGTCGAAGAGAAAACCAAAACAATCTTTTTTTCCTTTTAAGTCCCGATTTCAAAACAAAAAACAAAACCAAAACCAACCAACCAACCAAAACACCCCAGAAAAATCCCACTACATTTCCAACCGCAGCTTTGAACAGCTTTGCTGGCAATATTTGCTTCAAACCTCATAGGAGCAGTACCCCTGTGTTTCCGAAGTCTCCCTGCCCTCCCTTCCCCCTTTTCTGCTGCTTGGATGGTCGGCAATGCCCGGCTAAATAATTGCTAGAATTTGAAAAAAAAAAA
>VWYP01003008.1:0-33312 GCA_013400435.1 Pycnonotus jocosus | reverse complement strand
CGGGCCGTGTCCCCGCCGTTCCCGGGGGAGCCGCGGAGAGGCGCTCCCGCCGCCCCCGCGCTCCCTTTCCTCGCTGCTTCCACGCGGGCCGGATGGTGGGGTACTTCCTCCCCCCTTTTCCTTTCCCCTTAATTAAACCAAAAATAACCCCAAATAAGTGAAATCGCTGCTCGGAGACGGAGGGGAAGCACACTAAGCGAGGAAACGGGAGGAATAAGGCACGGTGGCTCCATACGTGAAATGCCCGTGGAGGCAGTGAGAAATGAAACTAAAAAACAACTGTTTTCTATTTACAATTTTAAATAAACAGAACAGCCTTCCCCGCGGTGTTTGTCTAAGTGCAGCAGCATTGCTGCTGTGTAGGTCATGAAAAGGTTGGTGCATAGTTTAAAACTTCCCATTCTGTTAATTTCTTAAAGAACAGTCGTTCATAGTCTGAGCACAAAAGCTCATGATTTAATGAGGAACAGAAACAAAATCTCTGATTGTTGGTGTTTCAAACTTCATTGGAGTCCTCTGGCAACCACAAGTTGATCCTCTGCAGCTTCAATACCCTTTAGCCCTCCATATAAGAGTACATGCTGAATAGAGGACAATGCCTGGTTGTTATGTTTATTTACCCTTACTACAAGCTGGGTTAACCTCTTCAAAACAGCTTTACTAAGCCCGTTAACCACACAGCCCACATGATCTGTAGCCGTATCCCTAATGTGATGTAAATCTGACTCGAGACCATATGCACAAGTTCTGCTGCATTGTGTCTCCAAAAACTACAAGTTTATTGCCATCCAACCCTTCCCGAGCTGGACGCTTCCAGGAGGAAACTCTCTGAATAGCGACTGCTTAAAAAAAAAAAAAAAGAGAAGAAAGTCAAGAGTCCTGCATTGTTGGAGCATTATTTTTAATGGCTGTTGCACATCTACAGAAGGGCGGTGTGGGGGGAAATCAAAGCTCACACAGGGTAAAGATTTTCATTGCAGTTATTTCAACTGGTGCATAATTATTCGAGGCTTTCTCCTTTCTGCCAGGAACTCGGCATCAGAGTGGGAAGAAGCACAGAAAGAAATAGAAACAATTGAATTAGTTTCCATCTGCTCTTTTAACAGAGCTCAGGGCTTATGTTTTGCCTTTCTCCTTCAGTGAAGTCATAACCCCACATTTGTAGTAATTACTGTGATGTCACAGATTTGGTGATGTAACTTCATTGCAGGCTATGAGTAGAACATGGGACATGCAGGAGTGAGCAGTGGTTCGAGCTGAGAATAGTTTTAGTAATTAGCAATTCCGGCAAGCAAACTATGACAGATCTGCAAAATGGAAATGAATTTCTGTTTAAGCCTGACGTCTTTAATTTTCCACCTTCCCCCCACTCCCCCCCACCCCCAAGTATTATAGTCATCTTTTAAAACAGCTACTGGGGCCCCATGGCGAGAGCTTCATTTACCAGCTCATTTTTTCTTGATGGCTGTGGCAAGTGTAACAATGTTCTGTGCCTGCTTCAGTAATGGCATGTCGATCATGCTCCCGCGGAAAGTAAACGCTCCCTGGAAAAGAGAGAACATGAACTTCCTGAGACACCTTTGGAAATTGTAGTTGGTGTATCTTGTTCTTTACAAACATGTCTGTTTTCCAAGAAACATCATCTCCCACAGGAATCCGGAAGAAGTTTTAGGAGACAAACTAAGGGAGACGAGGCAACTGCATTTAAAGAAATGTGAAGGGCAACAAGCTCTCCGAAGAGGAGGCAGAAAGAGAGAGAAAAGAGAAGCCCAGGGTGCAGCTGGCCTGTTTCAGCCTCTCTAGCTGGCAGACACTGAGGGCCAAGAGCAGTGAGGCTGTGTGTGCCAGCTGGGGAGAGGGGCTGGCAGACACCACACTTGGGGGGCTGCCCTGCTCCCCACCTCCAGCATCACCATCCAGCATCCATCCAGGGCTGTGCCACAGGGCCAGCAGCACACTGCCTGCAGACAGAGGCCAAAGCCAGAAGCTCTCTCTGTCAGTAAACAGTAATGGGAGTTTGTGGGGGTGGAGGAAAGTTTTCTTGACTTGAGGCTTTGCTGAGGTTGTGCTGCTGCTGCACCTCTCCATTACGTCTCCAGTGCTAAAGATAGGCTGGGCCTCTGCCAAGAGCCAGGGAAAGCTGAAATAACCAAGTAGGTGGTGCAATAATATTGCCCAAATCTCCTCTGGAACCAAGGTAAAGCGCACATGAGCACCACATACAGGGAATTTCCCCAAATGGATGCAGAACTACTCTGTGTGCCTCAGTGGTGGCAATCTGAGAGTCAGGATAGGTTTCAAAAGTCACTTTGTATTCCTAAGGAGTTTTTGTTGGTACCATGGTGACAAGTTTAAAACAATTACTACAAAGCATAGTTAAATCTTAAACAGAAGACATTAAATATGTATTTAAATAGTGCTTTAAATAGTGCTTTAAACATGCTTTAAATAGTGCCAAAACTGACTTGTTCCCTTAGATGCTTTAATCCCCATGTGTCTCTGAGGTAGGATTGGGAAGATAAAACACTGCATTAAGACATGCCGAAGTTCAATAGACAAAAAAACCTCAAAACAAAACAACACAAAACAAAAAAACCCCCCAACCTTATTTGCAATTCTAACAGTAGTTTGATACATTTAAAAAAAACCCCAAAGAACAGACCCAAAAATCCAAGTACAAGGGTGCAATCCCTTCCCTGAAGAATTCAGAACTGAGGGCCTGGCCCCAGCACTGCATAGGGTGGCTCTGTGAAGCACTGCACACCCTTTTAATGTCCTGCTGCAATCGATATGGGATCACAGCCTGGCCTTGGGTTTGACAGTGAGCAAGGTACAGTCCACAGCAGCACGTGTGTCTGTGCATCAGCAGTGAGAGAAATGCAGAGGAGAGCAAACCTTCTTCTGGTTTTCATTTGAGGCTTGATAATTATTAAATAGAAGACTCCAGAAAGTAAAGTGAAAATATAGCCCATTTACAAAAATATTTAGGAAATGTGTTGCTCCAGTGCTCCAGCTAAACTGAAGCAGTACTAATTAAATACTAAATCATGCTCTGGAATAGTTAAGACAAAAATCCACCTTAAACAGTAATCTAACACGAATCAATATTCTTGCATGTAAGAGCAGGCTGTATTAAAGTCATGAAAAACATAATAGTAAAAACTATTATTTTATTCAAAGTAGATTTTCCTACTATAATTTGCAATATTTCAGGTAGGTTTGAAGAATGGGACTGACAGATACTCAAAGGTTGGTGCTTCAAATTGATTTTTTTTGTTTACTGAGCAAACAGTCAACCTTACCTTACCTCAACCCCAACATCAATATCATTATTATTATTACTATTAATAATATACAACTTCTAATTATAGCTACAGCTCTGTAATTTTCAGTTATACTTTTAAAACTTTAAAGAAAATGCAGTCTCAAACTATTCAATTTATTAACTGTTGTGGAAAAAAAAAGGGAACTAAGTAAGCATTTTATGACATAGGTCTTATTTGGAATAATTCAGGTCTATGCAGTGATCTCAAATGCAGTGATCTCAATTTTTTTTTTTTAAACTGTAAGACAAACATGGTTTACTTGTCCTTTTTCTTTCTGTAGGAATTCAGTAATGCCCATTCAGTAACAGCTAATTCAGTAGCAAAATAAAGAGTAAAGCTAATTCAGTAACAGCTATTGCTTATAGAAGAACTTTGCATTTGGGATGACAGTCATAAGTAGAAATACATTGAAGTCTCAAATCATCCTTCATAGTCCTCTGAAAGGCTGACTTAGGAGTACAGTTATTCTAAATACCTGCAATGGTTTGCAGAAAGAGATGGGTGCCTAGCAATGTCAGTTCTCATCTCTGGTGGTCCAAATCACGGCTGGGAGTGTCTCAACCCTTCCACTGACTGGACACAGGAGGATCTAAAGTCAGATACCCCTGCAGGTACCTAAGCTGTGCCATGATGAATCTGGGTCAGAACGTCTTTTTTCACAAAGTAAGAGCTAATTAAACAGCATGCTTGTCCTCTCTTCATTAAAGTAGTATGTTTAAAAGGAAGACAGGATAATGGTGTGTATATGGGCACACAAACACTGAACCATGTGAGAAATGCCATACGCTCCCTGCTTATCAGTGTGCAGCTGTACTTTGGGTTGCTAGGAATTTGAATTCTTGAAGGAAAAAATGCCTTTTTTTTTTTTTTTTTTCCCTAACAGCAAAGGGTAACATGAAGTTGGCTTCTCTGCCTGTTCACTCTAAGGCTTATTTTCCCCCTGCTAATTTGCAGTGTTGAGCTAAAGTCCAGAAAAAGAAACCAATTTTAATGCCATTGAATATAGCCTATTCACTGACTCTCTTTTCACCCACAGGTTTCAACAGATAGGAAATACCAGTAATTACAGCTTTGTCCCCATGCTCTCTTTTCCAATTCTGCTAGATGAAATTTGCCTCTAGCATTCTTTTGATTTTCTCTCACATGAATATAAAGAAAACAAGACTTTCTATAAACACCATTTGCTTTGATAGCATTAATCTGGGGATTAATTTAGTCATAGATCTAAATTTTCTTTTTGGCTAATTTTCTCAACAATCTCACACTTCCAGCCTGTACTTAGATTTCCAGTAGTTCAACTATGGGACCAAGGGCCTGCTCTTAAGGAAGCTTGCAGCATGAACGGGAACAGCCGCAGGTGGGTAATGCAAGGCTGGGATTTGCATCCTTTGCATTCGGTGGCTGTGGTTCTTGCTCACCGTGCCACCACATAAATCATTCAGAGAGAGCCTTTTCAGAAACCTGTAAAAGGACTCTGCCATCAGGCTAATCAAATGTGTCAGACCTGCCTTGGGAAGAGACAGGCCCTCCAGGTAAAGGCTGATGGAGAGGTGGGGTGGAGGACCAGCCAGGAGGCAGAGCCACAGACGATGGGCACAGCCTCCAGGTGACAATACCTGGATGCAAATAACTCAGCTGGGATGAGAAATGGGAGAATGGAGGACAACTGTGGCACTACTGTGGCACTCACCAGACAGCAGTCTGGAAGTCCAGCCCTACTGAGGAATGGGCAGATCTGTGGGCCAAAGACTCTGCCCCTGTTCAAAGCAACACAGCAGAGATTTTGCTGTGCCCATTCAGTGCCACCCTCCATGCAGCCACACAGAGAATGTGCTGAAGGCAAAGCCCTGTGAGAAATGGGGTGACTTTGGCACTCATGACTCTGCAGTGCATGAGAGCTGTAAGGGCACTTTGACTGGTCCACACTGTACAGCTGTGAAGGCAGCACAACACAGCAGAAGGGCTTGTAAATACAAAATGACTGTGCTCCCTCAGCCTGATTGCTCTACAGCTCTGTCAGGGCAGACTACCAATGAGGAATCAAGGAAGAAAGTGAATGGGCAGCATTCCCTGTTTGGGTCATCATGCAGACTGTCTAAAAGTCCTTCCCAACTGACTGACAAACAAGGAAAGACTCAAGGTTTTTCCTTCTGGACTTAAGTATTATTCACTATTATATTTCCAGGTGGTTGTGGAGGGACTGAAGAGATGCAGAACCAAGTCTGGCAGATTTTATGCTTGTATCATATGAAATTCCTTTTAGATAAATGCAGCCACTTCAGCACAGCTCAGACCTAGCAAAGTTCAACATGTAATTGTTGAACTTGTTGAATTGAGGGCTCTCTTTCTAAACAACTTAGAATACAACCCTGGCCACATGCTGCCATGGATCTTGAACATGGCTCTTTTTATATCTATATGTCATCAAAGATTTCCTTTACCTATAAGAAATTACATGTATCAAGTCACAAAAAGAGTCTCAGTCTTGGTCTGTCATTTGCCACGGCAAAAGATGAACACATTAATGCAGTGTTTCCAAGAACATGAAGACCTCCTCTTTTTGTGCATGTCTCTCCTGTATTCGGGAACATTTACTTTGTGAAACTTTTGGGAGTAGTTAAGAGCTTGGTAAATCTGTAAGACCATTTCACAACCAGAGTAATACTGGTTTTTAATGGCAAGAAGCATTTTACCTTTCCAGAAGTTAAGTGGACAGGAATCAGGGTCCATGATTTCAGTGTTGTCTGGGGATCAATATTTTCTGGTGGAACCAGGAGAGAGGAAGGAATGATACATATGCTAGTGTTTTTCATGTGTATAATGGAATTGTGTTATATATGGAATTGTGTTGACTTTGACTACACAGGGGAGGGATAGGATGGCAAGTGAGGTACCCTAATGTTTTTCCATATGATCAGGGAATGTAAAGTTGTATACTTCCTCATCCATACCGAAATCTTTTTATGTGATACACAATGTTAAACAGGGTTTAACTCTCACCATATTTTATTTCTTTTTGTGCCACTGGATTAAGGAGAGAAATAAGCAGGATAAAACTATCATGATACAGAACATTTAAGGCACCTCACAGTAATGTGACACAATTATCGCTGAGTTGTGTATTAAAGTACTTGAGTTAATTAAAGTCAAACAATAATTGTTCTGGGACATGTGGGACAGTGATCAGATGAGCTAGTCCCCTTTGGCTGGCAATACAGAAGAATTAGATGTACTCCTGCACCTGGGAATGCTTGTGGCTTTTTCCTCAACATTTGCTCCCTCTGTGGTTACCTGTGCCTCTAACCACGTCCATCCAATGACTGCAGTGAGCTCCCTAAGAGGGCTACTGCAGACCCTCAGTTCTTAGACCACTGTAATCTATTAACCACCTGCACTGATTTTCCTAAGACACAGAAAGTATGTGAAGTTTGAAGTACCAAATAACTCCTGTAAATTCCATAAAGTCTACTGGTTCCCTGTCTGTTGGCAGATGGGACTCCAAGCATGAGCATTGGTTTTAAGAACTCTGGGCTCTGTTTTTGGAACCACTGCTGTGGTCCACTCAATCATTGTCCAGCCTTTGATTTGATGCCTTGATCTCATCATACATGTAGCCAACAACTTTAACTCCCATGTGACAGTTGCCAGGATTTTCTCAAAGATATTTATATAGGTTACATTAAGATTGTGGCTTGTCTACAGCAGAAAGAAAAACCCAATTGTCTTCCATTAGATGAAATAATATATCTAATAGTGCTAGGTTAATTTGTAGTGTGTCCATACATGGGTTGTCCTAGGCCACTGTGTAGAGACAGCAGACTTTTTCGAAAGCAGCTTACTCAGGGAACCTAGTCAGGCTACGTAGATGGCAGGCTTGAAGGTGCTAGGGGATCCTGGGGAGCAGGTGAGGCTCTGGCATGGGAGACCCTCTGGGTAGTTAGGCCAGTGGAAAGAAAGGAAAAGTAAGACAAGATAATGTTCCAGGAAACTAAAATATGGACAAGAAATCACAGGCTGCTGAAGCTTGAATTAAGTATGGGTCTAAAATAGGGGTTACCTAATGCTTATGGAATTGCCAAAGCCCCTTCTTCCACTGCTTAGGGGACTACTGATTGCATGACAGTCTCACAAGTGAGGGAAGGTCCTTGGACAGTACTCTGCTGTCACACAGGCAGAAATAGTGCCCCAACGATAAAGATTTGGTTTCTTTTCCAATTACTTTTCTCCACAGTTTTGCAATACCTTCCTTTGCAGACCAAATCCATACAGAGTGTATGGCAGTTTGGTTATCTCCTTGTCCTGCTGGCCTGTCTTTGGAGGGATGTGCATCTAGGACATGGGGGAAATGTGCATAATGGGACCAACAAGCCAGCCACCCTTCTCTCCTCCACCTCCTTCATCATTAGGAGATGTCGTGAGTCAAACAGAGCTCTCACACTGCTCTGGCAACACGGGCCAGAGGCTTTGTGTGAATACAGCCATTGTGTAAATAAGTAATTATGTAAGTCCCCTTCCAACCCCAGTGACCTGTGGGCAGATGCCAGGCTAAATGGAAATGAACAGAGGGGGTGATGCCAGCTGGCCAGGGCAAACCTTGTGTACCTCCTAACTCATATAGACAAGTGACCTCAAGTCCACAGACACAAGAAATTTTTGATCCACAGTTATCTGAGAAACACCAGTTCTTTCCATGGTAATTCAGCGTATCGAGCACTTCTGAAACCCAAAGGTCTAGTTATGACTTTTTGAAGACACCAAAAATACAAGGAATAAATGCACTAAAATCTTCTTGGGTCTGAGAATATTACCTCTAATCCCGTACAATATCAGCTGTTAGAAGGAAATAAGAGTTTTGAGTTCTGCAAGCAGAGCAGATTTGGTCTTCTGAGGAGGGAAGGGAGCAGGTGGACAGCAAAGGCTCCCCCTAAAAAGCATGGCATCCAGGAAGATAATTCCCCTGGGATTAATGAAAACACACGTTGTTTAAGTGACTCCCTGCAGAGGAAATTTGGAAGTCTTTGCTTTGGGGCTTAAAAAGAATGCTTGGATTTGCTTACAGGTAATGAACAAAGGAGAAGAGGAGCCTGGTCACAGCAAATGGCATTGGGTCTGTGCCTGGGGGAGGAGTGATTATCCTGAGTACAAAGGAATGATTTCTCTTGAAACAGAAGGTTGAGACCATATTTTTGGGGAAGTCAAGAGCTAACAGCTGTGATGGTGCTGAATGCAGGTTTAATTAATTTTTTTCTTCTGCAAGTTGTAGCCAAAGAGCTGTCATAAAGAGCTGGGTCATGATTCTACCTTCTCATAATGAACTTCCAAAGGTTAGTGAGCTGCTAGGAGGTGTTCGGTGAAATCTGGGTCAACTGAGAGTGTATTCCAGACTGCGGCCTCTCTCTCTTCTTTGCTCAGGCCTGTCCTGCCTCCAGAGCAGGCTCACACATAACTCTGGCTTTAAGTGTCTTTGCAGTAGGTAAGAAATGCCCAAATAACCAGTGTGGTCACATATGACAAACTGAAGACTTCAAGGCAGTGAGCTGTATGGACACAGCTCTTTGGGCTACATATTTCCATAGCCTCTCCTCTGGGCCCTTTCACATTCACCCCTTTTCTGTAACAACATTATGGGTACACAAAATCTTTAGGGAAAAGAAATGATCCCTGAAAAGGTTTGCCAGAGATATCTTCTTGGCAAGAGGAAATGCTCAGTTGGTCTCTGATGTGTTGAAGCGTACGTGGGGAGGGAATTCTGCAAAGCATCATCACCATTAAGTTTCTGTAGCCTTTTTGCTGATATGTAGAAAACATTAGAAATCACTACCTTTTGTTTCTTTTTGCCAGTGTAATCTTCCACTGGAGTAGAAGTAGTCAGTGAGTTCAGAGGATAAATCAGTTTGTAAAGCCAGAAGCAGGCCTGTTTGTTTGAGACAGGCTTCTGCCTCTAGGAGCAGATGGAAGGACACAAAAGGTCAAGAAAGAAAGAGCAACAACCACATGAAACAGAGATTGATTTTTGCCTCAAATAACTCCTGAGCAGCAGTGCAAGAACTCTGACAGAAGAAATCCTTTCTAAAGCTCAACAGGTAGAAAGGACTTTGTGATCCTTCAAGTCCACAGTGGGGCAGGAAAGATGAAGAACAAGGACCTACAAGGTCCTTCATTTCTTCTCCACCTGACATTACTGTTTCCAGCCCATATATAAGAGTTTTGCCCTGCTGTGTGAGCCAGACAAGCTGTTTTTCCATCTTACAGTCCCCCAAGCTGCCTGAACCACCAGGGGTAGCCCTTTCAGGTGGGGTGGGCCTGGGGATGCTGCTTGGTCCAGCTCCAGAAACTCCTCAGGCCACCAAAGCCTCTCCCTCTGCCTGAGCAAACAATCCATTTAAGATCCCTGAATGAAAGGCAGATATGAGTGGTTTTTATTGCTGTCTTTGCATTTTCTTTAGTTACCTTCTCATAGTGATTGCTGCCTTCCTGCGTGCTCCTCCAGAGTGGGAAGTAATAAAATTAAAGAAGCGGAGGGAAGTTATAGAAATCAGGAATATTCTCCACTGGTTTTCATTCTCTGTCTTGTACTCTATTGGGAACAGAAGAATCCTAGAGAGCACACTTGCTGCTGCCAAGCAAATCTTTATTTTATAGCACAAAAGCAGCTTCCTGGACAAACAGCCTATCCAACCATGCATTTTTTCTCCCTAGTGAGATTCATGGTTATTATATGGAAAAGTGAAAAGCAACTGATATTAAGACCTAAGGATCCTCAGATGCCCTTCATTTACTAATTTGAAATTAACTTGAGGTTTATAGTCATGGAAGCAATTTGTTAAATATAAACTAGAAAATTCAATCTGAAAGTAAATGACTACAGGGCTTACAGATAGGATTTGATCCTGAATGGAAAGGTAGCTTTAAAATACAATGGAGTTGAGAAAAATAATAATAGTGAGGCTTGTTCTGCCAACAAGCATGGAATTGCCCATATTTTTGTATTCCATTTTTTTTCTAATTTCAGACTCATTTTCTGAATAGGATTGGACAGCCATTTTTTACTGTAATTCTCTGTTTCAACTGACAGAGATTTTGCAGAGAGCCACTCCAGGTCCCTGACAAAGCTGGCTAGCACAGAGAGGAGGGAAAAGGCAGCAAGACTGCTGCTACTTAAATTAACTGAAACAATATTTTGGCTGTACAGGCTTCTGAATTCCCTCAGTAAGGCTCAAAAAGAGCCATCTGGTCAGAACATTACCTCTCTAGTTAGATCCTGCTTTGAAAATTGAAATGAGGCTCATGAGCACTTGTTAATGCTTTTTAAACAGGGATTTTGGAGGTGGGTAGTTGCCTCGGTGGGTTGCTTGGTGCAGAGCAGGTTTTGGAACGATGCTGGGCAGGTGTCTGCAGTGCTGGGTGTCTTCCCACTCCATGCTCATAGCAAAGCATCGCCTGCACTGGGAATGTGCCGACACAGCACGGCCCTTCCAAAAGCAACTCAGCCTGCATCTACCTCCTTGAGCCAGCAAGGATGGAGGAGCCGTGCCTAGCTGGGGAGGAGCCCAGAGAGGGGCCTGTGTCCCCTGGGACAGGAGCAGCTGCCTCCTCCAGGGGCTGTCTCCGGGTGGAAAGGCTCCGGAGGCGCACAGATCCATCCTGCTCCCGGCTCATGGTGAAACTTCTCCCCGCGGGAAATATCAGTGTGCCATCCGAGTCCTTCTGCCTCTGCGCTTTGGACACAGGTCTTTAATGAGTGGAGGAAAACAGATTAAGAGCCACCGAATGCCTGCTGGGGAGTGCAAAAGGCGGAAGTTGGCAAGAAAATGTTTTTGTATGAGTTTCTGCCCTGCTTAGAAGCTTTTGCAGCCCTGTGTAGTAAAATCTGTCTCCTTCTCTCCCCACCTGGCATAAGTCCCTCAGGACTGATTGCACCAACGTAGGAATCGGTATAGCACAAGCAATTAGCTAATACAGTCCCTTCTGCTCTTTTGTAGAGGTTCAAAATTTGCCCCAGATGGATTCTTCCAAGAGAAAAGCCTTCAACCATGACATAGAACACATTCATAAAGCATTTTTCAAATCCTAGGAGTGTACAGAGAAATTTTGAGTACTAATATGAGCTCTCTTGGTCTCAGTTTTGACATTAAAATTTCATTTGGCCAGTTTTTAAAAAGAAAAACAATATAACCGTGGCCCATGCTTAAATCCCACCAGCACTCTTCATAGAGATGCACCTGAGCTTAGACTTCTTAAGGCTGGTGCTCCTTAAAGGTGGCAATATATCACAAATTCCTTAATCCCCCCACTCTGCAGTGAAAGGAATACACATTGCTGAATTAACATAAAGGACAGCACACACCCTGTGCTCTCGGAGGGAGGGCTGACAGCGCTGCAGCCCTGCACACACAGAGGTACCCTGTGTTGCCACTGTTGCCCTGGCATGGGATCCAGCTTGGTTGGTGGCACCTCAAAATTCAGCAGTCTGTCCTGGGCAAGGGGAGTGCGGGCTTGGGCTGCTCCCTCACTCCCAGCTCTACATAAAGCCCCGACATATAATGCCCTGTAAAGTGCAATACGATCCCTGTAGATTGATGGGGTTTGATACAGCCCCACGCCAGAGGGATGCTCCCGTGCATCCCTTCCAAGAGGCACCCCTTGGACATGGTCCCACTTTCCTAGCAACCACGGGCTGGATTGAGATAGAGTGGATCCCACTTTGGGGGGGAGCCCTCCTGGGGTGCATGGCACAGCCAGGAGAGGGAAGAAAGCTAGGAGAGACCTCCCTGTAAGGCGACGGGAGCTGGAGCTGGCTGAAGCACAAGGGCGCATCGTCTCTAAGATACAGTGGCTTGGGGTAGCTTTTCCTAAACAAAGAGCATTATAAGAGAGCCACTGCTGGAAATTTCCATTCCTTTGTTGGGTTGATGCTGTGTAAATAAATGCATTCCTAAGATTTTTCATAATCCTGGAAAGGTCCGTAAATGAAACTGTATAGTTTGCCAAATCACTGGAGTTCATATATATTATTCCTCAGCTGCTGGGAACACGATATACAATGGCACAGAATATAATGCAAGAAATATATGCTAAAGGTCTTCTCAGAAGCACTCTGTGCATTTGTATTTGGCATGTACAGATATTTCTTTTGATTTGCTCTATGGGATTTAAATATTCAACCCATATTACAACTTGGGTATGTGATATACTTTCCTTAACTCTGAATAATCCTTACCTGACAAGTGACCTTGGCAGCAGCATTTAGTTATTCCCTAGTTTAATATGTAGGTCCTTTGAAAGCATTTGCAAATTAGTATGTGAGATAAATGTGTAATCAACCTTTTACTTTATTCTTCTGTTTTTCCTTATCTTTGAATTTTATTTAAAAGTAAGGCAATTTGGGAAGATTCAATTTCAATGATGATATTGTGCCTGATGTATTTACACATTGAATGGCTTAAAATTAATTTTCAATGTCTTGCATTTTTGTTGTATATAAACATTAACTACTTCTGAAAGAGATACAGTCCTGTATTCAGTGTACTGGTAATGTAAATGCAGGAGTTACCTAAATAGTAAAGACTATTATGTCCTCATAGTTAGAAATCAGATGTTTTTCTTAAAATAGGCTAATAACTTCTCCCACTAACTCTATCCCCTCAGATTCAGTTAATCTGTGTTTATAAGATCACTTCCCTGTTTAACGTAGTACAAATGCTTTAGAAATTTCTGATAGAAACTGTCCTTTAGACCACTGGCATGATGTTTATCACCCTTTTGTTTATTTTCGAGCACACTGACATCTATCTTATATTTAGGCTTTCTGACAACTATTCTTGCTTTCTTTAGGATGAATATTTTAATTTTGAAAATAATATCCCCTAGTAATGCAGTTCTACTGGAAAAATATTGAAATTACCTGGAAACAACATTTTTCTTTTTAAGCACTTTTCAGTTTTAGACCTCAAAGTTTTAGATAAAAGACAGCACTTAATAAATAGTTGAATAAAATCCAAAATGTACTTTTTCAACATTTGTTTCTACTTGTCCAAAATACAACATTACCCTTTATTTTCTAGACATGCCAGTTTTTAGTTGGATTAGAAATGTAAAAAACAGCCTCGCAAACAAAACAACCTAGAAACCAAACCAAAGCAACCCCTCAAACACGACTATATTCATAAGGCAAGCCCAAATACTTCTGGCTAGCTGGTTAGCTCTCTAATTTCCTTCTGTTTGGACACTGCCACAGCATCTCTAATTCCACAGTGCTCATCTGAGATCCTAATTTTTCCTGACCTCAGTACTCACATTTGGGGGCTACTATGTCAAAGCATTTCAGCGTCCAGGATGAAGAAGCCTGGTTCAGCCTTCTTTCAAAAGAAGATTGTTATGGAAATTGTGGGTCTCAAATCGGAATAGATTATGAAAGCTTATTACTGTATTTCAATATAAAATGTTGTTAACTAAGGGCATCAAACTTTAAACCAAATTAATAGCAAACTATGATCTCAGAGGCTGCAGACCAGTAACTTATCTACCACACAAACAGCTGCACAAATCCCTCACATTTATTTTTTCCAGGCTTTCAACTTTGATTAATAACATGGTAAAACCATGCAAGTCTCAACCATATTAACCACAGCCATATTTTTAGTCTTACTGACATGAACACTTTAATATAATAAAAGGGAAAGGAAAACAGAAGAGGTGTTTCATTAGGACACGAGGATTACTGAAACCGCTGTGTGGAGCATTTGCCAGGAGGTGGTAGGGGAAGAGTTATTACTCACATTTTAGCATGTCGTTAGGATGTGGAGCGAGAGGATCCCTCAGTGAGATATGTTTGCTTCGGAAAAAAAATTGAGTAATCAGACCGTCCAAGCTCTTCTCACTGACACAGTCATAATAGCAAATTAGAAACTCAGTTAATGAGTTTCCAGCATTACATGGAAAACAATTTTCCCAATTTTGTTATAAAATCCAGTAATATGACAGTGCTATGAGATCCAGAAGTTCATACATTAACCTGCCAGTTCTTTTTTATTGATAGAGGGCTACATGCAAAAATATATGAAGCCTGCAACCTGGATGGTTAAAAAAATAGCCTGCACCACAAACCCTCAGCAAATTTGCTCTTGTGGCTGATTGCAGAAGCTTATAACACATTTTAAAAGCATTTATGAAGCAAAAAAAAAAAAATTCCCCAAACCCAACTAAACCCCTCCTAAATGGCTGATATAAACAAAACCCCTCACCATTATGTCAGTAAAATAGCAGCTCCAAAACAAACCTAAAGACTAAGGTTTGCTTAACATTAAATTATTCAATATTAAACATGTTTGGCTTAATGATTGTGTGATACTGGGACTAGAGTTAAATTTGGTCCAGTCTCCTAGTCTGCTGTTCATATGACAGGGGTGTTCCTTAGATGAGTTTCTGACACTGAACTCAGTTGAATGAATAGTATTAAACACATCATAAAAAATATTTGGCTGAGTAAGTCTGACTTTTTTCTTGCTGCATGTACCTGCCTACACATTTGCACCAGCAGTATGTTTGTAAAGATGCCTTTTGTAAGGGAGCCAAGTCTTGTAAATCAGAATAATGGGCAAAACCAGTCACGTATTTTCTATTTCTATATTGTTTGCATGAAGAGAGCTACAATTCAAAATTGAGGGGGAGAGAACAAAGAGATCCAGGCATACAGCATCCTAATAGCAACCCTGAAATCACTGCCCTGGACAGCACCCAAATAGCATAGTCATGGCTGCACTGGAAACACCCAGGTACCACAAAGGGGATGCAATAGCCCAGCCAGGAGAAGGGCAGAGCAATAGCAAATACCTTGTCACACTTTAACTCTGAGAAGAAAGCAAAATTTCTGTTTTGACCTTTGCAGCATTTTTAACGCACAACATCCACAGTATCAGAAATGCAGGGGAACAGGGAAGGCAGACATCCCAATTTTTTCTATCCCACTAGAAAGTGGAAAAAAATGCACAGAAAACATTTATATGGCACCAGTGAAAGCGAGACCCTATGCACAGTCTTATAGATGAAATTCTCAACTGGAGGGGTTTATCTCCTACTTGAATTCCACACAAGCACACGTGAGCCATTCCCACTCATCTGCACTCCCCGTTCTGACATTGGGACTTTCCTTTTTAACTAGCCCAGGCTTGGCTGAGACTAAGATAAACATGTTTGGCTGCAACTTTTTTTTTCTTTCAAAAAGAGGCAAACTGGATTATAGCAAATAACCTTTAAGATAATTAACTGACAATGCCGCAACTAGCATAAAATCTTCCTTCAGGCGACCCCTAATTTAAGTATTACTGGCACAAAGTGGAGACAGATTGTGCATCACCACCGCAATATTTACATAGCAGAAACCCACAGAGCAGGAAACGTGAGACTCAATGATGCACTAAATTAGGAACAATCATATTCTAGTGTTAATTTGCTTTCTCCTCTATCCAAAATTCAGGTCCAGCAATTGGTACAAATGCACATAAAACATTCCCATTTTTAATGATTAAGAACCACAATCTGCAAGCAGTTTCACTCAAAAGTACATTCAATTACTACTGGGAATGTTTGAGGGATCAAACCCCCAAAAGTGAAACAGGTCTACCAAAATAGAGATTTTTTTTAGAAATCGGAGGCTTCCCGATCCATTTATTTCTTTCCATAAATGATGTCTGTGCAAGCAGTCTGAGTCCGCTGCCAGGCTACCTGACTTTTGGTTGCAAATATTTTCCTCTGACAGTAACACTGTGATTCTGCGGCATAATGGAGAAGGAGTTTTAATTCTCCAATGCTGTAGACACTTGCAGGTACTCAAAAGGCTGTGTAATCAAAGAATTACAGTTAAAATGGGGAAGAAGGAAAAGATAGCTGTTCTATTTCTAAATACATTGGGAAGTGATACATTTATAACATACACTATGCAGAGACAGATTTCACAAGCAATACTCTTAGTTACAGCACACTTCCTAAGATAAAAGCAAAGAGCCAACACCGACGTTTCTAAATCTGAAATATTATTCATATTTGATTCCACTATGGCATATTAACAAAATATTTACCTTGCCTAATCGCTGATGTTCTTCAAAAGCAGAAATCAGTTCTTGCGCCCACTTTATTTTTTCAGGGCTCGGAGAGAACTGTTCCTGGACAACAGCAATTTGGTTGGGGTGAATCACCTGCTTACCTACAAAGAAGATTAATAACACCAGAATCATGCATAGACAAACAGATGTTCAAGCAAAATGTTCCAACCACTTGAGGCTCTCATATGCCTTGCAGACTTTCTTGTTCTCTAATGAATTATTTTACTTGGTTTCTTGTATTTTTAAAACTGGAAAACAGGCAGATAGCTTTTGGACAGATTATTTTAAAAGTAAGCATACCTTGTGCTATGTTTGCATTCAGTATAGTTTGAAAGGACTTACAATTCTTTGTCCTCCCTCCCCATTTTGATCCATACATCTTCTCTCAGTCATTTCAGGTGCAATTGTTTGTCTCAGGCAGTCAATAAAAATTAAATATAATGCATCTCTGAATTTGACTATATAATAGCAGCTCCAGCCACTCTTAAATAAATTGCATTAAAGTCTATTCAGAAAACGAGATCTGAAGAAGATGGCAAAAGATCTGTAGGGCTGAAAAGTTACCAGTAACCTAAGGATCATTCCCTAAATTCTCAGTATTTTCTTAGCATCATATAATCCTCAATGTTGCTTAAACTGTTGTTGCTGCAATTATTGGTAGTTGCAGGTAGGCTGCAATATTTATTTAGTCACTGGTATAGCCAACAACCACCAGCAGAGCCCTGAGGTTTTATGAAGCAGTTTCTTTAATCCTTTCTTGTATAAACATAAGTTAAGAAAATAAAAATAGATGTTGTCTTTTTCACTAGAGATTTCCAAACGTGAAGAGACAGCCACATAATCCGTTTTAATCTGTGATTGAATTTAGCTACCTTAAAACAAATACATGTCTAATTTGTTTGACACTTTAAAAAGTGCAGCATTTGATGTTATTAGTCCATTTCTACGGGAATTTCACAGACCAGTGTAATTTCTGTGGTTTGCTTTCAAGGTGCATTAATAAAGAGAGGGTACCAGAATTCCCAGGTTCCTTCAGAATAAATGACTCTCCTTGGTGCCAGATAACAAAACTAGTTAGAGGGATGAGCCTGATCCTGCAAACCTGCCAGCAAGTGAGCAGTGCCCTGCAGACCGAGGGTCCCACAGCCCTGCCGCTGTCGCAGCCTCTTGCACGAGCGAGATTTTTGCACTTTGCCAGGAAAAGTTGGAAGTGTCAGGACCTAAGGAGGTTTCCTGCACAACGGTGTCTGCCCCCGTGCTCTTGCTGACATTAAGCCAGCTGTACTTTAGGAATCAGCCCACCGCTGAATCTGAGAAGTCTCACGCATGAGCACAGGAATACACCTATTTTCAATGAAATAACCACTGCAAAAATCCCTGGGATTACTTTCATCAGACTGCAGTGGGTCTGAGTGATAACCTGGAGTACAAAGAAACTCTGCCTAATTAAATGAGCAAAGAAATAGCAGTCCTTTACTACTGCTACATTCCTTTGCTAAAAAGCCACAAGTAGCTCAATTTTATCTCTTGTTAAACAATGTTTAGTTTATGATTTTACAGGCATGCAAATATTTGGTTTGAAATTTCAATATCACAACTATTTTTAAAATACCTTAAATATAGGTTAAAAGCTTAAACCCCATTAAGAACTGTAATTTTTGAAAGAAATTACACAAACAATTTTTTAAAAATTAATGTGTTTTATCTTAGGTCTACCCAGAGGTTTTTAAGTAATTTTAATAAAATGTCATAATTAATAAACTGATGATGTACCTTATTTGTAATACAACAAATTCTCCATAGCTAAACCATTAATTCCAAAATTGAAGTGTGTTAAATAATTTCTTGAAAAATCCTAAGGAGCTTAAGTTTTTGAAAAAAAATGTTGAGTATATTTTAAATTATATTTGAAGTAAATTTCTAATTAAAACAAAATTTTAAAAATATATATGATTTTTAAAAGTGTAAAACATTTCTGTAAAAAGAGCTGCTTTTGATAAAGATACCTATAGTAGTAAATTATGCTTTTAATCATTAAAATACTTCTGAACAATTTAGGGAGAATAAAATCTAACTTTTGATTTATAGCACTTGGTTGATTTTTGTCACAGACTACCTATCCAAATAACAGCATAACAGACATAATGCCATGCAGGAATGAAGTAAATATTTTAAACAGAATTGTTGTTATTGACAAGTTACTGAGAGAGTGCAAAATTGGAAGACATTAAAATTTATGACCACGAAATCCTTTTTACAGTACCACTTGATATATTGTGTTTTAAATCAATACTTGTCGAGTCTTTTCGGTAACTCCATGATGGTGTCATTTTAGTCTTCTACAAAAGACTGAAAAAGAGAGGACACCTAGACTGTTTCGTATTTATATCTGCTTTCTCAGCATGTAGCACAGGACTTTTTATAATGACTAAGTCAGCTGTTAAAGCTTATGGCAAGGTTTACCTAATTTTTTACATAAACATTCCTAAAATCTATGTCCATTTATATAGGCAACACACTGATTTAAAGCCCACAGGTACTGGCAGTGTAAAACATCTTGATGGATGTCTATGGATATATAAATATATATATTTTTATAAATATACATATGAAAGGACTATTAATTTTGCTGGACTACATTTGAAAACATTTGATTTTATGTTTACACACTCTCATGAAGGAAAACCAGGCTGATTTTAATATAATTGGAAAAGAAAACTTGGCTGCAATAAGCAATGAGGTTCGCAATAATATTTAAATACCTGGTAAATTTTTCATTATATTATGTTGCTTGTTTAATCTTGAGGGAAGCTATTTGACTACATTAAGGACAATTTTACTGGCCTAATAAGGGAACATCTAAGGACATATAACTTTGCTGAATATTTTGGATTTGCACTGCTTTGGAGGGTGGTGAGTTTAGCCTTGTTCATGCAAATAAGTGAGTGTTCTCAAGCTATGAGAGCAATTTGCAAAATTCAGCTCATTTTACTTCTGTTGATTTCAATGATTCTGATTCTTTATAAAAAAAGTAACAGGGAGGGATCCTATATTTAAAAATTAGAAGAATTGCACATTTTGAATTCATTATTAGGGTGACATTTCAGTACTTTCACATTATCAGAGGACTGTCAGTGGCAAATTAAGTGTGCATACTTCTGCTTTATACAAGGTCATGGATTAAGCTAAGGCCCACCTGTAATTTTCTGTGATGAATGTGAAATTGGAAATGTTAAAATGTTTCACTTATATAGATTTGGAAGAAACACTTGTATAGGTTTGGAAAAACATGATTTTGCTATCAGTTTTGAAATTAGATTTTATTTCAATCAAAACAAGCAGGAAAGATTATAAAAATATTAGATAAACTGAGAGCAAAAAACCAAAGAACAAGTGAAATATTTTAGATTGACCTAAAATATTTTTTTCTTTTTTCCAAAGGAAAAATGCTGTTTTGTTTTAGCTTAAACAGATTTTAAATTTTCCCCCCACACCAAATCAGTAGAGTCACTATTGCCCCATCTCTAATTACAGTTGGACTGATTGTCAGGTTGTTTACTGAATTTTGGGAATGTCTTGATGATAGCTACAGAAAGACAGGAGGCAAAGGGCAGGTGCTGTGAGCGCTCCTTAATAAAATCTGTACTTTTCACAGACCTTTACTCCTTGTATGGAAAGGCAAGTATGACACATGTACAGCCAAGACAGATAATAATTTTAAACCCTAAATTGATACATGACCTTTTTATTCGTCTTCTGTCTGGACCCTGTTCTAAGGTCAGACAAATTCCACCATAAAGTCAGTGGAGTCCAAATCACCATCAGCATTGGTTATGCTGAGCATTTCTAAATTTCCCAAATTGACAGCCTCAGTTAAGCATTTAAATGCACATTAAGCCTCCGAAAAGAATGCTCTCAAAGGTGCTAGGCACCTGCAACTCTGTCTTCTGTCAACAGGAGGTTCAGATGTTTATGTTTTTTCAAAAATCAGGCCTTTCCTTAAGCTAGGAAATATTGCTTGAGACTAGGTAGCCGTCAGCAGGTGCTACCATTCAGCAGCTCTATTATTTTCCCAACTTCAAAGGCAGCAGAGTGAAGGGTGGAAGTCCACACGGCTGTGGATAATGTAGCTGTGAGGAGCTAACCATTTCACCCCCAAAACAAGACTTGGGTTTGCAAATGTGAAAGCTCAACAGACAGTAAAGCAGAGTTTGTGCCAAAAAGCATCGATTGCTTTTCTTTCACTGGCATGCCAAGGTCACTTAAAATTATATTTATTTTTTTGTTTGGTGCTTTAAGATATCATATACAGCTAACTGTAAAGCCAGTTTGCTAGGTGGCATTGCCAGGACCCATAATTTTGGTAACAGAAACCTAAGGGCTGTACTATTCTCATATGTGTGTGCTGGATGGTGGTCAGAGAAAAAGAATGTAATGTTCGTCCTGTGTGTTAGAATTCTCTAATGCATGGGTCAAATGGCTGATTTCTATTGCAATCCCCCAAACTTTGGTGACTGCATTGTCCCCAACGAGGTGTCCAAGTGACCTGGTACACCAGTCACAGTGTAACAGGCTGCATTACAGGACTGTGGGACAAGGAGCCTGCTGCTCTTGCTGTTTGCCAATACCCATAGGTGTCACCAGCACACACTGGGGGGAGAGCCAGGAGATGAAAAACAAACAAAAAAACCCAATAAGAAAATAACTTTCCCGTAGCAGTTAGCATATGAGATTTACTTTTCAACTTTTCACCTAAGAAGTATTTTTTAACTGCTGCCGTTGTTCGAAGAAAGAGAAAGGGCTCCAGTTGTGGAGGGGCCATTGCAGAGCACAGTATTTCCTTCCCAGTGCTCTGTGAAGGGAGGAATCACTGCACAGCCTCTACCCCAACTTCTCTTCAAAACCACTCACACGCTTCATGGCATGCAGTTTTAAAAAGCAGCCTGTGACTTTTCAGGCAAAATTTCCAGCCACAATTTTAAAGATAGTAATAAACATAAAAGTGCTTGATATCAATGAGTTTTTCAATGAATTATCTGAAACAAAAATCAAGTTATTTGTCTAAGTGACAGGAAACGTAACAACATATTTAAAATGAACAAGATCTGTGTTCTTGTGAGACATCGACAGAAAGTCGTACCAGTGAATCCCATGGAGGCACCTTCCCTCGATTGCCTGCGGAGCCCATCCTCATCATGGAAATCAATGTAAACAAGGTCTATTGCTTGAAGCCCAAATGCCTTTGCTGTGACTATTATTTTTTGCCTGGCATAGAGGATATCGTGAGTTTCCTTACTGCTTGTTGCACCTAAGAAAATAACGAGAACAAAGAAAAACTGACAAGAGTGTTTTAAATCTTTCTGGTTTTTGTATTTGTGTTTAAAAAACGGAAAACTTTGAGATTCTATTTAACTGATTTAGAAAATAGAAAAGGCGTGTAAGGCTATATTATAGAGTCAAAATTGTACTTTTCTGAAGAAAAAAAGAAAGCTGTTTTAGCAAAAAATAAAAAATAATGTCCCTTTAAACACTAGCTTATAAATCCAGATTTTGATTTAGTTTAAATCAGAATTTGAAAGTCTGAAGTTAGTGTAAGCTTTGTCTGGTAAGGACTGCTGACTTGGCTAAAATGAAAGTAATTATTTGATTTTACTATTTACTGTATGTACAGTGAGAAGCATTACAGCAAGAGAAGGTTTACACAAATTGATATACTGGGTCCAACTAAATGGTTAAAAAATTCACACTGGGAATAGAATTGCACTTTCCTTGGTTCTGATTCTTGTCACAACTGATGTCCTAAGCTGAATATTTAAGCTTTAGTATTTGAATGAAAAATTGATGGTAGATGACTTCTGAGAAGTAACGAAAGTATTCATGAGACTTCATGTGCTCACAGGCTGCCAGCTAAGCAATGTACTCATGTGAAGGCTAGTGGGAAAAAAAAATCACCAAA
The DNA here is from genome assembly GCA_013400435.1 of Pycnonotus jocosus. NCBI lineage: Eukaryota > Metazoa > Chordata > Aves > Passeriformes > Pycnonotidae > Pycnonotus > Pycnonotus jocosus. The sequence continues at coordinate 10,930 of VWYP01003008.1, read as the reverse complement.
ATAACCATAAGATAACTATTTAGATACAGATTTTTCAGTCTATAAGGAATATTTTTCCCTATAACAAATAAAGCAATGCTGATTTTTACATTAGCACACTTATTTTTAATGTAGAAGTCCATAGCTCTTTGCTTTTATCTTTTATCTCTTATCTTTAAACTAAATCAGAAGCCAAGTGCCCTCTTATAAAATAAATGGTGAAGCACTTTTTATTTTTAGGAAGACTAATAATGCTTTCATGTGAATATGTGGCTGTATTGACATGTGACATCTTTAAAATAAATTTTTGAAAGCAAAACGTAGCAGGAGAGTATTTGTGCTTGATGTCAAAAGCCTGAGTGACAGTTGTATGTAAAGAAGTGGTGAAGCAGACACCAGAATTTTATGACTTTCAAATATAATTCTAAAAAGTATGTAAATGTTGTTTATGGATAAAATATTTTAAAATTATTTCAGTGATTCAAGAGGGTGTGGTGGGTTTTTTTGTTTTTGTTTTTGTTTTTACTTTTGTGTTTTTTTCATTAACTTTTGGTACTGACAAGAGGCACAAGAAAATCTCAGTGCCCTATAACACAAGGACCAAGTTTTAAATTGCCAGTGCTACATTTTGTACTGAAAAGAAGTTAAGGAGAAAAATGAAAACATAAAATGCAGACTCAAGTGTCATTACTTTAATTATTGCTGTTGGAAGTTTCACAGGCTTCTCCAATGCAAATGCCATACATAAACATTTATAGAAAAGAGACAAGTAACAACCTATGCTGGCACGGAAATCCTCTCCTCCAAAGACAACTGCATCCAAATGAAAGCCAGCCTGGGATCCTGTTCTCAGTGCTTCTTCACAGACAGCCTGCAAATGAGAACAGAGTATTAATATCTACCGAAATGCAGGATGCAGAGAGACTACAGAGGATATTACAGCAATTCAGCATTACCAAAATCCTTCCGAATCTATTGCTTCTATTAAGCAAAGCCACTGTAGCTGCTTGACAATGCACAGTGCTTTAAAATGACTCAGCAAGAGAGAAGAAGTATTTTGCCTTCCCTAAGCACTCAGATAGCAAATACAGGACATCGATAACAGGTTCCCCACCTTCTGGTTTACTTTATGCCCTGGGTATTACTGTGACCACTACTTCAGATATTTACGTAGCAATATGAAACAAAACATTTGGCAAATATTGCATATAAACAAACAAAAAGTATTAAATTTGATTCGTTTGACATGGAGTATATCTGCATGATAAACAGAAACAAAGATCAGAATGTCTTTTATGAAATAAATAATATGAATGGTTTACAATTATTTTAAGTTCCTTACAGGATAGAAGGATTGACAATTTAAAGTCTCTGGCTGCATATAACTAAAAATAAGCTAAAAAAGTTAAAAATGCAACAAGTGCATCAGAAAAGCATTAAAATAAAAGTAAACAAAATTTTGCTGCTGTAGCTTTTTTCATGAGGAGAGTAGTATTGCTATTTTATACTGATGTTTGGATAATATTAATATCTTTTAGTTTTTTTGTACATGGAGTGACATGTAATGGTACATGTAATTACCAGCTCTACTAATGGGTGTTCTTCTACGGCAGCTGGTGGGACACAGAATTATTCTTTAACAGAGTATGCTTTAAAAAGGAACTCTCCTGCCAGCATCAGCAACTGCAGCATTAAACCTCCACTATAAAATACTGTAGGTGAAGAAAAACCTCAATGGTTTAATATATGATCTAATTCTGTGTTTGCACACCGGACAGGAGCGTGTCCATTTGGTTACTGCTGTATCATGCTTGCAGATAGGTTAGAGTGTGCTGTAAGATAAATGGCTGTATCAAACGATCAGGCTGCCTGTGAGGTACTTCTGGAGGTACTTCTGATCTGTGTGTCCTCAGCTGGTCTGAAACTTTTCCCTTAGAGCTTGGGAGGGGATGCAGAGTTCCTTGTGCATGCACGAGTTCTTCTGTTTCATTACCACATTGCCTTGCCTTTCTGAAAAACCTGGACTTGATAGTAAAAGGTTGGGGAGTGATTTAAATTAAAATGAAATTTATAAATTAGATTTGATCTAAAATTACCCTAAAAAACTAGCATGTTCTCCAGGTATTTTCAAAGTTAATTCTGTTTCTAATCTTAGTGTTAAACACTCCATCATACACACAAAGAAATGATAACATGGAATTTGATTGTAATGTTATTAGTAGAAACCATTATAAAGATGCAAGTTTAGCAATAGTGAAATGATGTTTAACTCTTATTTCAAACCAAGTGTTGTATGAAAGTTGCATCCAACAGCTACTAAATAGCCTGCAACACTGAGTATTCCAAATCTTTGGAGAGGCCCATTTCAACTCCAAGTGTGTTCAAAACAATAACAGGAACGAAGAGAGGTTTTGTTAGTTGGTGTGGACTGTCTGGAACTGTTCTGTCACTGGAATATTTTGAAATTATGAAGGCCTTTACAATACAAACATCAGAGTTTAACATGCAAATGTTTTTGGGGAACAAATTGTTTGAACAATACATTTTGTATTTTTTAACCACTGATCCTTGGTGAAATTAGGGAGAGACTGAGGACTATTCTTCTTTTCCTACTTTGTTCAGATGGCAAAATATGAACACTTCAAGATGTTCTTACCTTAAAATTGAGCAAGCCCATTGCAGTTTCCACAAAGGGGATAAAATTCATTGGTTCTACAAGTGTTCGGCCTTTTAGGTGATGTAAGAATTTGTCTGAAAACTAAAACTAGACAGAATGAGTCATCACAAGGAAAAAAAAAGAACAGCCTACATATATACACAACATGGCAAATATTCACCTGACTGTAACAAACACCCCTCCCCACCCCGAAAACCTGATAACTAAAAAAAATTAAAACAGCTTTTAACAAGGCCTGTGATTTGAAACTGCAGCATTCCCATACATTTCTAAATTTGGAGGCTGGTTTGCAAGGGAAAAAAAAATTCCAAGCTTAACACCTCTCACCCTGGCTTAGTGAAATGCAAATCCATGGGCTCTGGAAAACAATGAAGTGCTGCTGTACCTGAGGTCCGGTTTTGTTTCAGGTCCAGCACTGCCATCACTGGAAGCGCTCCCCAGCCTTCTAAGTGGCATCCGTATTATTCATTACGGCACCGCTACCCTTTTGTTCAATAGGCTTTTCTTCATAATTTTTTAGCTTACCTAGGAAGGCCTTAAAAAGGAAGTTTAATTCTTTGAAGACCAAAGCTTGCCAATTTTTTCCATGAGACCAGTTCACAGCTAGCTCTGAGCTGCCAGTGGGGTAGCCCAAATTCCAAAATCTATCATCTGGAAACATACAAAAGCTCTTGCACAGATTTTTCCCCTTTCAAAAGGGGAAAAAAAAAAAAAAAGAAAAAAAAAAAAAAAAGAAGGGAAAAACCTTCAGCCCTATATTGTAAATGCATTATGTCTGTCCAGATCAAGTAATTTGTGTCAAGATAAACATATTGCAGGTACTGCAAAAATGTTAGTAAATAAAGACAAAAATCACATATGCATATATTTTAAATTTAAGGAATATTCGACTATTAATGGATATCAAAGGAAAGGGAATTTTAATCATCTCTCCATTCAGTCTCAGTTGGGTAAATCATATCTAAGAGATTTGCATAAATATAAACCATCAAAGACTTTTCATCTTCAAAGGGGGTTTCAAGACCCTATAAGCTTTGTACTGTAATCATCGCAGGTCACAACCCTGCAGGAATAAGGCTGCTATGGCAACATAAAAAACTAATGCTTAAGGCTTAGCATAATATTCTGACTAATAGAAAGGAAACTCATTTTAAAAGCTGGCAGCCTATTTACCAGAAGCTGGATTAGAGGTGTTATTTCCCCTTTTAGCTTCCCCCCACCACCCCTCCCCAAAAGAAGGAAAATCTAATCACCCAGATCTTGAAAAAAAAAAAAGCTTTCCAGCAATTTGCAGTAACTTTACAATTAGGCCAAAATAAATCACAGCTTTCCCTGATGAAGAATTTTGCCCTCCCATCTCTGCTCTGCATCATTGCCATGGCCCATGTGGTAACTTTTCTTTAGTGAAGAAAATTCCACTCAAAAATGTGCAAAAAAAAATCAATTCAATCCACTCTGTACAGTAAGGCAAGTTACTGCAGTGACAGAAAACAGTAAAGTTCATTCAGGCAAGTGTAGAAAATGAGGTAATATAATGATATCAGCATATCTTCTTAAGACTCCTATCTGGTTTTTATTTTTTTAAAGGAAAAATAAAGTAAAAATTGCTACTGTGTGTCTATTTTAGGTGCAAGTTAAAGAGCAGAGTTCTTGTTTTATTTTAAAATATTTTAAAAGTCACACTCCTGGAATTTTTGCTATCTTTTGTTTTGAAGGCAAAGAAAAAAAAAAGCACATTTAATTAAATATTGCCTGTCTTCCTCTTCCTTGTAAAAGATTTGCAATAAGCACCAATACAAAAGGTAACGAGTGGAGAAGTTTCAATTAATTTTTTTTTTTTTTTCAAAAGGAGACGATTAAATGTTTCCGGGCCGGTAAAGTGTTCATTTCAGGGAGAAAGGGCAAAAAAAAAAAAGAAGGCGGAGGAAAAAAAAAACCCACAAAGCTTGGGGAGGGGATGAAGTAGCAAGGCCTCAGCAATTCTTTCAATTCCAGTGCACACCCAATAGTGTGTCGGGAAGAATGCACACTGGTCGGGATTTGTGGGAGAATTGTCCCGCCACAAAGGAGGGAGAGTTACGCTTGTTATAGTCCAATAAGCCATGCCAGTCAAACAAGTACCCACACTAGGGACAAAAGGAAAGCAAGAGATTCTCACACAAAAGAAAACAAGTAAGCCCATCTTTTAGTTGTGCATCAGCCTCCAGGTTTTCTGCTGCACATAAATAAAAATGAAGCGGGGGAGCGGGTGTGCGTGGGGGGAAAGCAACAGCTTCTAGGAGGCTGAAAAATCATGCTGGAGTGAATTTTTGGAGGATTGGGAAAAGAAGGCAGTGGAGCTAGGCAGAGTATGTTCTTTGTGTGCAAAGGCTGGGCAAAGGGAGAGCGAAGCAAAAGGACAATGAGGCAGAAGCTTCTGGGGCTGGCTTGTTTTCCATGATGGAAATACAAGTTAGCGAGAGGGAAAGTGGAAGAGGATGAGGGGACAAAAGGCCCTGGCATCCCATCTCCCTGCAAATCCTACTTGGTGGCATCAAGGGCTCTGCCATTTTGGTATCATGAATATTCATCACTGACAAGTTACGTCTAACACCTACATGGCTGTAAACCCTGAGAGGTGCACTCTGGTTAATTTAATTACCCCTTGGTGGAAGGGGATGGTGAATCTTCCATTGCCAATGGTGGAGGCCGAAGGGGCAGCACCATGGAATGGATGGGGCCTGTCACACACCCGGCGTATGGGGCTGTGCTCCATTTTGTGCTCGGGCTCATCTCAATGGTTTGATGAAGGTTAGATGCTGAGATTAAAATAGATCCTAATATGCCTGCCTGCCCTTCATCACAGCTTGCACGTGTGCTAGTTGCTCAGCTATTGGTTTGCAAAAATATGAAGTGAATAATTAAGCATTATTCCTTCACTGGTGGGTAACAGCAATAATGGCATATCCAAACGAGCATCCCTCTTCTTTGACAATTAAAACAATTACAGCATAATTAGGCCTATTTCAAAGTTTTCTTAAGTAATTTGACATGCCAACCATTTACATTTCAGGTTTTTATTGGCTGAAAAGTCAGTTGTGAAACACAAACACACCTGTCAGCAATTAAAAAGGAAGAAGTAGAGAACTGTTCAGGAAATAATATCTGTGCTAATTAAAAACACTAGTTAAAAGCTTCCTGTTTGTTCCTCCAGTTGCCCCAAGGAGTGACCTTCCCCCCAACCCATTTTTTCATATGTTGCTAGCATGGTTTCCCATCTCCTGCTTCCAATGCACGTAACTAAGGCTCTTGGACAGACAAAAATTTTGCTTGTTAGGGTAGTCTGAGAAGAGTCAGGCACTTACCCTTCTACTTTTGATAATATATTCTGACAGCAATATTGGTTCTTTGTCAGCCTTGGAAGAAATACACCTGGTTTTCTTTATAAATGTGTTCCATGTATGCTTTTTATACAGCACATCACACACACATTTAAGGGGAGGCACTTCTCAATTACCTCAGCTAAGCGAAAATACGGTATTTGCAGGCTTCCTCTTAACTCATAGTCATTAATCTCTGTGCCTGTATGAACTTGGCCCACCAGCTTCAGTCAAAAGCTACTGTGCTGTTGGTACTCACCCATCTTATCTCCTCAACATTTTCAACCTTTGGCAGCATCATGCTTGAAGGAAGGGTCTTGGACTGCAAAAGCACCTGTAGATCTTCTTCTGCAAGGCCGCTGGACACAGAGTTTATCCTAACACACTTTTCAGCATGGCCAAAGTCAAACTCTTCAAGGGTTTTCACGATGGTCAGTCTTGCTTCTGTCTACAATATATATGAGTTCAGATGCACAAGAAAAGAAAAAGAAAGTATACTTTCTATTGACAGAAAAATGTACTGAGAAGACAACTTGTTGAAAAGACATGGAGGAAAAGCTAGACAGCCAGTATAGTGGCGTCCACAAAATGTCTGTCACTCCTGGACTTTATCGAAGCAGTCATCACCTGCACTGCACAATTTTACCTTCCTCTTTACTGTTTCTTTATAATTGGTAAATTCAATGCATGGAGTTTCTGCCACTTCCAGAAAACAAGATTTTTGTGTCTGCTAGTGCTGAACATGTGTAACAAACACAAATCTTTATGCTAACATAATGTGTTGCACTAACTGTCTGCTCTCTCAAAAATATTCCTAAATTTGCACAAAACAATTATTTTTGCAATTTAGCTCTATATTGCCTGAACATCAAAAAGTATAGATGTATATATACTTCTTTGGTTTTCCTCTACTCCATGTATTCAAAGTGCATTAAAGGCAGTAATAGAATTCACAACTTGCATATAAAAACAATGCTGAAATAACTCTAAGGTTTTTCTTAGATGACATAAAAGGGTATTTTGTTGGCACAAAATAAAATCTCCAAAGACAAATGCTTCCCTTGATCATTTGCTATTTTTGTGAATGTAAATTTACAGATCTCTTTAATAGTTGATTTGCATGAAGTATACTGGTATGCTTTTTTGACATGAAATGCATTTCTTGGCCTGGAGAAGGGGATAGAAGTCGAAGGAAGGTACTGGGCTCTCTGCTTCCTGCCAACTGAAGTTTCAGCCCCAATTTCCTTCCACTCACCAACAGCCCTAACAAATTCACATTGTCAAAATGCACACTTATCAAAAGTCTTTTAATTTGTGAAGAGTTTTTATGGGGCTAAGAAAATTATAAAGCTCCTGACTCATGGAGGCTCAGGAATTACTTTAACAATATGCAGTTGCTGAATAGAGATGCTTTTCAAGAAAACAGACAAACTCAAGGGGAAAAAACAAAAAAAAATCATCAAAGTTAATATCCAGGCTAATACAAATCAGCAAGAGAGCACATGACAGTAGATTTAAACCAGACGGATGCAAACCTCTGCCGGCAAGAGGGGCAGAGGTGGTTTGCCAATGTGGTCTGAGTTAAACAGTGTGAGGGAACAGTAGCTTACAGTTGTCAGGACCGATGAGAACAGGGTCTCCCAGGCCAGTTTAAGACAGCTCTGCAGTGTACTGATTTACAGGGCTGGGACCCCTGATAATTAGGGTAAGTTTAGAGAAAAGCAATTGGTTGCTCTAACTGGTTAAAAGGAAGGAATAATGGAGCAGAAAGTTAATGAAATCTGAAGTGAACAGCCTTCAGCTTGGGGCTACTAGCCGTGCTCCTCGAAAGGCTGGGAGCATATGCCCGTTAATCGGAGAGACGGGAACAAGGCACCCACATATGCATCCCTGGGTTGCGATCAAGGGGCACGTTCAGGGGTAATCTCTGGAAAATGCAACCCAAAACATTCCAACTGCTGTGAATGGACTCTGTCTGGGGCCATTAGGAAAGCCACATAAAGATGCACGCAGTTTAGTACAAACACGTCCAGCTGGAAGACAGCTCCGGCGCGTGGCTGTCTGAAATGGCTCTTCCAAATTAGGTAAACGCAACTATATGATGCCAATACCAGGAAATACAAACCCCATTTTCCTTCTCTGACACGGGGTAATAGGTTTCTAGGGCTGGGCTGAAAGTTTCTGGACATGATGCAGAAGGGTAACTTAAAAACACACTCCAAACCAATTTATGGTTTTAATTAAAGTCAGATTATCACCGTTGCAGCACACACCGATGCAATTTGCAAAAGAGAGATCTTCCCAAAGTATCCTCTAAAGCAGCACTCAATTCCAGCTGAAGGCACATCTCCAGCAAACTTGCAGCCTAATTCGTTATGGTTTTTTTCAGAATATAATAATGAGCACTAGACCATCTCGTATCTATTTTTCTCCTCAGTCTGCAAACTCCCTTCCCAAAAAAGACAGATCGTGTCTTTCTAGGTATATTTCCATACAAAACACTTATTAACAGGCTGTTGCTGTTATCAATTTACATAAACTAAATGTGCAGCCCTCTGGTACGTATCCCAAAAATAACCAACAACTTCACTGAATTTATACCAACCAACAAACATGGGGAGGGGGTTGTTATTTTTTTCCCCATATTTTAATAGAAAATATGTCACTATGTTAGTTAACACACCCATGCCATCTGTTGGGTTGAGAATCGATGCATTTTCTTAGAACTGCTATGTTTTAGATCTGTCTGCCTAGATACACTAGGAATGGAAATGTTTCAGTGATATAATACTTCTAGTCACTATAGTTTCCACAGCAAGAATCAATGTAGGTTTTTAATTGTGGAACAAACTGATGGAACCTGGCTGCCAAAGCCAGAGCTTGTGAGGGGACTGACTCAGTGCCTACCCTTCCTACAATGGAGGAAATCCAACTGATGTGAGTTGGAGAGTATCAAATTCCCATAAAGATTTCCAATAAAACATTTCATAGGTAAATAAAACAAATATACACTAAAACCTTTGACCAAATGTACTAAAAACATGGAGTAAAGGGAGACCCCTTTCTGCCTCATTAGGCAGGGAAATGTAGATGCTATTCTTATTGTAGAATTCATGCAAAAGTTAAAATTCTAATCTAGGTAAACTACTTCAAACTTATAACAGAGAAAAAGGTAGTCCTTGATACAATACTATTCTTACTGCTAAGATGGGAAAACTAAAATTTTTAAGGAATGGTGAGAAAATATTTGCCCTGTTCTTCACATGAGAACTAAAACATTAGATAATACTTTGTCATGAAAAATAGCTGATAAAGAAATAAACCCAATCATTAAGTAAAATATTTCATGCTCAGGTAGCTTGGGGTGGTGGTATCCTCTTTGGGTCCCATGTGACTTGAGTTCTTTACCAAACTGAACAAGAGAGAAAGACAACAGAGAGCTTCATGGTAAATAATGCTACTACTAAAATACTCTAAATTTGCAACTTGTCCTGGAAAGCTCTGCAAGGGAAAAAAAGGATGGTCAAGGTGGCTACTTTAGCACCCTTCTGTTTGAAGAGGACACAGGAAGAGGTTCATTATCATGTGCAGCTATGCTGACTGGTGAAGATAAAGGTTTCGGTGACACAGCATTGCTGACAAATCCATTGCTACCCAAATAAACAGACATCGAAATTAAAAATGAGAATATGCACATTGCCGGCTCCACTGGCACCCATTAAACCTAATAACTAACCATCCTCATGAGTTTCTAGCTCTGAATTATCAAATCTGCAAAGAAAACAACATCCGTCCACTTTTACACTCCAGTGGAAGAGGTGGTCCCTCGCGGCAGGGCTGCGCAGTCTCGCCATCTGGAGAATAAATCGAGTGTGAAGTACAGTATAGTTTGGGACCAAGCTCCGTGGCGGCAGCCCAGCAGTTAGTTCATTAGTCCCAAACTTGCGGGGATTAGTGTGGTATCAACTCTACTGTCGGATGGGATCAGGCAGGCAGAGCGCGAGACTTGGGGAAGGGGGTGGCGGCAAAGACAGAGCCCCTTGGGCTTGTTGATAAAACCACATTGTATTAGCGCACCTAAATACGTACTTTTGGTGACAGTATTTGGAAACAGTTTCCCATCATCTGAATCAGTACCTTCCCATTTTTCCTTTTTTTCCTTTTTTTTCTTTTCTCACCTCTTTTTTCCTTTACGTTGTATGTCAAAACATAGAAATTTCCACTTCAGAACAGAAAAGCTACAGAAGAAAAAATGCCACAGAACTGGAAGTTCAGCCACCCACTCACCTTGGACATGCTGTTAATACAGCAAAAATAAAGCAAAGATGGTCAGATTAATAGCAGATGGGAAAATTACATTTTCTTCTTTCTTTTCTAACTAGTACAATTCCCTACAATCCTGCTTTTCAGCACTGTGATTTATATACCTACCTGATTTTGAGGACAAAATCTCTGTTTTGCTTTATTTTTCTTGCCTAGTCTTCCTCCGTTTTTCTAAAGACCTCGAGGTCTTAATGTAAAGATAGTGGTCATATTAAATATATGTTTGTATATAGATCTCATGCTGTTAACATCTTCTGGAAAACCATTCTTCATATGGAAACGTAAATATATGATGCACTAAAATGTCAGGACAGAATCTATCATCCTCAATGTCATAATAAGTTGGCATGTTTCAAATAGGAGAGGAAAAATTAATTACTATAATCACAATTCAAGTTTTGTTTTTTTTTTGTCTGACACGTCTGACATGGTAAAAACATACAATTATGTGTTAATGTTAATTCCTTGGAACAGTTTGTTTACAGAGCTTGACATTGCTGCATCTTTTGTCACTTATATTACTGCATGCCATATGAATGCCCCTCTCAAATAAGATTCTGCAGAAGTGCACATATATATATATATCTATATA
>VWYP01003007.1:130035-142367 GCA_013400435.1 Pycnonotus jocosus | reverse complement strand
TACATATTCTGTGATTCTGTCATCTTAAATATCACTTATGGAAAACTGTAATAGGAGTCACTTAATAGTTTCCCTCTGTTACGGAGTAATACCAAGCAACTAGCTTAACTAAGTTCATCCTTTCAACAGACACCAGGTTAGGTCACTCATCAGCTTTCAAGACCTCACCACAGCAAGAAGAGGAACAGATGAGAAAGGGCAGGCTCTATAGAATGACATTTTTGTTTCATGGTTCTTACAGATGCTCCAAAACATCTGTATGCCTTAATAATGCAATCACATTGAACCATTGTTTTGGTTCAGCACAGCACACAGACTCACCAGAAATACTGTTATTTTAGGCTGTAAGTCCAATTCTTACCCTCTACATGTTTACCTTTAATAGAACCACAGCCTCTTTCTTTCTGGCAGCACAATGCCTTCCAGCAAAGATAATAAACTCTGGCAAGTAGGCCCCTATTTGTTGACTGTGTATTTGATTTAGCATAAAATACTAATAATTACAAAATAAGAAACCCGAGTTCTCCTAGATATCACTTTATTAAGGCCTCCATTTGTAGTTATGAGTTCAAAAGACAGAGCTTTCTGGACCCACTAATGCAAATATTTTTACAGCTTCATTCCTGTTTAAACAGGAAAGTTTTGTACACTCATGAAATTCTTTGAAATACTGAAATAAAAGAAGCTGCTATTCCCTATAGCTTGGCTAATAGGCTTTCATCTTCTATCATCAATTTTAAAAAAATGCTTGAGAACACTTACTTTGTAAATACAGCCCTATTTCCAAATTGACCTTGCATGGATCCAGTAGCAATATGTTCCATATTCTCACATTTTAATTCCTGAAGGAAAACTTTCATCTTTGGGTAGATTTTACTTTATTATAGTTGATCAATTCAAGCTGTTGATACATATATTCCTGGCCCTAAATGATATTCTACTCAAAGACAATGTAACTCCAAAATAGCTTTAAGGAGGAGGAGGAGGTCTTGTGCTGTATTTGTGTTGCTACTTCATCCAAGTACCAAGAAAGATGGGAACACTTCATTCAAGAAGTTCCAGGAAAATGCAATTGATCAGTGGGTGACTAAATGAAAAGCACTAGGGGCAGTTCAGCATTGCTATGATTTACAAAACTGGAAAGCATCATTACAATCCTGACATCTTGCACAATACATGCCATAGCAAGAAAAAGCCATTTTCTCCATTTTCTGCTTTTACGACAGCAAGACACAAATTACAGTGCCAGATGAAAGCAACCCAGAAACACTCACCCATTTTTTCCTCACCTTTGGGTTAGGATGACGACTAATGATTAGGCTGACCGGGCCTGGTCCACACTCACTCAGGATTGCGTAGGCTTCGCTTAATGCTGCGTGACGCAGGCTCACAGAATCCGCCTCCAGAATCTGGTCACCCCGGCTGCACAGAGACACAGAGTCACCCACCTAATCACAACCACTCTCCAGGCAAAAAAATTGTGCTTTCAACTGATGGCCAAGATTTTGCAAAGACACAAGTGCTCTGGAAAAGGCATGACTTTCAAAGAGGGTGCTGCTCCCAGTGATGTGAATGGTTTAAGTTTTCTCGAGTTCACAAAGGAGGTTCAGAGATCCTTTCTGCACTTAACTGTCAGTGCAAAAATTTCTATTAAATCAACCAAGAAAACTGTCTGCATTCAGATCAGGGTGAATGCAAGCTTCAGTTCCAGTTCTGCATTCAAATATTTATTGAACACAGAAGAGGAAAAATGAGATTCAGATGGGCTGTTCCTTCACACCATATCAAATTACTTAGCAGAAACACTGATAAGAAATTAATGATTTAGATATCAGTTTATGAAATTACTTCAGGAGAAAAATGAGCTTGGTGAGCCTGTATTTGCTAAAAGTTAATACATACAACCCCTTAAAAAGGAAAAAGAAAAACCAGAACTCTGCTGAATGGAAAACACACTGTGACTTAAAAGGGCATGTAGTGATATGACAATGGAGTATGGTTCTAAACTGAAAGAGTTCAGGATTAGATCAGGTATGAGGAAGAAATTCTTTACTGTCAGGGTAGTGAGGCACTGGAACAGGTTGCCCAGAGAAGCTCTGGAAGTGTCTGAGACTAGGATGGATGGAGCTTTGAGTAACCTGATCTAGTGGAAGGTTCCCTGCCCACAGCAGGGGGTTTGAAACACGACGATCTTTAATGTCTCTCCAACCCCGACCATTCCATGATTCTGTGATTGTTTAGTTCAGTTTTCTGAGTTTTGTAACTCCTGCTTATGGTGCTCAGACATCTGGAACTATTCAAAAGAAAATATCATCAACTAGGAATATCATTAAAACATTCTCCATAATTCCTGAAACATTTGCTTTGAATAGGCACTCTCAAAAAATCTACTACTGCTAGCTTATATTGGGCTACTTGTGACAATGACACTGCATTTACACTATGAGTACACACACCAAAGGCAAAATAACAATTGCAATTCAGTAACCTGCACTTCTGGTACAAGCTCAGGAAAGTAAAGGGTGACCTATCAGTTGTGCAATCATCTCACTGCTCTGCCCATCCTTTAGACTTGCACAAACGGAGTCACTTACAGAGCCACGTGACTGAGAGAAGGAGCTCAGATAGAGAGGAGCTGGATTCAAACCTCCCTTGGCATTGCAAAGCCAACATCTGATTAACAGCGTTTTCCAAAAATCAAAACCATCCTGTAAGTCTTGGCCTATGAAGCCATAAATCACTGATGGGACAACAGAAGCAATGTCTCAAAGAAGCAAGCTAAAAATCTGGGAAGGGTGCCTGGATATAATCAATCACGTAAACTTATAAACAATACAGCTGTTACATACAGACGTAACCAGCACTGCAATGTTTTCCAAAGGGGCCTGCAAGAAAGCAAGTTACCATTAAATACTGTCTCCTGTAGACATTTCTATGATAGCAGCTTTCAAGAGTTTTGGCAGTAATGCCACCATAAAATTATCTTCTTCCCTTATTCCAAGAAATCAAATTTCTACTGCAGTTTTCCTGGTGGGCCAGGAAACAGAACTCTCTAGCCATGTGAAAGCAAGGTACTTGCTCAGCCTCTCTGCACTGGTGGTTGCACTACACACTCAAAGTGGATGACACAGTCCCCAGATCTCTTCAGCACAGTCTCCCCTCTGGAGCCATACTCCCAGCACCCACCAGCATTTATGGAGGAACACAGAAACTGGCAAGGTTTCCTCCAATGGTTTTCAAAAATGAAGCTTCCACAAGAGGAAAAGCAAGTAACTTTCTGTCAATGCAATGTAAAGCACAAGAGAGCCCTGGGAATGATTGCTTCTTAAAGACATCCTAACTCCATGACAGAGTGAGTTGGGCTAGTCAGCCTGCAGCAATCCTGCCAGACTGAGAGTAAGGGCAGAAAAGCACTGCTGCAGCCATGAGCACAGGAAGCTGCAGGAACATCTACCCCTGCTCTTTTTAGGAGAGTTTCAGGTGACGGAGTTTTTAGCAGAGCTCTGCAAATTTCCTCCCAGTCTGGGGTCTCTGGCTGCAGCTCTCACAAAAAAACCATGAGGCTGTAGTTCTTGCTGCTCCCCTTTTTCAGAGGGTACTATTAGGCTCAGCTTTCTGTAGAGAGAATTTTTAAAAAAAACAACCAAACAACCCAGCCCTTAATGATCATGCTGTTTCCAGAACACAGAATAATGTTTCCTGGGTATTTAATAGTACTTTGGAATGCCTTTACTTAAATGTTCTCTTTTTGGTGAACTCTTAAGTATAAATTTCCTCCCTGCTACATGAACCAATTGGTGAAAACAGTCTCAATTGATTTTATTATAAAACCACTCCAGCATGCTTCTGCTTTAACCAACCTTAATCTGCCATCCATTTTAGCCACTGATCCTGGGGCCAAGCTGTGAATGTATATCCCGGGAGAACTGTTTTCCAGTGTGAGACAACAGGCACCAATGCCGAGCCCAACCCCTGGCTCTATGAAAAACAAGAAGTACAAAGAAACGTGGCAGATTGTAATCGCACAGGACACACAAGTGTTTGTGTTCCCACATCCCATCTGAGTTCAGAACTTGTGACATTGTTTCAGGGCTGGCCTTAGGTGCAGTCAGCCAGGAAGCTAAGACCAACAAGTGGAAATCAGGACTGAAAATAGCTGATCCTGACTGTTTTCTGAGATTCATCAATCTCAAAAAATACTCTGCGCCATGGGAACCTCCTGGAAATGTCACACAAGGTCTGATCTGGTCCAAAGCACAAAGGAACAGGGGCAGCAATCCAATCAAGATGTCACTTAAAATTACTGCAGAAAACACAAGCACAGAAGATGCTGCCAATTGTATTGCTCTCTTTTCTTAAGTATCTGTATGGCATTCCTCAGCAAAGAAGCACAAAGGAAGGTGAGGCATTATCTCTAGTTCAATGGTCACCTCTGTCCACTTTCACATTTGCCTTCCTTCAGATAACAACATCTCTGTTGTAGGGATTATCTTATGTTCCCTCTCAAAAATTTGAATCCAACCTTTAAAATCAGAATATTATAAGTCTTAAAAATAGGCATATTTGTCTATATATGTCATATAATGTATGCTTTACCTTTATAATGGGCAATTATTAATAATCAGAGCAACCCTCATGGAAGAATTCAAACAGGTCATCTGGGAACTTTTCAACATTGTGCAGCTTTGCCTTCCCTGGAGATGCTCTTTAAGAGAATGACACAGCCTCTTGGGCTGCCACGAGGCTGATTCACATTTTGCCTGGCATCTCATAGCCTCCCTCTTCAGCAGCATGGACACTGAATGCTACCTATAAGAGACTTCTGATTCTGGAGCAGCAAAATGTAGAAAGCAGAACTCCACAGAAGTTTTTGCATTAGAGGGTACTTTTCCCCCTCATCCTGTGGTTCAAAGTTCAAGGCATGGGTGGGTGAACCAGACATAAGAGCCTCTAACCTTTTTCCAAAAGCTCCCCTAAGAAGCAGAGATTTGTTCTCCCAGACCATTTTGATGGACTCTCACCTTTATTGAGTGTCACATCCATGACGATCCTGTCCTTGGGGCCAGGTCCTTTGCGGCTGGAGGAGGAGCTGTCGGGCTCCTCGAGGCCAGGGACAGGCAGGCTGGCACTGGGGGAGCTGGAGCGGCTCAGCAGGGTGGGGGTCACACAGGGCGTGAGGCTGGGGCTGCGCAGCCGCGTGCGCACCGTCAGCGTCACCACGCCCTTCTTGAGTTGCTGCAGACACAGCACAGAACCACAGTGAGGTGACCAACATTTGTCACTAAACCTGCACACAGTAACTCGTGGCAGAGCAAGAGTATCGAGCTGAGACAGCAATGAGTGAAGAGGAGTGTGAATCTCTTCAGCGCTACCATCCAAGTTACCTTGAACCTCTGGATGGCCTCCTGATGGGTCAGTCCTTGTAGAGACTCTCCATTAACTTCCAGAATTTCATCCCCTGGTAAATAGATACAAAAAATGAGGTCAGCAATATAGAGGTTATAAAGATTTAAAACATCTTTCCTGAACATGAGGCAATTCACCACTGCAAGGATTTCAGTTAACTGTTAAATAAAAAGCCTTTTATTGTTCTGAATTTATTTTCACTTGTACCAATGTCTCTAAAAGTTACTAGAGATGAATTACCAAAATAAAAACTGTTCTTCAGCAGAGATCCTTAACTTTGCATTCCCATTCTCACAAAAAAGCTGACAATGCTGTGGATTTTAACTAAAGTCTGAAAATGATTATGACGTGAAGTCCAAAGGTACTAAAAAACTGACTTTCTGTTGTAAGCATTAACAGGAGAAATGAGGAACTAAATGAAACACTACAGCACATCAGTTCAAAGCCTATTCAGAGAAAACGAACCTTGCATCCGTGCAGAAAGCAAATGTGTTCCCTCACTAAATGCCTGCAGACAGAGAAGCATGGAGTAGCCCACACGCTGTGACAACAAATGTCTTTTTCACCTCAAGGAACATGTCCTGTCAGATTTCTACCAGCTTCCAGGCTCTGGGTCTTACTACTTACACCCAGCTGTGCTATCTACCTTCATTTTATTAAAAGGAGTGTCAGCATGAGCCAGATCCACTTCCTGCAATTTTACTTGCGTCTGTGCAAAATTACATGGGGCAATATCATCAGCTAAGTCTACCCTTCTTTCCTAGCCTCAGTAAACAGAAAAAAAAAAAAAAAGAAAAGAAAAAAAAAGAAAAGAAGATTTTTCAAGCTATGAATAGTCTGCAAATGATTGCTGGGTTTATGGGACACCTGCTATTTACTGGCTTCCCATGGCAAGTGCACAACCTATGATGCAGGGATGTGAGCTTCCCTCTGGCAGCAAGTGTGAGAGTTGGCACCAAAAGCAGCCTCAAATACAACAAGTGTGATAAGACAGAAAGAGGGGAATGACAATATGAGAAGTAACACAGGAGCAGCTTGAGAGAAGTAACACAGGAGCGTCTTTCTGTGGAAGCAAAGTAACACAATCCCTGCAGAAGGGTTGAAAACCACCACTCTAAACTCACGGTCACTTTGTATTTTCAACACTAAGAATCTGTCTGTCTGACACAGCACTCACACCATGGTGCAGCACACACAGAGCAGGCTATACAGTCAGCTCAGACACTAAGACTGGAAAAGCAGTAATAAAATATGGCTATATCTCCTTCTCCAAACAGGATGATCTTACTGCAAATCCCATCCTGCTCCTTTTTCTTCTGATTATGATTCTTGTCCTGTCAAAATCATACCAGGAGGCTTAGAGGGTACAAGGGCTCAAAAGAGCCTCTCCCAGACATGTCCCCATATATAATGCCTTTTCAGACCAACGTCTTTAAGCCAGATGTTGTTGCCTATCAATATTTCCCTGCTGTCATTGACTCTGTCCAATGGAAGAATTGCAGCTTTCTGTTTGGGCAAATAAAGTTCACCAAAGAGAAAGGGGAAAACAAGGTGGCCACTGCTATTCTGTTGTTCCTACTCCTCCATATGAAATATAGACAAGTTAATTGCTATGAATGATCTTCCACAGGATGAACAAAGAGGGCATTTTATATTTTCCATAGCCTCTTGCTGCTGGCCAGGTGCCTAAACATAGTTGTACTTGAATTTTGCTCCTAGACTAAAAAAAACAAACCCCACTGTCGTCCTTTCTGTGAAGTTGGATTCTCTCTACCATACCTTCTTTAAGCCTTCCATCAGCAGCCGCTGCTCCATTCGGGAATATAGTCTTCACAAAAATCCCCATGCGTCCACGAGCAGAATCCTGACCTCCCACAATGCTGAATCCAAGACCCTACAGAAAAGAGAGGAGAAGACACACAGCTGGCACCTTACTCTATAACCATCTGCGTGAGAAAGACTGCCAGTAATGTACAAGACAATGGACCTTCTGATGAACTGCACTGCCAACTTACTCTCTCCTTCCATTTCCTCATTTACTTTTGCTCTATTATTAACACTCATCAGTCCAAAAAATAGCTGCAGGCACCCTAAGATGATATATCAAAAATTCTGAGATTATTTTGGGTTTTTTTCAAAACACTGGGTGAATAGCTTTCCCATTTTAAAAACAGTAATGCATTTGTTTTGAATTAACAGACAGTCAATTTCTACCCCTGAGATCTATATCCAGGATTAACTATAGGTTTCTCTTATGTCACAGATCCTATATTTCCTCAGGAAGAAGAAAAGCTTCAGAACATGACATAAGGTCAGTGCTGCAATGTCAGGAATGTAGCTGAAAGGAGAATGGCATGTGGGGGCTACCACTCACATGTACATTTTTAATTATTCTGGAAACATATATCACATTGTATGTAAATAAATCTAGATCAATAGACTCCCCAGGGCTTCATCCATTAGCTCTTACCCCTGCATTACCCCAGCAAGCTATGGGACCATCTTGCAAAGTTGACTTGAGATCTGATGAACACAGCAGAACGAACCTTTCCCTCTTCTGCTAAGTTATTTCCCAGACAAATCACTTCCTTGATCCACAACCTTTTCCCATATTTCCCCTCTTGTCACTGCTGGTCATGCACTTGACAGAATAAAGGGAAAAGTGGACAAGGGATGTGGAGAATTGTTGTGCTTTAGTGATCTGAAGCCATGGACATTATTATTGCCGTGGGCAGCCCTCTCCATCTGAAGGATGCTACCAGGGCAAGCACTGAGTTTACAATCTAACACAACAATCAGATATTTTGTTTCACTATGAGAATACAGAGCAGGCCACCATAGTTACAAGCTTCTAGTAATTTGATAAGACCTTACTGATTTCCAGAAAGGAAGCAACTTAGCTCCCTTATACAGAACAAAATAACTCCACTAACTTTTCAACCCAGTGCTATTATCAACTGCAAATCAACCTACAGAAAGCAGGAAGCTCCTGGCACCCCCATGCCTGGACACAGGAGGTCTCTCCACGGCTCCATGGTGGGTTGGGAGAAATATGTCTGCAAAGTACAGCCGTTCCTACACTAGCTCACCTTCCCAGACAAGCACTGCCACTCCACAGCAGGAAACCACCCCTTGCAGATCTACCTATGGATGCAAACCTAAATGCAAACACTTGGCTTCCCGCCACCAGCACCACAACTGTGGAGAAATGTTTCAAGTCTCAGGTCTGCACAGGGGTAATAAAGTGAGTGCTATTGCAAAAATTGTACAAGGTGCACTTCCTAACAGAGGAGATCACCCAAGTCGTGGGTTGAAGGCACACAAAATGGCAGCTGCTTTAGGTCGTTCTTGATCACTAGGGTCTGCATTCTCCCAGCTGTGTCCTAAAACCGTGGAGCTAAGTGCAGAAAGGCAGGAGGGCGTGGCTTATCCCAGGGGGAGAAATAATCTAATTTCATGAGAAAAACAGAATCAAAAAATAAGCACATGAAAAATGAAGAAATATTTGCTCAACATAAAAGACCCACAGCTCCTAAACCAAGGCAAGTTAAAGCAACTGTGAGCCAAGGTACCCACAGAAGTAACTATTTATAACTCTTTGCTAAACATAAAGTACAACAAGGAATTAGTTTACCATTTGAGCTTGAAAGTCAGAACAAGTCTTCTTAGTCCAAAACAAATCCATCTAACAATTTCAAAGACTATTTCATAAAAGGACATGCATATTTTTAGCATATTTAAATGACAGCTCCAAAACTTATGTGGATTTGATTAGGGAAAACAATATATACCTAGGTTAATGCTTATCTATTTTTTCTTAGCATTCAGCCAGCTGGTATCTAGCAAGGTGTAAATACCTTATTGGGAGAGAAGACTTTTTGACCCATGGAATTCAGTGCTCTCAGAGAAGCAATCAGCCAGTAACCTGTCTTCAGGTTTAACGCTTAATTTGCAGTAATTTATTTCTTTTAAAAATGCATCCAGATTCCACAGAGGGAAAATATGCTTGTCCATAAATATACACGTGAACAGGTACTGTTCTGTAGCTGCATAAACTTTGCATAAACATACATATTTAGAGATCCATTATAAATATTTGATATCTCAGTAATGGTCAGATGCACCAAACCAAAATGAAAGCCACCCTGTGTCAAGAGGACAAGACAAACACCATATCCCCTGTATTTTGCAGGTGGGCATTTATGTCTGGAAATTGGATTTGTTTATCATTAGCACTATTACCAGCTACTTTTAGAGCAGCTGGAAGTACAGGAGACACCTCTTATATGCCAGCTCTTGCTACATGTGAGAAACATGCAGAAATCCTCACCTTGCCTTGCCCTTTCATCAGGACGATGTTGGAAATGATGGACGGCTGGGTCAGTCTCCATGGAGATTCCACTTGGGCAGCACTGAAGGAACGGGTAGATTTCTTCACAATATGGTAGTCCTAACATCAACAAACAAGGATAATTGCTCTGATTGCTTGGCACAGATACTGGGGATGTCATACTGGGAAAATTGCATGTGTCAACAAAGAAGGATGCAGTATCTTAGAGATATATTCACAGAAATGTTCAAGGGATGAAAACCCAGCTCACTACAATCAAAGTGAATCTTGCCACATTTTGCACAGTAGAATCATTTGAAATGTATCACTCACAATTTAAATTAAAAAGATTAAAGGTAACCTCATTATTTTCTCAAGTCCTTATTCGCTAAAAAAAAAGGAGAAAGGAAAGGAGAAGAGAAAGTCCTACATTTTAAAATAATTAAAACAAAGAGCATTAGAATTTTTTGTTGTTGTTAAAGTCCTCTGATCTTTAGAACTACAACTCCTAAGATGAACAGCCTTAGGACCTTGTGGCCACAAGCAAGCAGTACTCTCCTTCACAACACTCAAAGAAGCTCTCCACAGGTGACCAACACATCCCATTTTGGTGTCCAGCCTGGTTTTAGTCCTGTGACGTAGCTACGTGATTCTCTTTCATGACCCTCGCCCACTTCTATGAGCTACAGGCAGATACCATAGGACCCAGCACAGTGAGGTGCTCACAGCCAGCTCTGCCTTCCCACTCACCTGTCTGGCTCCTGCTGACTCCAGCTGCTGGGGCAGAGAGTGCTTTCTTCCACCCCGGGAATATTTCACCGCTATTTCGTAATTTGATTCACCATTTTCCACTGTAAGCTCATCGTCTTCTCCCACAGACTCCAAGCGGGATCCGGCACCTAAGAAAAGCCACAGAAATACATCCTGCAAACATCAGAGAGCTGCTTTAGCCTCTCTCACCAGCAGGCAATAACCACCTCCTGCAAATCCCAAATTAAAGTGCCTTAAAACAATGCTACGCAGCTCCCAGCCAGGCAGTTGGAAACCAGTTTTGATCACACACAAGAACTTTTCCTGCTGTCATAGGTTTTCTGCAATCTTTCAGTGATACTGAACTCATGGTATTAAGGAAAAGTAGAAGTTAATTGAGTCGGTAGCTCAGGGACAGGAAAGACATTCATCTGTTCACACCCAATGGCACTTGCCAGTGCACTAAGCTCTCAAGCTTCATGTATTTAAAATTAAAAGACCTGACACTGCAGTAGTATTCATTTCTGGAGGTGTCATGTCACTTTGAGGGAAGTTTTTCTGGAATGGAATAAGTAAAAATGTGCCAAAAAATTGCTATTTTCTTTCCTTTTGGTAACAATTCTAGTTGTCTTAAAGAGAAGAGTGCAGAGTTCATGTAAGAAACAGAATTATTTGTCTTGAAGGACGTCCTGTAATTAGCCACAGAGTATTCTACTCCTCGCACCAGGGCTCCTCCAATTCTCATTTTCTCCAAGGTCCCTGCAGAATCCCCAGTCACAGCAGTTCCTGCACATTTATCCTTGTCATTTCCACAACGCACAGGGAAGGGCCATTAACCCCTATTTTACAGACGAAAGCCCAAGACACAGGCCCAATTTGTGCAAGCTGGATTTCATGACGAGGATTTAAGATTACTTTAAACCAGTGTTATGTTGGAGCTGCCACAGAGAGCAACAGCTCTGATTTCCCTTCATCCTCATTGTCTGTACCCCAGGAATACGGCTGAGGTAGATGAGAAAATTTGCCCAGGAGAGCCCCAAACACATTTTCTGCCACCTCCTCCCTGCCTGGAGGCTGTGCCAGGCAGGGATGGAGCACAAAGCTGGTGCAGCTGCTTTTTTTTCACTCAGCATGAAAGCAATTCTGCTGACGCATCCATAGGCAGAATTTGTACCCATTGCCCAGAGCGCAAATTAAACCTGCTCCCTGCTTTGGGATCTGAAATTAGGATTTCTGCTTTTCAACTCCCTTTCCCCTGGCACACAGGCTGCTGCTGCTGCACACAGACAGGATACCAATCTTGGCAGGACCGGCATCCTGGCATTCTTTCATTCCCTGGCACCTACAACTAACCCTTTTCCATCATCTCTCCCTCTCTTCAGGAGAACAGTTGTAATTCTGTGTTTTCTCCCATCTCCAAATGCCTCTTGCTTTCTCATGCTGCAGTCCAGGCTGGTGGATGCTCCAGGCTCACCCACAGCCCAAGGGCATCAGCACTCACAGCAACAGGGTCTGGATCCCCAGTGAGCCACCAAGTCACAGCCTCAGGGGCTACAGGCAGAGAAACTCCCTAGAGTACACTCAAAATACCTTAGTAATTGGACATTAGGGTGAACACAGGAGGGAGGGAGCCTCAGAAAGCATTAGGATTAGGAACATGATCAAGCTCTGCACACAGGTTACTGTTACAAGTTGGGGACAAAGCAACAGAAAATCTGGGGATTAGTCACCATAAATGGGCATTTTGATCACAGCACACCAAAATACAAAGACAACGCAAATAGTCAAAAAAAAAAAAAAAAAAAAAAAAAAAAAAAAAAAAAAAAAAAAAAAAAAAAAAAAAAAA
>VWYP01003007.1:87948-130022 GCA_013400435.1 Pycnonotus jocosus | reverse complement strand
AGAAGAAGAAGAGAAAGAAACAAATGAACAAGAAAGAAAGACACGTCTGAAGATTTGCATAATATTTCTCTTCCTACAATTCAGCTCAGGAGGTTAAATGCAACTATGTTATAGACAGAATTTTCCTTCCAAAATAAACCAGTATGATTTCAAAGAAATCCTGTTCACTTTTAGAGAGTTAAAATAAATACACTACATTTAAAAAAAATCTACAATTGCTATCTTCTATCAGTCCAGCTTTACCTTGAGATCGACTTCTGTATTTCAGTATACCACTTGCCAGAGTTGAACTCTGATTGTTTCCTTTGGGCACTTCTGCACAAGCCGAATCTTGAGACTTCTCAGTTTCCATCACCTAAAAGAAATTTAAAAAATAAAAAATTCTTGTAAACTAGAGATGTTGATTACATTTTTCTCATTGTCATTATGGGACAGAAAATTCCATTGCATATCATCTTTGTCTCCAAAACAAGTAATTGTATTAAGTGAGCATACATTTTCTGTAAGTAATTTTTAGCAATGCCTTTGGACATTGTGGTCAGGCATCCTCTGCAAGGCACCACACTAATGCCCCCAGGATGCATCCAGTACTCTGTGGCACCTCACTCAGTTGTTTCCGTACGTAT
Source organism: Pycnonotus jocosus (assembly GCA_013400435.1). Taxonomy (NCBI): domain Eukaryota; kingdom Metazoa; phylum Chordata; class Aves; order Passeriformes; family Pycnonotidae; genus Pycnonotus; species Pycnonotus jocosus. The sequence goes on along the minus strand of VWYP01003007.1, from coordinate 129,396 downwards.
TTGAACAAAACTCTAGCTTTTATTCCCATCTGTGCTGTTCTGCAGGCTTCCAGAGCCATCACATCTTTATAAAGAAAACCACTTTTAAAAAGAGTTATTTTACTCTTAGTGTCTGCTGAGCACCAATGCAAAGCGTGATGAGGAAAAGCTTATTTTACAGAAAGTTATGACAGCTAAGCAGTTAAAAAGCCTGGAAACCTGCAATTAAAGCTTGCAGGTAGAATCACAACCCCAGCACCCTAAGTAAATGCACCAGGACAGGAGGAGTCTGTTTACCGACTGTGTTTGCCCGGACGCCAAGTAACAAGGTAAGCAGCACGGCCACATGTCCTCTGCCTCCAGCTCTCCCGTGCTCAGGGACAAGCAGAGTTGCCCATGGGCAGGCTCTGCCCAGCCCCTGCATTTTGGAAGGTGCTGGTGAACTGCTGGAAGTCAGATTTAAAAAAAACCCCACCCAAGTAACCAAACACTTTCCTGTAAAAATAATTTCTGCTTCTGCTATTCAATCTTAAAAACATGAGTCTTTCCCACAACCTGCCTCCCATCCCCCCCTCCCTCTTATACCCAAGCCAACAAAGCCAAAGTTTATCTTTTGTGCAAAGTCTAGACTTCGTGATTTCAGTTTGAACAGTAGAAACTTCAGGAAAACATAAAACTGGCAGAAACAGGAAGCTGGAATGGAAACTGCTTTTTATTCCTTCCCCTTCAACATGAACAGCTACATTTAATTTACACATAGTGTGTACATCCTAGCTAGTAATTATTGATTCTTCAATGCATTGCAGCAACTACTTTAGAGTCTACTTCCACTTCCAAAGCACCTAATGCTTTGCTGCTCACAGCTCCATGTAAACTTACAACCATCTGACTCATCCATCAGCCTGAAAAAAAGACCAGCACTTGTGATTTGGTCATCCTGATAAGGGCTTCATTCCACAAAATATGTAAGACCAGATTCAAAACCCCACCTAAGAAACTCAAACAATCAGTAATTAAGCCACAGCCAAAGTATCACAAGCTCTCCTTCCAAGAGACTTCTGGGATACTCAGAAGACAACAGAAGCACATGGAAACAAGACAAAACCTCAGGGATCTCACAAAGACACAGTGAAATTTACCATACAAGTTAGAACATTCCTTATGAAGTGAGGAGGCCTCCCCTGTAGAAGGGGAGAAATCATTTGCACAGACACAAAAATCACATGGTGGTCTTACAGGTGTAGAAACCAATTGGTACAGAGGGCCAGTGCTAACTCTGTGGAGGAGACATGTGTGAAGTCCAGAGATGAAGAAAAACAAGAGGAATGTCTCCCTAAAGCAGCCAGTTTTGCTGGCATGCTATTTAGCTATCCAAACAGACAGGGATAGGTCCAATCTGACTTTTCTGGAGCTGAGCAAAACACACATCAAGTCTGGAGCTGTAGAGCTGTTTGGTTTCTGCAGTCTGTGTGGATATGGGCAGTTGTACCTGATAAGACCACACAGCTCCCAGCCCACAGCTGGACCACTTCCTCCAGCTCAGAGGAGGGGAGAAAAAATTACTTCGTTTGTAGCGTTGTACAAAGAGATGCTGAAATCATCTCTGCTAGGGCCGATTTTCACCCTGAGCCTAGGCTCAAGGGTGACCTATTCAGTGCACCTCATGCGTCTACTACATGGGGTTGAGTTTGGTTTGGGGGGGAGTTTTGCTGATTTTTATTTTGACTGTGCCACAGGAGAAAAATACCAATGCATTCTGCAACCACATATATTTTCATCCAGTGGGGTGGGAAGAAAAACAGGACACAATTGTCACTTGCATGAAAACTGTGCACCCCAAGCTACCTTCCCCTCATGGCAATCCTGGACCCTGAGAACTAATTGATATCAAACCCCCAAACGCCATGTATGATCCACAGAAGGTCATATGTGTGCAAACACCAATGCTAGGGAAAGCCTCAAGACATTCTCAACAGCTTCCTGAAATTATATTTCATCCAACTAGGCTTCAGACTACAATTGGAAGTAAAAACATTTGAATTATCTGTGTCATTAAAAACATTTAAATTATCTGTGTGGGTTTTTGGTTTTTATTTTAGCAGAAGAATTTTTCTCACAGTGATTATAAACACATAGGGGAAGATACACTAGCATTTGCAATGAAGTAGATATTCTTTGTGTTGTTAGGCTTGCCTAATAAACCACCAGGAGTTTTATCATATTCAGAAAACATTTAGAAATCTGATCTACAAAGCTTGCAAGAACTCACCAAAGGCGTGTGTCCGTAATCTTTTAGCTCCCTCATAACCTAGACAAGAAGAAAAACCCAGCTCCACCTTACCCTTCTGGCCATGAGCATATCGCTTTACTGTCTCAAAGTGGCTGCCCAGATTTAACCATGCCATTTTAATTTTCCTCAGTTTCAAGGAAATGGAGCTTATTATTTCAGTCCTGTAGGTCTCTTATTAAGCTAAACCAATAAATCCCTCCCAATGCTGTCCCAGCGTTAAGGACAAGGGGAGCTTTAATACGCACAGTAGTTTGAAGGGAGATCTAAAAATAGAGCCCATTTTGCCAGTTCATTAAGTAGCCCTGGGATCAAGTGACGGTGACATCTCAATTGATTTCAAAGGAAACAGCACTATCAGGGACACACGGTCCTGGCACTGCACCAGAATGAACAACTGCCCTCGGAGTCCTCGCCTGGGCAAAGCTCCAGCATGACCGGGCTCTTAATTAGGCGAGATGAGGAGCAGGATTATGACAGTCTGCACTGTTTAACCGCAAACAGTTTGGCAATCCCTTGCCGATCTACAAAAACAAGACGGCACACAGAGGTTGATACAATTTAATAAGCAAACTGCTTTTTGCTGCCCTTGCAGAGTTCCCCAGCTGCTGCCTTTCCCGTCAGCAAGCCCACCCAACTCTCCACGGCACAGCCTGGCTGGCTCTGACGAGGAGTGCTAGCAGAATGCAGACCAGTTTATCCTGGTGGCTTGGGAATGAAGCAGGGAGAACCAGGCTGAGAAATCTCCAGCATAACAAATTCTGTTCTTCCTGCACTGGCAAAGCAAGTCCACCAGCAAGACTACTGCCCTTCTTCAGAACAGCCATGTGAAAGAGGAATGGCTGTGCACCAGCACAAGCTCCATGGGAAAATTCCACATCCTCTCTGGTCTCATTCACACTCTGTCCTGGTCTCTGGCCACGACAATTTTTCCTTAAGCAGCACAACCCCAAACATTTAATCATGAATTGCCCCCAACACTACTGTCTGTGCAGCAGCCATGAGGAGGAATCTAACAGGCCTCCATGAGGAGCCAGCACAGACTCTTCAGAGCAATGCCCCAAACACCCAAAGGAAATCCTCACCCCTGTTCCTGCACAAAGTATTTCTTCCTAGTCCCTTGAGACAAGCTGATGCTTTAAAGCCTTTAGCCTTTAAAATTTTTTTTCACTATCTTTTTTCCACAATCTGGTATAATTATAGCTGTTTCAGTTATTTGTGCAATTACTTATTGCTTTATGGGGCACAGCATGCTTTAAGCCTTAAATGTATCTGCTAGGCAGGGAACTCCACATGCCCCTTGCCTCGCACAGAAAGTAAAATACCTTCACTTTTAAATTAGCTCTTTTTCACTTTAACTGAATCCATCTCACAGATAAATGACAAACTGCAGCACTGTAGTTAACGAGAATTAACATTGCAAGTAATGCAGAGGACATGGATTTTCTAATCTTGGACAGCACTGAGTTTTCCCTGCCTTACTACTTAGGACATGTACAAAGCTGCACAGATCCTAGAAGGAAACTGATGAGTGGGGACACACTGCATCAGGGGCTGCAGCACCTAGGGGCATTCTTCCAAAACATGGCACAACCCCAAGTCCAGGGAGCTTCCTAAACACAGGGCTCACAAGAAGTCCAAATTAAATCCAGACTTAGCAATTTTTGGTGCAAGCTAGAGGACCTCCCTCTTCCAAAGGGCATTTTGCATTGCTGCTCCTCTCTTTCATGACACAAAAGCAGAGAACCACTTGGACACAACGATGGAGGAAAAGAGAAGAAACATCATCTCCACCTCAGCACTAATTCAGTGTCCTGAACTGGCACCTCCATAAAAACCAGTGCCCTGGTTCCCTCCCTGGTGCAAAGCTGACAGGGCAGCTTTTCAGACAGCAGTTCTGCACATTTACCAGGGAGGCCGCAGGAGGGCTCAAATTTGGGCTGTGTTTGGCAGCACCGATGAAACAAAGCCTCCACCACCTTCCCCAGAAGGGAACCTGGGAACTGTACAGGCTGGTACCTCCAGGTGCAGCCCCACACTTCCTCCTGCCCAGCCAAAGGGGACGGGAACCCAAGCCCTCCTTTACTTAATTTTAAAGAGAGTGTTGGAAAACTCTTGATTCATGTACAGCAAGAGATCAGGAAATCTGATAAACAGTCAAGAACTAGAGCTGCCCAGATTTCTGAATAGGTGGAAATGCCAAATAAAACAAAAGCTCTTAAAGTGGTGTCTAGTCTGTCACTTTACCAAATGCCTGCACTCAAAAGCAACCCTAAGCCTTGAGTATAATGCAGTAGTTGCTAGACAGGGAATTACTGCTTCTACTGTTCACTTCAGGAAGCACAAACCCCCAACAGTTATTTTTGTGTCTCTTCTCAAAATCTACAGAGTAGTCACACACAAATCTGCGTAAAAAACAAATTCACCAGCACAGAGACAGCAGCAGGATCTGCCCATGCCCACCCTGTAAACAGATTGGAAATGCACTATGGCAGAGCTGAGCTACTCTCATCTTTGGTAATGTTCTATTTATTTTCCACAAGATTCTCCAAAACCTTCTTGAATGTGTTTGACACCAGGAGCTACTATGTGTTGACCACTGTTCACAACATGCTGGCAGGTTCTTGATGAAGCAGGATACCAGCTGTGCTGGCTCCAATGACTCACTGGTCAGAGCTGCAGCTAAGTAAAGCACACTCCATTTTCAGATATCCAAAGAGTCACTAAAATTATTAATAATGTTCTGAAGAGAAAAAAACTTCTAAAAATTATCCTTTTAAATAGGAAGAAATGCAGGAAATGGCTAACACAGCCAAGTTTTCCATGAAACACATATCACAGACAACACATGCCTTGGAAACAGTAAGATGTTCCCAGCTAAACAGTTCCCAATCCTTTTTGGACCAGATTATTCTTCTTCTGCAGTATACAGTGATTTTCACTAGAAACAGCTTTTGAGCTAAAGGAAATCAAATGCACACAAACAGATCCCTGCTGTTCTCTTTTTTATGCTTTATCCTTTTTCCCCTCACAAACATCAAAAAAGCAGGACACATGCCTTCCATGCAGTTTAGTCACTGCCCACGAGATGTCTCTATGTGCTGCAGAGACATCCCAGAAGACCAGTCTTAGTAAACAGCAGAGACCTAAGGGATTCCATGAGTGTATAACAAACATGGAACTCAAGCAGTGTGAAAGCTGGTTCAGCTACTCCATTACTTTGTTTAATACATGCTCAGTTCATGGCTTAGCACAAATCTGGAGCCTTCACATCATAACAAACAATAAATTGCTTTTTTTTCCCTCTTTTTTTTTAAAAAATACAATTTTTAAATTCCCAGTGAGGGGCAAAATATGCAATAATCACTCCTCAAAATAAACAGTTCTCCTGAGAATGAAACAATTCTTTCTTTATACAGATGTCAACCAACAGCTGCAGAGAGCATTCCCATGACACCACTGGTGGGAGCTTTGGATTTCAGCTCTAAACTGGCATTTTATATCATCCTAAGTATACAAGAAGATATGGAATATGTAAGATTTAAGTGTCTTTCATACCTGCATCTTCAAGGATCTGAAGCCTCATACATTACAGATGCTGCACAGCACATCTCAAATGGGTTTTACCTGATCCCAACCAAGATTGGACAGTGTACATGGTCAAAAATTTGCAGATGTGGTGCTGAGACATTCACACTAACTCAAAAATTCTAGAGCCTGAATCATCCTTCTGCTAATGTATGTGAACCGCATGGCTGTGACAGCATTTCTCTTGTTCCAGTGCCATGAGAGTGTTATTTTTAGCTTGTTAAAGGCAGTTCATCTCCTTCAAAACTGGGCAGTTATCCAAACAGCTAAAGGAGAGACAGGCTGTACTGTATCTGATGCTTTATGGGAAAAGCCCTCATTCACAAAAACAAAGACCATGCAGAACCTGTACCGTAGATAATCTTGTGTGTCTATTACTCTGCTGACTCAGCTTTCAAATATATCACACGGAAAGAGCAAAAATTGTAACTCTGGGCATTGTGTATACTGTTATTTATGGTCAAGTAAGAAAGGTTATCTTCCACCAGTCCAAGCAACAGGCGGTATTTCACAATTTGCAGATGGCATCACATCTGCAGAGAACCCTTCAAGTACTGGCCCCTGGGTGAAAGAGTTTTCTCTGGTCTTGCCTTTAAGATGGAGGCAGAAGGAAAAGGCCCAGAAGGGCTGCGAGCCAGGCACAAGGAATGATGCAATGCCAGTGCTCTGAGGAGCTCCCTTCTGACATGAAGAACACATTCATGTTAATATCTCCTTGACAGGTGAATTTTACAACGTGTGAAAAACAGTAATTCAGTGACACTGCACCCCTGGAGGCCTTTCAGCACTCTTCCTCCTCCCCCAGCTCATGTGATGTGTGCCAACACCTTCCCCCAGACCTGACCAGTGTCACACCACCACAACCAGCCCATCTCTGAGCAACCCCCCTCAACAAGTCCAAATGTAATTGCTTATTTTAATGTGATAGGGCTTCTAGAAACAACACACACTGTGCAAACAAGATTTAGTCTCCAAGCATTTTGTCATTTTCTCTTGCCCAAATTCCTAACTATATTTACTCTGAAAACTTGCTTCTGGAGTCACTGTAGGATCTGGTGTGTCTCATCAGCCACAGCATGAGTGAAGGGCACTCTCTGCATGGGCACAGACTCATTGATATGCTGAATAAGACTGCACCTCAGAAAGGTACAATATATCCAGACTTTCAACAAATTCAGCATGTACAGCTGAGCAGCAGCTCTGAGCCATGCCAAGGTGCAGCTGGACCCTGCCCTTGCCTGCCCCTTCCAAGGGTGATGTGGCCCAGGGCACAGTCTGCAAACATTGCCAGCCGTCACCACAAAGAGGAAAAGACTTGTTGAACCCTTCCCAGTACATAAACAAGCCCCACACCAGGCTCTTCAATTTCTTCCCCTTCCCCCCCACCTTAAGTAAAGCCTTTCATTGCTAAGCAAATTTCTGCCAGAAAAAAATTTTTTCTTGCTTTTCTCCCAGCCATGCAGTGCTGTTTGAGGAGGGAGCAGTGTTTTCTGCAGCCCGTGTTGGGATTGCAGTGCCCTAATGGGAACAAACACTCCAGTACTCCAAGTAAGGAGGGCCCCTCTCCACGCCCTGCACACATTTAATTGTTGAGTTATGCTTCCTGTTCCTTCTCAATGCTAATGTTTTCTCTGAAATTCTCTCTCAGTGTTTCCAGAAGAACTTTTGACCCCAAGACTGTTTTTAAAGTTATGGCATTGTTATCTTCTTCTTCATTATACTTGCATGGCTACAGGTAATTTAAGTGTGGATTCTCTGGTAAGAGAAAGACTCATGGCAGAAAACAACTAGTCAGTCCTAGAGCACAGAAAAAAAAATGGAGAGGAAGCAGAGTTAAATAAATGCAATTCTTCACATTCACCAAACAGGTTTATTTATCCCCGTTCAGCTACATGTCTTACATGAAAACCACAAGTGGGTTTTGGCAGGGATCAGGTAACCCAGATCACGCAAGGAACCTTTAACAGGAGACATCCTGTTTCTGTTGCTGGTAGGAGGGTGAAGACCTTGCAGGGTCACGGCCGTCTCTGCGTGCAATGCACCCAGCACTGACGTGAGGGCACACATCACACACTTCAGGTCATCTCAACATGATTAAACACAAGTAGAAAGGCCCTGGTGCCACACAGCAGAGGGTCATGCAGCTGAGGGTGCTGCCAGAGACGGTGTCAACACTCAGGGCTTCCCTGCATGGTGAGCTTGCGCACAGGGAGGCAAATTCCCTTCCCAGCGCTCTCTCTAAAGGAAGAGATAAGGGTGACCTCCTTTTCTTTCTTGCACAGTTCTATTCTGCACGGAACAGACTCAGCTCAGGATCCTGCCTCCAGCATCAGGAATGGCAGATGCCCAGGGGAGAACACAAGATATAAGTACAGAGGAGCAGTTCAGAGGAGCCTTCCATCTCTGCCTCTAGCAACTACAGAGCCAAACCTTCCGAGGCAGATATCCTCTTGCTGTCTTTACTAACCTATTGGAATTTCAAGCCATTAATATGAAGCCGAACATTTTAAAAATACTCAGACCATCAGATATTGAACCACAAAAAGGCAAGCAACTTTTGAAGCAACTAAGAATGGCACATGCTTCTGTCTAGAGACTAAAAACACCCCAAATTCACTGGACACTTTGCAAATTCTTGGTAGATGAGCTTTCTCTTCAGAGTTCACTTCCCAGGTTGCTCCACCAGCCAATTTCAAGCAACAGAAACACTAGCAAAAGTGAATTAGAATTAAAAATAAATCATCCAAGGCAAATACTATCATATTATCTTATTTCACACTTAGACATAGTGACATTTTAGATAGCAGTGTCAACTGCACATGGCAAAAATATGAATTGTGATGGAATAGTTTTAAAATCCCTGAAATGTCTCAGGACCATTTAGGACAACATTACTCTCTGACCCAGTGTTTCATGTCTGAAGTTAAGGAACGTTTTGGACAAACTCATCCTGAAAGAAACGCACTTTAAGGATATTAATGTAATCCTTTTTCTGCCTGGCAGCAAAAGTCTTAATTAAGTTAAAACCTTTAACACGTGTTTCATGTTAAACAGGGCTTTACATAAAGAGACTGTAAAAGGAGAACTCCATTTAAATTGTATTATGTGATTTTTATTAATGAAACTTAACAAATGGACTTTCAAGTAAGAGTTAAAGTGATACTTCTTTTAAATTAGAGTTTTCAAGTGTCACTAAATTCTTCTGCTGTGTCCTGCAGAAGCTGACTAGCTCAGACTCTATTTCTTTGTCTGAAAATGCTGGAGCAGAACTTAAAACAGTTGAAAAAAACAACTGCTCATGGAGAATTTTTTTAATCACCATCTAGGAAAGATAATTTTCATTTTTACTCCTTTTTTTCACGGATTTTTTAAAAAAGCCAGGTTGGAAGGGACCTTGGTGGGGGTGTCCCATTTCAAACAGTGACAACTTACATCAGTTTCCTCAAGAGCCTGGTCCAGCTGGGTTCTAAGTAGCTACAAGGATGAAGATTTAAATACATACCTTCATTTCAAATGATTGTTTTTTCTGCCTGGTTCAGCCTTTAGGCAATCAGGTGCTAAAGCAGCAAGTCCAGCAGGTCTATTAATTATGGCTCCGAATACTCAGCAGTGAATTATATTAACAGAAAAGTAAATGACAGAATAGCTTTGACAAATCTAAAAGCTCCCGCAAGTTTTTTAGTATCTTCTAGACTTAAGTTTAAGAATTAGATAGACATTGTTCTGGGTCAGAAAAGGGACAGTGAAGCCTCAGCTGACAATAAAACACTCTGAATTACTCATTATGACACAACACCCAGCACCTGACAGCATCCCTTTAAGTCCCTCCAAAGCCCCAGAGAGTACACAAGAAGATCCATTAACCTCTTGTCAGAGGTGAGAAAGGTAACTCCTGGACAGGGCTAAGCTGAGAGTCAGCTTAAAATCTAAGACGTCTGTCTCTTAGACTGAGATCACTCTCTCAGTTACCTGGTCCAGACCATAAGTACCACCCATCCTGAAAGTCTAATACAATTACATTTGTGCTGATTAAAAATAGTCCAGCTTAATTCCTGCTTTAATCCTCAGTCACACTGCCATCCCAAATCTACAGTACATATAGAACAGAATACATGTGAGAGAAAGAGAAGACACATGAATATCATCAAAAGCGTGAAAGCAACAAAGAGCAGTGATTTCCAAGCAATTCTGCAACAATCTATTGGACTATACATTTATATATATTTAAAAATAAAATTTTGTGATGCTTTGATTTCATACTGTCCTTGAAATCAGCTTCCAAGCTTTGGTATGAAAAATCCCCCCCAGTCTTGCCAGGTGGAAAAAAGCCACATGAATTTTATCTTTTTCATACATTTACCTTCCTCTGTCCTGCCTGATGGTATGCAGTATTTGCACAGCCCAGCTCAGCTCAGGCTGCCCAGACCTGAGTGGGATGGATGAGCAGGAAGGTAAACCTGAGAGGTTTACACAGCACAGACTGCCCACCCCAGGCTGCAGAGCACTCTGTCTGCACTCCAAGGCTGACACAGCAATTGCAAGGGGAACACAAACACATTCTGTGCTTTGGATCAGAAAAGCAATTATTTCATCTGCAGATCAAGCAAAAACAGAAAAGGTCCTGAAAATCACCAATAACTTATTACATTTCTTTAAATTACATCCTTTGAGCAAAAGAAATTAATAAAAACAGAAAAGACAATGGAAAAAAAAACCCTGCTGCTACTCTTCTAAACTGTTTACTGTACCCAGATTTTTGTGATTTCCCCCCAACCTTCCAATGATGTATTCTAAAAGCAAAGAGCTATTGCCATCATGGGTGAGAGCACCCAACAGGTAGGCAAATCCAGTTGGTCCAGCTGCAGTGGCACTGGGATGGACATCAGGGCAGACTAAATTCAAGTCCAAGCTGAAGTGCTCTGGGAGGCTCATTCGGCTGTGTCCTCATGGTCACATGCACCTCAACCATCTTGAGCTTCCCTGAGCACTAAGTTAATCTGAAAAGGAAACATTTGATAAAAAAGCTATCACTGGCAACCAGGCAGAGCCTTGTTAGAATAGACATGAGCAAACCAAGTGACAAATAACTACTAGTGTGTGCTGAAAGAGTCACTGGAATGCCAGGGAGCTTAATCCTGAAGCCACACAAAATTAAATTTTGTTAAAATTTATTTTTATATTTAAGTGCTGCTGAGCCATAGCTTTATTAGACATTACCAGAATGGGGAGCATGATATGTAAGAGAAATCAAAGTATTTTCATAGTCAAAAGAATGCTTAGATGCCCACTCAAGTTCACACACAAACACTACACCAACATCAGCATGCTAAGCATCCCACATTTATTTGGTGTTTTTTTGTTCGTCCCCTGAAAAAGGCACCCTGGCACACAAAAGAGAAGACAGTGAAGAAATAACAAAATTTGTCAGAGTACTGAGATATGTGAGAGTGAGGACTGTCAATAAACATCAACTCAAAGTAAGCCATAGATGACAGGCAGGTAAAAGTGAACACCAGCAACATGAGACTCATCCTGGGGAGCATCCTTTTTGCTCAGGTGTAAGTGTAAGAATATAAAATCAAAATTCATCACCCAACCAGTATCATATCTGAGCCATCCAAAGGTTTAACCGATTTATTTTAACTGTCACAGAAAAGAGTGGGAGGGGAAGACAAGAAGGGAAAATAAGAAATAGATAAAAGCTTCAAATGAATCCACTTGCCTTCCCATGCCGGAAAACCAATCCACGAGTTCCTGAGATTGGAAACATAATTTTATTTTTTGTCTGTACCATACAAGAGAGGCCCAGAAGACCTATGAAGTTTCATAGAGCTGCTCCATTACAAATAAATAACAATAACCCACTTAATCTCTTCTTAATGCAGCCCTGAAGGAAATGCAAGTGAGATCATCAACCAGCAGCATTTATTCAGCAGAACTTCAACTACAGTTCATAGCCAGAAATTCCTATCCATCCTCCAAAGTGTCTGTTGGCTTCAACAGAGCAAATACAAACTTCAAGACTTGGATCATAAACTGTTAAAGAAGTTTTGTTACAAAAGAAGGGGAAAGAAGAGCATGTAACTGCGTAAGCACCGCAAGAGACTTTGCATCAGATCCAACAAAAGCAGTGGAAGTGGGTGGAAAACAATTGAAGAGAAAAACAAAACCACGATTGCAACATAGGCTGGAGACCTCGAGAGCTCCTGCTCCCTGGGCTGCTGCCTTGCTGCAGCTCAGAGACGGCAAGGGCTGTGGTAAATGCCATTTCCTTTCCAGCTTCTTCTTCACATACCGTGCAGAGAGGGGCTGGATGGGATGGGATTGCCTGGTCCCGAGGACCTGCTCATCAGGCTGTAGAAGAATGTGACAGATGCAAATGGGCTTTGAGAGAGAAAGTAAAATGTCACACCAAAACCACACTTACAGCAACCAGTTTTTCAGGAGACGTATTCACTCCTTTCCCATCTTCTTCTTCTGGCTCTTCATTTTCCTTATTGTCAGTGCAAGAGACAGAGTCTTGGACTGAGCAAGTGCTAAGCAAGTCTGGCAAACTGGTAGATGGATACTTCAGAAGATCCCCTTCAGAAGATTCCTACCCGAGAGACAACACAACATATTACATCACATGCAGAAAAACACCAGTGGCACAGTAAACTGCTCCATCTCGCCAGCCCAGTGGGAGCTCCCTGGTAATCCTCCCCATGCTACACACTTCCACGTGCTTAAACTTTTAATGGTCTGCTTATAAAAAGCATGCTTGGTTTTAAAGTGTATATATAGTAAACATAGGCCAATACATGTTTAAAACATTTAGATTTCATAGAGAAGAATTTAAAATAAATTCTTCTTGAGCAGCCTGTTCCTCCCCAGTCTGGGTTTAGTAAACATCACTGAGAGTAAACTGAGAGTTGACAGACCTCATTACTCATTCCACCACATCTCAAATCACACCCTGTGCTCCTGGTCCCTCCCTATGGATGTTCCCTTCACATGTTTATCTACCTACATATGTAAGAATAATATACTGACAACACTGCTTAGGACAATACAGTGACAATTGACCCATCAACTCAGTCCTGATGCTCAAGCATCTGCTTCCAGTCTTTGCCGTGTTTTCTGGCAAGCAAACATGCCCTGAATTGTTCCTTACTAAAAAGAAGCATCTCCTAGTTTCTAGCCAGGCTTTCCTTTCCAGTCACCAGCACAGAAATTTAACTTTTGACAGAGTTCAGACCACCAGCCTCTCCTCAACACACACATAAGGACTTGGGTCAGTGCATCTCCAGCAGTTCAGGTGGCTCCAGCCAGAGCCACAAAACAAACAGAACTCCCCATATAAATCCTCCAGACTTTAAGTGTGATATTGGGGAGCTCATTAACACAGGAAATAAAAGCATTACATCAATTGCAAAACAATTACATTCAATTTCCTTGTGAATTTAAATGCAACACAATTCAAGGGTCCTGCCTACAGTGCTGACAGTTTTTTTGTCAGCCAAAAGCAGTGGCCAGACAGACTTATTGCTTTCAGAACAAATTCTGTGTTACTGATCACTCACCAGACCAAAAGGCAAAGTTGCATTCCTACACTAACAAATAATGCCCAGAGGGAGCTGCTAGGGAACACTTCACCTATCCACACCTTTTCTGGGGCTGACAGAAATGCAGCACAGGCCGTATTCCCTCCTGCTTGCCTTTCCAAGTCCCCCTTCCAGGGACATGAAAACTGTCTGAATGCACAGAGCACAGTACAAGCAGATTCACAAGCTGATCAGGAAAGTGAAGTTTTATGCCCTAAGCTTATGAATGATGATTATTTTGATGAGGTCATCATAGGAACATAGTGCAAATAGAAGTGAGCAGGATTTTCTTAAAGCAGAAAATACTATGTAATGTCCCCTCAACCTCTTCTGTGATCAAAGCAGAACAAAGAGTCCAACTGGTAAATGAGTTCCACTCTCATTTCCCTGAAATTTCATGTTCCTTTATCTGTTAGAGCTCCACTCCATGCTATTAACAATGACAAAATAAGGAACTCAAGGCAAGAGATCATCATCAAGAAATCTCAGGCACACAGATATGACAGAGATGAGAGGTACACAGGTTGTGCAGGCAGGAAGCAGAAGAGGCTCAGAACAGCCTGCTTCACTTAGCATATAATTTTAAGAAAATAGTTTTGGCCGAAACTTAGGTAACGTCTGCATGAATAAATACTCATCTGCACACTGAGTGACAGTGACAGTACAAGCAAATCATTAATTTGGTCTATACTGTGCTGATTTGCCACAGATTTATGGCAGCTACTGATGTATTTCCCCTTGCCGTGCATTAAATTTAGAGCAGCAAACGTGCACATGTGATTCCCTATGGAAAATACGCCTTTTTCACGCAGCAGTTGCACAAGCATTTGTACATGTACGTTTGTCAGACCACCCAGGAGAAGTCTGTACCTTGCTAGAGACCACGAGCTGCACCAGGCCAGCGGCCGAGCGGAGGAGGGCCACGGCGTCCTGGTGGGAGAGCCCCACCAGCGACTGCCCGTTGATCATGAGGAGCTCATCGCCGGCCATCAGCCTGCCATCCCTGCAGAAACAGAGCAGGAACACGGAGCTGCAGGGTGCTTCTACCACAGTGCCGGGCTCTGGTGGAACGTGGTGGGATGTGGAGGCATGGACAACATATGATCTCATTAAGCTAAGCTTGCGCTGATCAGTGCTGTATTACTTTCTAGAAAAAGGGACTCAGAAAGACGCCCATAGCATTGTTATAACCAGGGGCATTTCACTCTTTTGCAGGGCTGAGACCTCACAAGTCTTCTCTGTGACCCACTGGACTAGGTCAGGGAACAGCAGCAAGCCCCATCTTCACACCATCAGCAACAGCAGGGCTGCCAGTGAGCACCCTGGGGTTGCACAGGTGATCACATGGGAAAGGCACATCTTCCAAAAAGGGAACTGGGAGAAAAACCCTACAAGCCATCAGGCCCCTTGGTTTTCCCTCCACCACCAAGGAAGTGTTTGATCTGTCTACAGTTTGGACAAAACCTTCTAGAAGAAGCTTCAGTAATCAAACACAAAAATATATTTTCAGTCTGACAATGCCATATTCTCATCCTCATAACATGGGAGGGCAAACCCCTTAAACTTTTCTCATGAACCCATATTCATGGATATTCCATCACACCCACCACCATGAAGGCACCACTGTAGCCTCACCTGTGTGCAGAGCCACCTTCATCCACATGGGTGACGATGATGCTGTGAGGGGACCGCTTCGACCCTCTGCCTCCTGTTATCTGGATTCCCAGCCCGTCCATCCCCTTCAGGATGTGCATCTTCCATATGCGGCAACCTTCTCGCTGAGAGAAAATGTGCAGAAAGTCCTTCAATTTGGATTTGGAACACCAAGAGAGGGCTGGGAGGGTACACGAGGGAGCTATTTAGCACCTTGTTGCCCATCACCACACACCTGTATAGCCCAAGCTATACTGGTGTTTCTGCTGAGTTTTGCTATGTTAGCTGTGGTCCAAGCGAAGGAGGCAGAAAGGAAGAGGCAGCACAGAGCAGGGTCAGCACGTAGAAGTTTCCTTGCAGGGGTGTTTGCAGCTTTTCTGAGCCACGCAGAGGCACTGCTCTCAACACCCTCATCCTTCCTGGAGCTACAAGCAGACTCAAACCCCTTTGCCAAAACTCCAGGATGAGCCGTGTAGGGCTGCAGAGGAGCAAGACGTGGTTCAAGGGGGACCTTGAACATCAGGTGGTGCAGCTGGTGTTGCAGCAGGGACCAGAATCACATCACACAGCAGTGCTTCCCTCTCCAGAGGGGTTTGCAGGATTTGAGACACAGGAAAAAAACAACCAACTTCAAATTATCAGCTGCCAATCAAGCATTTCTTACTGGGCAGCTGTCCCACAGATTGTAAATAATAAATTTACCCACTGTGGAGAATAATTTTCAGTATGAACAAGGTAATAAGCAATGTTCAGGACACCTTTATTGGTTTTGGTTATTTTTAATTGCTATAAAGATTTAACCAAAAAGCAGTTTACACACTCCAGAGCAATATGAAATGCAAAACAGAAACTAGCTCCCAGGAGTCCTCCTGGCAGGACTGGGCACAAGGAAACATAAGTGTGACAGTATCAGCAGAGCAAAAAAGGAAACAGAAAAACAAGCAAGCAAGTCAAGTAAGGCAGTTGCCAGGACACTGTCGGAGAGGGGAAGAACCAGCAAAGAATTATGAAAAACCCTTGGAAGTTTCCAAGCTTGCACGACAGCAAAATGCACAATTTGGAGGCAATTTTTAAGTCCTGTGTTGTAGTCACCAGGCACCAGGTCAGCTATTTCTGACTGGGTGTGTTAAGCACACAAGTAACATTCTTGCAGTACCCAAACGCCCAAGTAGCAAAGATGATTAAAATTTCATAGCAAACTGTGAAGAGCATGCACAAATTGCTGCTTGTTTCTGAGAAGGAGAACTGCTAAATATATCGGCAAACCCAAGAGCTGTGGCAGCAACCTGCAGATTTTAGGCCACTGTTGCTTATCAGAGTATTAAGTGAAGAAAATGTGGGATTTTTTCCCACTTGATCCCCAGAACTTTTAAAATATGACTTTTTCAGATAAAGGAACAAAGAGGTCAGTGTCTACAACAATATCTTAAGAATAAAGTGAAAAATAACAAGAATAATTAATAATTATCAATACTAACTTTACTAATGCTAACACGAATATTGATAATAACAACAACTACAATATTAATGAATCCCAGCCCTTAGACTACATGTAGGAGAAAGAGAGAAACCAAGCTAGGTTCCATAAGAGGTGACCCAAAAGTTTGAGCCTGAACACATGCACCTGTGGGTAATTTGTTAACTTGAAACCCTTGCTGGGCAGTATCCCAGCAGGTTTAACCGGGATCTTCAATGCCTTCATAAAAGCCTGGTCTATTGCTGAATAACAGGACATGTCAAGACAGAGGATGCTTTAAAATAAATTAGAGTGACACATGAGACACTGTGTTAAACACAGGGGCAAGAGTCAACTATATTTATCTAGTTAAAAAACAGAACAGAACTACAGCATGAAAATGCTCCAGAGAAGTTTTATTGCTATGATGTACCTTGCACACATAACAAAGACAGTACAACAGAGAAACACCATCTCTCTGTCTCCCCCAACCAAGCCCAGGCTGAAAAGATGACCATCCATTCTCCTCATAAGGTGCCACTTTGAATGTCCCATTGTTAAACCCAGTTCAGAAGCAGACTTTCCAATAAATTTTAACAATGTAGTCATAAAATTGCCTTTAATGCTTTTTGAGCTTAAGTTACACCAAGGCCTATGATGTGTCTGGCTTGCACTTCTTAGCACTCTTCACTATCAGACATTTTATTAGAAAAAATCCCAAATTTATTCTTAATCAACTAACTCTCAAATATTCATATACAGAGCACTTAACAAGAGCAAATGGCAAGACTCTGCTGCTCTTTATGCAAGCACCAATCTCATTCCCTTTGAATGCCCACTAAAATCAAAAGCCCTTGCAAAGTCATCAAAAGCACTTGCGAAGTAAAGCACTGCTCAGTCCAAACATGGGCAGAGAAACACATTCACAATAAAGACAACAAAACCATCTGGCACATGCCCAAACATATATTTCTTTCACTCATTTTCAAATGCCACTGTCTCCAACTCCTGTGTAAGAAAAGGCTGTCCCCTTTCAGTCCTTGGTCAACTGCAGGCATTTCATTGGGAATAAACAACTCAGCGTTGTCAGCTGGAAATCAGAACCCCTCACTGCTTTTTCTCTTTTCTTCATAAAACATTCATAGCTCTTCACTTAACCATGTGCTGAAAGCAAAAGCCCCCCACCAACACACACGTACCTCTGAGGGATGTTACTCCCAGATTTTGAAAGCTATGTATTAAAGAGCAGACTGCCAGCCTTTCCTTGAAGCCTCTGGAGAAAGGGGATGTCCAGCAGAATCCCCTTTCCCTCCCCACGAAGCGGCTGTGTCTTTTGTACAGAGCAGCATGGATACTTCACAGCTGGCTAAAAATAGTGCTGCTTTGAACATGCATCTTAGGTGAGTCCATCACAGGAAAGCCTTAACAATAAAGCTCTGTGCCAATTCCAAGGATTTGTAAACGTATTTAAATTTTACTTAAAGCTGGTTTTGTTGAGTTTTTGGGGACTCCCAGATTCAACTACACAAAGCCTAAATGCTTTAAAAAATAAGAAAAGAAAAGAAAAAAAGTACTAATTGAATATATTTATTTTTGAAAAATTTTGAAGTATCCTATTTTCAAGCTTTCGTTCATGAAAAAAAGACTGCTTAGCCTTTAAATGAAAGCTACGATTCTGGTGCATTCACTCCACTCCAGAGACTTGCAACACCCAAAGGAAAATCCAAGTGTAGTTAGATTTGGCATTTTGCAGGTATGATGTCAGTGCCCTTGGAGCCTGCTTAATCCCTGTCCAAAGGACGAGTTTAAATGCTGACCGCTTTTCTTTGATCGGCTGCATGATTCCAGTTGCTGCTCAGCTGCTGTCATTTCCACATTTCTATTAACGTTTGAATTTTCCCATCCTCTCAGAAAAATTCTCACAGCTTCACTTATAAATAACTCAGAATAACCGCCCCCCAGCTTTGTTCACCAGTGACACAAGAAATCTGTACACGTGCTCTCACAGCTCTTGGTGCAAAAGCACTTCAAGCACAAAGCACAGATGTGCTGATGCCAGCTCAGTCTCAAACTCCAGAAATCTTCATCAAGGACAGAGTGAGGCACTACCAGCTTCTGCTGCAGGCAGGGACCAGCTGATAGCCAGCCTTGATTACTCCTTAGGAGACTAAACTATATCACTTAGCCAAAGGCAGGTCACAAGTACTGTGTGCAGCACTTGAGAACAGATTCTAGACACAGCATGAGATGAAACTTGTAAATGACAACCCAAAAATATCATGCAATTCACCTGAGATTTGGCTAAGATGGACACTCAGAAAGACATGTTTGTTTTGAAAGTTTTAAAGCAGTAAGAAGCAAAATATTCATTGTTAGGGACTTGAACAAACCTTAACTCTGCCCAGACCCACCCCACGGATTCTGCTTGTAATTCCAGGCAGCAGCAGCTCTGCTTACATGGATTCCTCCCAATAAAGGATTTCATGGACATGATGCACCAACATTTGTCAAAGTCAGTCTTGAAGGAGGAGATGAGATTGGGTCATCTCTTGAAATCCCTTCCAGACTTGCATTTTTTGACTTCCCTCACACAGCAAGCAGAAACACAAATGGTCAAGTCAGCCTGCAGCTGGACTAATGGCTAATTTCTGTTCTCCGCAGTTACATCACTGTTAGTGACTCAACTTTCCTCCCAATTTGGCTCTTTCAAACAGGCAGCCCTTTGGATCAGATTTTTCCACTTGAATTTGATCAACTTCAAAGTGCCTAGGTTACAAATAATTAAAATTTTTAAAAGACAGTATGAATATTCTACTTGGAATATATTGCAAAGTGGGGGGCCCACAGGGGGTCATCTTATGTAACAGACCACAAGTGAGGATAGAGAATGCAACTGGCAGCTTCCAGTGGGTCCCCACAGGCCATTTTTTCTCCACCATGAGGCCACAGTACATCAGGCAGCCTCGGCAGAGAGCGAGCCTACATCTGGAATAAACTACGAGTGCTGCAGATCAGAATGGGAGCACGCTGCCAGCACGACGTGGGGAAGCTCGCCTTCTGCCTGCTCCAAGTGCACACCATCAAACGCTCCATTTCATAAGCACATCATTAATAAAACAAAAAGGAACGGGTTTTTGCTCCGAGTGTTGAGGAAAATAAATAAATAAATAAATGAGCAAAAGACATTGGAGCCATTCTTTCCCTCGCTTCCTCTTCACTAGCTAATTGCAGGGGATTTTAAAGGGGTTTGACTTCTTTTGACTGTGCTGTGTTCAAGAAGCTGCAAATTTGTATATACAAAAGAAAAAAAATTGCTTTGAAATCTTTAATGAAAGACAAGCATGGCAGGAGCAAGGTGTAAACAAATGGAAAACAGAAACACCGTAAGTAGTTAAAAAGCCAGACAGTAAAATGAAAAATGTAAAATAGTTGTCTACGAAAAAGCACTTTCTGTCACAGCAGCAATTCAGATGAAGCTGATGTAAATATGTAACAATTTTAAAACAAAAACAGAGATAAGCCCTGATAAGAATATGAATAAACACAGGAAGTATGTTTGCACACACTGACTGGCTGACTGACATGGACCTGAATGCAGCCCACGGGATGTCTCCCTCCCTCCGCAATTCAATGTGGATTTTTACTGCAGGGACCAGTTTCCACTTACAAACCTCACAGGGTCTCCCATTAGGAGCAGCAGAAGCAAGCAATGAGATCTTCCTCACCAGCCATGAAGCTGCTCTGGAAACGTGACACTTAAGAGAAAGTTCCAAGTTCCATGTGTATAAAAATTTACTTCACAGCAGCTGGCAACCTTCACAGCAGCTGATCACACAGAGCTGAAAACCAGCACAAAATGCCCTGGACAGAAACACGTGACATTCAGACCTAGAGTGCAACATGAACAGGGAGAACATTGGGATGGCCATACCAGCACATACCACCGCCCAGCATCCTTCACTGATGTGAGGTAAATTAAAAGCATTACTCCCAGCTCCTTGCTCCACTCTGGATCACATCATGCCTCCTCCCGCTATTGCCCATTCCCCAGCAGGCAGGTGGCACAGACAGATCGGTAGCTGGCGAATTTACTTGCACCATCATATACCAGATGAGCAGCTTGAATGCATCAGTCTTCAGATACAGTAAAAGGCCATCATTCTTCACATCACAGATATTAATGTGAATGACTCAGTACCAGAAAATCATGCCAAAATCTGATTTTTGCAGATTCATAACAAAGCAATTTTTTCATTAGTGGATAATGAGTGTATTTTTAATCTGATCTTAGCCAGGTTATTTTTAAGGCTGATCTGAAAGCAGGACTCCGGCTTTCATCTACTACCCTGGGTTTTGTTTTCATTGTTGCACAAGCAAGCTAAACAACTCCAAGAGAAATCACAAGCAGGGGAGGAAAATTATCTTAAATTTCTTTAGCAATAAATTATTCCAAGACAGAAGTTCTTTGTCCATCCTTACTGCCTAGGAAAGTTTCTTAATGCTGAAAAACTGAAGCCTTTGGCTTTTACCTCTGGATGATGCAAGCTATACGATGTGTCTTCTACATTGCTTAAAAGAGGGGAGAAATCCCCAACCCCTACAGGAATCACACAGTATTGATGATATAAATCCTCCATGTCCTCAAAGTAGGAACCAAGACCACAGAAACAACTGTGATTGCATTCAAGTGTTGGTTCCTGATCTCACAAGTTCCCTGGTTTGGACAAACAGTTGCCAGACACTTGGCATCTTTTCACTAAAACGTGAGTGCTTTCCCCGTGAAAAGAGAAGTGTCTTAGGGGATGAAGCTTGGGGAACAGTAAAAAGTGAAAACATACCCTCTCCCAAACACAAACACATAATTAAAATACACAAAACAGGCAGCACAGCGGAGTGGATGAAAATTCCACAACTTTAGGCAATACTGTCGCCCAGGGATCCATCTCCCGAGACAGACTGCTTGCTGACATCATTTCCTTGGCAAGGGCTTTAAACATTTTATCAGCCAGTGCAAGCACCTGAATTATACTATACCATCACCCCCTACAAAAATCTGCTGGAATCATTTGTCATCCTGAACCATCACCATCTGGATTGCACCTCTCTGAACTGTTCCACTCTTGCCATCAGCTGAATCATTATTGTGAGAGCAGACAAAGGATTTTCTCCTCTGTCTCTGACCCTGGGAGGTTTCTGTCTGGCAATTGCCCCTGAGCAGCTCAGGCTTTTAAGGGCTACAGGTGTATGCACTCCACCGAGTACCTCGCCCAGTCTCATGCTCTTGGTGGGCTTTTGGGAATGGCTGGTTGTTAGCCTGAAGTTTCTCAGAAAACACCCTTGCAACCTGCAGCAGATTAAAGCCCAGCCTAGAGTAGGTCAGCACACACTGATGTCAGCTAAAGAGAGCTGTCTCATGGGGACCAGTATTACGTCTGTTCACAGCAGGAATCTTTTGGGTTTGCTCCGTACTTTCGGCACTCTGCCTCAAAAATTAAGTGATGCAGCTTTATAATTCCAACAAATGCCTGAAAAATTACAGCACCTAAGCAGAGATCATACTCTATTTTTAGGCATGTCCACTTGGTTTCAACTATTCACACTTAATGATTAAAACATAAAATGGTGTGAACTTGAATTTCAGCTAAAGCTAGTCATTTGCATTTCAGTTGTGCGTTTGCTGTATCTTTAATATGGCACACAAAATATTAAGAAAAAAGGCCCAAACACTCACTTTCTGTGTAGGTGGGAAATACCTTCATAGGGGTGCTTTCACCTATGGTTTATGATAACTGAGTATGGCTGAGACCTCCTGCAACAGAACCTTGAACATTCTTGTGCTGCCTTTAGGGGTAGCTCATTTCCAAGAGGGAAGACCTCGTTTCAAGGTGACACAGTAAAACCAACAAATTGTAACTTATCCATTACCAGACTCTCTCTACATCCAAGTACCCTTCGAAAATTCAGTACAAAAACAAGATAAAAGGACAGGTTGCTACTCAAAGTCTACAGAACCACAGCTGCAGCTATCACTTAAATCACAGCAAAGGCAGGCAGAATCTTAAGCCAGTTGAAAAAAATTTGGCAGCAAGTGACTTAACCCCAGAATACTGTGATGATTGATGTTTTCTGGCAAGGTGAAACATAACTGGCAGCAAAAAATATTAACTGTAATTTCACTGCTAGTTACATCAAAGCACCTCCTAAAACCCCAAGCAAAAACAAGGCCAAGTTTTGTCAGTGCTGTACAGCTACAATTAAAAGACAGTCCTTGTCCCTAAGAGAGTTTACAACCCAAAACAGGCAACAAAGAAGGAGGACAGGCTTATCACAGTGCACATTAAAACTTCAAGACAGTAGATAGCCCCAGGATCCATGTTAATGAAAGTTGGAAGAAAACACAACAGATAAAAAGACATTAAGTACTGAATCAGATTCTGAGGAAGGCCTTTACATGACTAAAAGTATCTACGCCTAAAAACATCTAAGAACAGTGTTATTTATGTCTAAACTGTGCATCATAAGAATCCCATAAAAGCTGTGATGAAACACTAATTACTGCTTAGGTTGCCAAAAAAAATTGATGTAAAGCACCTTAGCTTCAGCAGCTTCACTGAACTATCTTGCTCACAGCAAGTTTTACATTTTGGTACAGCAAAAGGGTGAGGTGGTTTTTTTTGGTTTTTTTTTTTTTCCCATCATGTTTAACAAAATAGTAAAACGCTTAAAGTTTACATTATCTCAAGCCTCATATTCTGATTCCTGTAATGTGCTATTAGCCTTCCTCTTCTGCTTGGCAAGATAAGGAACATTTTCCACTAACCAAGAGTCAAGGTAATGCTGGTATTTACCAACACTAATTGGCAAGTACTGCTGTAGAAAGGCTGTCAGCCTTCCCTAACTGCAAAGTAAAATGCAATTCAAAAGCATTCATCCCCACCTGAGATGAGCCATGTCAGTAAGAAAGCAATAATGGGCCCGAAGAATGAAGGTAGCTGCTGATAAAATGTACCATGCAGTTTAAAAGCAAGTCCTGTCTGGCCCTCTACACACAGACATGTCTGTGTGCACCTGTGCACAGGCTCGCACATCTGGAGAGGGCTGTGGTCCATGCAAGCTGGGCTCAGTTGGGCTGTAAGAGCAAAGCTGGCTAGGCAGGCACACTGCTCTGGGGGCTGAGACCAGAGCAATGGGGTTAACAGCATGGAGCCAAGATCCTGAAGCTCTCCTGAAGCTCTCCTACAACCCAGACCTGCCTAAAAATCTCTAGGAGGCAAGGTATTAACATTCTCTCGCCTTCCTCTTTCTCTCCTTTTGTTAACAGATGGTACAGTGACTTCAGAAGAGCATCACACAGTTTGCAGAACAACTAGATGCTGCTGATGTTTCCATCCTGGAAAAGCATCCCACCACAACCCCACCCAACAGTGGCACCACCACCTATGACACCCCGAACTCCTCCTGTGCCATGTATCTCTGTCACTGGAGAAATACTGAAATGCACAGCCCCAGCCCCTGTCACCTGCGTCTGTTAACCATTAGAGCATTTTGACTCTGCCCAATGTCCTTTATACAGTTTCCACCAGTCATTGATAAATTTCTGGAAATCTGGATTTCTGGACCTTAATAATTTGGATACTTATAAAGAAGTAAGAGAATTCAAGGATATTCTGGAGGTGTCTTGATTTTGCTTTTTACAGCTGGGTTTTTAAGGGCTTTCAGAGCATCCTGCTGGGAAGCCAAGGTGGCTAGTCTGTTCTGGTACAAGTCATCTTTGTCCAAGTTTCCTCTGGTTTCATCAATGGAAGCCAAACTTGGCCAAACCTGAAAGCCAAATTTCTCAGCATGCCAGCCAAATCTGGATCAGTTTAAGTTCCCTTTGACAACGAGACTCTAGCCCCTCACACCCCTCCTCCAGCCTTTACAAACCTCAGTCCTGCTTCTGATCCCTGCCCATGTCAGCTGTATCTGGCTATCTCTGGGCACTCCGTAGGGGCTAAACAACTACAGCAGCAGTCCACAGATCTTCCAAAAAGACCAGGACAGCGAAACTGAGAACAAAACTGAGGGATTCTGTCCTGCCAGTCAACACAGTGAAACCACAGGACTGGAATATTTTGAGGCAGGTTCACAGTTTCCTCTTCTTTATCATTTTTAGCGAACTCCAGCAGCCCCTTCTCATATTCCTCTTCCATCTGTGCCTGTATAACTACCCTGCACAACTACCTGTCTCAGTCCATTCAATAAAAGAAGCGAACTTCGATATCTGTATTTCAGCTCTCCAACCTTCACAGGATGTGATGGGTCATTACTCCACCTCAGAGACTGCCTAATCTTAAATCATCACCCTTGACTCCCACTGCTGCCTGCCTGGGTCCTCTCCAAGGTCAGGTCTGCTGTCCAGATCTTAGAGATCTTCCTGTCAGGCAGATACACAGCTTTGTTGCTTTGAATCCCCACGTTTCTGAAAGTCATTTAGGTTCACCCTAAAATATTGCAGCATAACTTAACCACCTGTAAACATTAAATGCTGCCTGCTAATTGACAGGTACAATATTTACTGAGGGTTACATACCAGCAGACAGCCTAGCAGATTTGTTTATACACAGCGATAGCAATGCCAAATGCAAGGAGAGACAGATCGAGATCTGAGACATGAAAGCAAGCCTGAAGAAGGGGACTGGCACATGCACACAAACCAGTAACACAGGAATCTCCTGGCAGGTTCACTCGACAAACAGCATTCATCTTGCCTGTTGTTTCACGATCCAGCATTGCTGTTATGAGCAGCAAGCATAGAGAAAATGGGAGAGAGAATGGCAGAACAACCCCATGCTTGTGGGAGAAGCGCCTGAAAGCAAAAGGCACTGAAATGGTGTGTAGATACCTCAAAAGACCTCCCAGCACAACCTCCCGTAGGCATTGGCCATGGGCTGGCCACTGGGATTAGCACAGCAGCGGCCGAAGATATGCGGATCAATCCAACCTCTTCCCTCCTATTTTGGTTACAACAACTTCAAATTAACTTCCTCCAGAGAGGAACAAAAATAAGAATTTTCCTGGACTCCACATTCCAGTTTCAGTAAAGTCCAATCTTCCTCCCAGGGTGGGAAAAGAGCAGCGGAGAGGTCCAGCAAGGTCCTTCCACATCCATGCTGGTCCCTGAGCGGCTTCTCAAAGCCTTTCCTCCCACCTGCAGCCAACTCTAGTCTGCTGTAGGCTGGTTCTCCCCCTGAAGGCAAATATAGTGCTCCCCAAGGGCACAGGGCTGACAGCCCTGGATATTCAATTAGTCAACATGTGGAGGAGATGGTGAGCATGGGGCAGACAGGGGGGATGAAGCTGCTTTCCCCATGGAGAGAGTGCCCTGCCAATGCACCCTGTCCCTGCTCAGGAGGAGATAACTCATCCTGTGGCTACGGGAGGTTTGGCTCGTGCTTTGAAGCCTGGAAGGAGGCTGCAACTTCTGACAGGACGTCCTGGATGCCGTTTTCAAAGGCTCCTGACACAACTGGATCTAAACATGCCTGAGTGCCAGGTCACACTTTGAAAATGGAGCGGGAAGTGAGATCTGAGGCTCCCAAGTGTATTTATTCCTTGCCCTTTCTTTTTTTTAACAGAAAATAAACAATTTTGAAGATTTTATTCACCATCCCTATTCAATACTTATTAAGAAACTGAATTAAGCCACTCATTACTCTGATAGCAGCTACCCCACAGATGCTGTAAGTGATGTGGCTCTATAAGGCCCCCTGGTCTTTAAAAAGCTAAGGATGAGCTAGGCATGCCATTCAGGCTCCAGCTATTCATATTTCTCCTCATTCAAATGTCAGGAATATGTAATTAGTACTGACACAGACAGAGGTCATATTTCTAAGCAAAATATTAGGGGGGGAAGGAAATTAAAAAAAAAACAAACCTAAAACTATAGAAGCAATTTTACTAAATGACACTACACCACAACTGAACAGATTACAGCTCTTGAATTTTTCCAGTGCCTCAGCTATGTTTTTACAGTTTACAAAGCCATCCTGTATGTGTTTTGCATTAAAAATGTATTTATTGCTCACATTGGTATATATATGTTCTGAATTTAACAATTTACTCCTCAGACCAAAATGATTCAAAACACCAAGGTAGCACTAGCACAAGATGGCACGGGATCCAGAGTTTCTCTTTTTTTACATATATATGTATATTTTTGGCTTTCCACTTCAAAGGAAAGTCTGATCAACTTCACTTATAACATGTGTTTAATTAGACATCTTCAGAACAGATTCAAAAATCCTTTATATGGACCAGAACTTTCAAAATACCAAATGATACATTTATTTATTTTTAAGCTTTTCATGTTTTCTTTCAGAATGATTACAATTATGAGACTTGCAAGAGCACACACACAAACATTTTACTCTTTCTGTTGCACCACAAAATACAACGTGTCTCACTGATGCGAAGAGCAAGGTTTTGCAATTACGCTTCTTTGAAAACCAGAGATTTTTAAAAATTGCTTTTAGCTCCTACAAAGTACTTTAAATTAAATTACTGTAACTTTACAACCACAAGCACCACTACCCTGGAGTACTGCTAAGGAGCATTAATTCAGAGGGCATGTTAAATTCCTTGCTTTTATCAACAGAATTTAGTGATGAGATGTCCACTCACAGTACTTTGTTACCAGCTTTGAAGTCTTAAAACCAAAACCAGCTGCTGCAGCCAGCTCCAAGCCCAACAAAGCAGCCTTCATCTGTTTATACTATCAGTGCCTCTAGAAAGATTGGCAGACAGTGCTTCTGGTGATAGATGCATACTGAAACATGATCAAGGCTTGGGTTATTTTCCTCCATCCAGCAATGCTGCAATTCTAGACAGGCAACAAACCCCAAGATCTCCATTAGGACGAGAGAAGCAATGAAAGCCCCGACCCCACTGTCATCCCAAACATTAACAAATTGTTTATCTCATCAACTCTGAGCAAAATCCACAATTACTTCCACGTGGTTCCCAGACACTGGGCAATCAAGTTTTGTAACACAAATACATGCAACGTGGTCTGGTGTATCACAAAGGGAAGCTTAAATCCCAATGTTAACACGGACTGCAAGGTGACATCAAGTCCAGGCAGAGCTAAACATGAAGCCCCAAAGGACAAAATTACCATCTTCTACTGACACCTCCTGCTCCAGTGTTGCAGGGTCATCAGCTGTCTAAACAAAAAATTCTGAGGCCAACCCTGACAGGTCAACAGATAGAAGGACCTACCCTCCATCAGAGATGGAGTATGACAGAGGTTTCCAACAATTATTATTTAACTCTCCAATCCTCCTGCCCCCGTTTTAGACCCCATCCCACAGCTGAGTGCCCTGACGGCTTGTATTGTCACCTACAGGCTCAGCCCAAGGTCAGAGCATTGAAAACAGAGAACTGCTTGAGAAACCAACGTTATTTGCTTGCACACCTGCTTTCTTCTCCAGAAGAACCAAAGCCAACATACCTGGGCAGCCTGGTCCCCAATGTCTGGCATGCCAGCATCTGATAGCCGTCCCCGGTACAGTGCCCCGGTGCCCTGGGGCTGCTCTTCCCCGTTGCTCTCTGCTTCAGAGATCTCTGGCTGAGCAACCTCCACCTCCATCGGGGTGCAGTGCCCATTCCCCTGCTCTGAGCCCAGCTTCTCCTTGCTGTCCTTGCTGCCCGGTGTCCTGGTGATGACCCCGAACTTCCTGGTCCTTTTCCCATTTTGGGTAGCCCTGTCTCCAGGCTCAGGGCTGGGCTTGGCTTTGGGGTCACAGCTGTTGCTGTTGTTGCCGTTGGAGGGAGGCAGAGGGGCTTTGCGCTTGATGCGGCGCAACATGATCAGGTAGACGAAGCCGCCATTCCAGCACTGCTCGGCCAGGTAACTGCAAGGAAAGGAATGCGTGAGGATCACCGACCACTCACCCTGCAGTGCCCACATCCCACCCCGGCATCCCAACCCGCTGCACCCCATGATGTTCATGCACTGTCACAGCCAGCTGACTGCCTGGAGCATGGACATGTTAGGATAACTTGAGACACTGGCAAACACTCTCTTTCCTCAGTATCAGACGAAAATATCAGGAATAATTAACAGCCCTACCAGCCACCCAAACTGATCCCACCACAACGTGGTGAGTGCCACCAGTTCACATGCCCTGACCTCCATATATGCAGCACAGCAACATGTGAAGGCGAAGTAAGGAAAGCAGAGCAGAGAATGTTTCCAGCAGAGTATTAAAACAAAGCAATATTTTCTAAAAGAAATTGAAAATCAGGCAGGATTCATTTGTGCAGAGGCCCATTGAGCATCTGCATCCAAAATGAGCTTCCTTAATGAAACTAACCTTCTGCTTCAGCGTACATACATGCCACCGGGATGTGGCCACTGGGAAAACAAGTATCAGCCACTAGGGTAAGCAGGCACAGCACCAACGGCCCCAGCACAGCAAAGCACAGCAAAGCATAGCACTACAAGGCATCCCAGCTGCTTTATAGGGACATGGAAATCAGGTGGGTTTCCTTCATAACAAGCACATTCCAATTAAAACACGGGCCAAGTCATCTCAGTTGCACAAGAAGCAGCCCCCAGGTTCTCCTACCAGACCAAAGCATCACCTCCCCTCCCAAAGTCTCTGGACATGCCTTGGAGGAATTAACATTTTGGCTTCAAACAAAGCCTCTATGACCTTACAGAAACTTCAGCCACTGATGTAAAAGGGGGAATCTAACTTCACACTTCTTTTAGAAAAGGATATACCTCAACCCAAATTCTTGAAATATTTGGGTTCTCAGCCAAGGGTGTAACCAACTGAGAGCACAAACAAGCTGGAATTTGTATGTAGCACGTTTGTATGTGCCCTTTCACATTAATTCAGGCCCAAAAACTATATTGCCTTTCTCACTAGTGAAGGCAGCATGAGTTTCCCAGAGCATCAAATAAGCCTCTGCTGCAGCTGCAACAAAGTGGACTCTTCACTAACATGGAGCAGTTGCTGAACCTACAGCTTTTAGAGCAGATGAGAAACTAGGTGTGGAGTTGAACCGCAGATGATAAGAGAAAATAGCACAGCACTTGTGCCTGAGAGAGGAGGAACCACTCAGGAGTCTGCCACCAAGTTTCTTCCCCTCCCTGCTGCTTGTAGGCTAATTTTCCATTTCCCTTTCTTAAAAATTGTTTGGCCATAAAATAAATCCTTCAAACTTAATCCTGCACAGAGGTGACTTAATGGCAAAACAGGAAAAGCAGCTATGATAACCCCTGAAGCAAAGGAGTGAGGAAAGCACTCTCAACTACTCAAAGTAAGCCAGACCAGCCTGGCAGTGGCTGGAAATAATATGATGGGTGTGTGTTTCTGTCCAGGGACAAGATCTGGTATTTTCACTTCACTTCTTCCAAAAGCTTCAACATCGCCCACAGACAACATTGGCATTCAAATCACTTATATTTAATTAGGAAGACTGATGTTCAAATTAATACCACAACTAAATAACCTTAAAAGCAGCCCTGGAGCCACAGACGGGAAGGACAAGTATGCACACTGTGCCAAAGTTTCCAACGAATATAAATTGAACTCCAACTCCCTGGACAGTCCTTTCAGTTTCCAGCAGGCAATCGGTTTTTTCTTCCCCTACCCCAGACATAAAGAATATTTAAATAAAACCTTAAACCCATCTTTTTGCAAACAGTTGAAAGCAGACAGCCAACAAGCCCTGCCAGTTGAGAAATCTCTGCAGCAAAGGTCAACTGTCTGGGTGGCCACAAGGTGACACTTGGCTCTGGGAGACACATGAAGCTGGCAGGACCTGAAGGGTTAGCGTAGAAAAAAAAATCCTGAGCTAACATGGAAGTATTTTTGATTATCAAGTTAAAAGAAGAATTCTTTTAATCAACTGAAAAGAGGCAGTTCTGTTCCAGAAACAATATGGGCTGCCTGTTTTTCACATTTATCTTTCAACTCAAATTTCAAGGCAGCCAGTAAAGTTGATTAAAATTCATTACTTTTGCTTGCAGCAATACCACTGCACTCTGATCCATCACACATAAGCCTGATAGCACTGCTTCTCCTGGCACATGGAAACAGGAAAGCAGCTCCTCTTCCCATAGTCTTGTGGCTTATGTGGATGCTGCCCACCCTGTCTTTACACAGGGTCAGCTCTGCCTGACTTGTTTCTGTGCAGGTGCATTTATATGGGGCTTTTTGAAACACCAATCTTTGAACTAATTACTGATGTATTTTTTAGTGCCAGCAACCAAGTGCATGCATATCAACTACTTGATTTAGGAAGTACATGGAACAAGAGGGAACTTAGCATATGTCCAAATAAAGTAATTCTAGAGAGGCAAAAATAATTTACTATTTCACCTCCACTCAGGGCCCATTTATTCTGTTCATAAAGTATAAAGTTGTAAGAAAAAAGGGAAGGTTTTTCCCATCCACTCTTCATACACAGTCATCCCTCCAATCTGGAGCAGGGTTACAGCAAGTGGTTATAGATGCAGCTGCACTGAAGTCAGCAGAGCTGTGCTGATTTACTCCATATGTTGTGATGGCCTGCATGTTCCAGGCATGCAGCCTGTAGTAACTCATGGGCTTATGTCTTCTTGAGTACTTCTCAGCAGTTCAAAGAACACAGTAAATTTCTACTAAGAAAAAAAAAAAGTGTTCTCTGGGTCAGAGAGCAATTACCTTTGCACGGCAGCAAGTCACTGCATACAGTGGATCATGTCAGGTATTTCCGGACAGGCTAAGTCCTGCTGGGACCACTGATGCAGTAAGTGGCATGGTTATCTCAAGAATTTGTTTCAAACCAAAGACCAGGACAACCAGACAGAACACTAAACTCATATCACAAGATAGGAGAGAAGATTAAAATAATATACTAAGAAATTGTGGTCATTTTATCGTATTGCCCTTCCAAGATAGGGATGATAACCAAGGAGCCTGAGCCACCTGCAATTCCTGCTAAGTACATGCCAGCTACTTATTTGGTTTCCTTTTTCTTTGCCATTTCTTTCCTGTTTAAGTAAAAAGCAAAAAAAACTCCACCAGGGGACCACAGCAAGCTCTCAACACTGTACAAAGAACAGGTAAGGTTGTATTAAATGAGTGGGAACCTTCGGATTTTAAATTGTTTTCTATCAATCCAGGAGCATCCCATGCCAGAAGGAACTAGTAGGATAGACTCAATAAAATGTAATTATACAGTCTCTGGACATCAGAAACTGGAAAAAGATAGACAGGATCTCAAATCCCCCTTCTCAAGGGGTTTAATATGTGCAATGTAGAAAAGCCTTTTTTTAAAAAAAGATTTGGTCCCTGTAGAGCACTCACAGAGATGTTAGCAATCAATACACTAACAGTGTCTCACGCAGGGCAGGATCAGAGCTGATGAGCATATGCAGCAGCTCTCAGCACAGATGTGGGGAATCAGCTGCAACCTCCCAACTGTCACTCAGTTTGAACACAGACCTCAGCTTGGACAGAGAAGGTGTGTGGACAAAAAAAATCCCTAATTCAGCTTTAATTTACCTAAATCCACTTTTTCTGTATTTTCCAGTCTTTGCAAGGTAGTGTCAAACCTCCCTGGTACAGCTGGGAGTTTCTTCAGACGCTGCAGCATCATCTCCACTAACAGGATCTAAAAAAACAATCACTAAAATACTGGTTTGGAAACATCTCCTACTGGCATGCTCAGAAGGAAGGACCACCCAGCTGCTCCTGCTGCTTTGATCTCACCCTGGCACCAGTGCTAGTAAAACCCCAACCCATATCATACATAACCCTTAAGCAATGGGGAAGACTTGTTCTCTGTAGTAGAGAAACCATGAAAATGTTAATAATCCTTAAAACCAAAGGAAAATTGTTTTGCACTTGAAACAGAGCTGGAAAGTTACCTCTTGCAAAGCTCAAGCACAGGCTGGAAAACGCAACCTGTAGGTGGTATCAAGGGACATTTAATACCCTTTTTGTATCACAGCTATAAAGACAGAAACACACATTCACTTCTTTGGGAGACTATTTTGAGCTGTTCAGCCAAATCCCATTTCTCCCCTACACAGATGAACTAACTGCTGTGATTACAAAAACTGATAAACTCACTGAGTTTACTCCAACTTCCTTAGCACACACATAAAGTGTCAGAGTGGGAAATAGTGTCTTAGACTAGGACAGTAATTTTGTCCTTTTTTAACATATATATATATATATATATTTGAGTGTGTGCATCTATAAAGGTTTACTGACTTGACAAGAGCATGCTGTGACAAGCTCTCTGTCACATCCTATCTCGCTTGAACAAATACAGACAGCCACACTGAGCCACGGAAAAATCAAAACAGATCCAGCAGCTGTAAGAAAGCATCTGGATCCACTTTAGGGTCAGAAATATTGAAGTATGTTTATTTTACACTAATAATACTATTTAGCATTTCTTCAGAAACCTTCATCCTGACAGATCAGAAACTGCTTTGGAAATGATACATGCGGAGCATCACTGACATCTCGCCAGCCAACCCATTGTGCAGCTCACCAAGAGACAGAGCAGAAATCTCAGTCCAGACGACCACTTTCAGAGCCCCTGCCTAGCCCTCTCAGGACCTATAATGTCCTTTACAGGACAGACAGACCACTAATTTTTATGCTCTTCTCTGAAGGACTTTGTCATGGTAAAATGTCTTGAAACTCAATCTTCTTCAGGCTGGAAAGACAAAGGGCGATGCAGATCCTCACAGAAACCTCCAGCTCCAAGGGGGATTTTAAAAGCTAAACTTAACATTTGTCCATGACACCTGCAAATGAGCTAACTAGCTTTTCAGGTAAGGCAAATCAACAACTAACAGATAGTGACTGATGGATCCTGACAAAACCCTCATCTCACTGCCATCACTGTGCAAGAACATCCATCACACTAAGGAATGATTTTGGGAACCACCAATGGGAATTTTCCACAGATTGCCACGTCTTCAGCCAGGAGTCAAGCCTGCTTAAATGTCTGCAGGCAAAAGGGAATGTGGACCTACAAAGATCAGGGCAAACTTTGCTGCATCCAAGCTTGCAAGAGGTTCCACCTCCTGAGAGCTGCAAAGACACCTAATCACCAGCTGTTTCATCCACCTCCTTGGAGGATTAAGCTCTCCAGCCATAATTTATCTTAGCAGAAAGCAATGGTGTTGGTAAAGCCACCTATTACTTCAACATAGTCTTGGGCACAGAGCTGAAGCACACCAGGAAGGAGCTTGATCCAGTATCTCATCACCAACAAGCCCTTTCCTGCCCTAGGCTCTGCAGGCAACAGCACACACAAGGGACACAATGTTCTCTGCCTCCCTTAATAAACTTGAGAAAAGGCAGAAAGGGCAAAGGAGCAGTCAGTCATGGAGCTCAGCTACTAATCACATCCAGGGAGAGCATTCAAACAGCACATGGAACACAGAAGGTGCTCCCATATCCCTTTTCAGGATGAACAGCCCTCAGCTTGTGGCTAAGGTTAAGCAGCAACACTCTTAAGTCTCACAGAGGCCATGGCTCTCTATGGCACACTGCATTTTTCCCAGGACAGCCAAACTGGCAGCTTCCTGAAATACAAAACTCTAAATGTAGTGTTTTTGTCCATGGCATGTT
Source organism: Pycnonotus jocosus (assembly GCA_013400435.1). Classification (NCBI taxonomy): domain Eukaryota; kingdom Metazoa; phylum Chordata; class Aves; order Passeriformes; family Pycnonotidae; genus Pycnonotus; species Pycnonotus jocosus. The sequence goes on along the minus strand of VWYP01003007.1, from coordinate 95,217 downwards.
TTTCACAAGTAAATTTATAGCAAAGAATGCAACTAGATATAGCAAAATTTTGAAGAAAATTGGAAGTTACATTTCAAGGTATATTTGGTAAGGCTGGTGGGAGGCCTTGGGCAAGGTCTCCTTGCACATTGTGAAATCCTGAACTCTCAGGACTGGTGGAAAGGGAGCAGAGGGAGGATTGCTGTTGTACTTTCATGGACTCTGCCTGCTTACAGCTTTTTCTGAAAGATGGAATTGTGACACAGGACCAAGACAAAGACTGGTGAGCCACCTCACTCCACCTAGTATCAACGCAATGATGTGGCTTTGAATTTGGGAAGACTGAATTCCTTTCCTCTTCCTGTGCTCCACATCTCTGACAGCACCCCAGGTAAGTCTTTCCAGAAAGATAGGGCCAACAACATGGCATCCCACAGAGTTGCTGTAAGGTCTGAGGTGGTGAAGCCACTGGATTTAAATATTGCAGTTTCACAATCACCTTTCATCTGGGATCAGCCTACACCAAACAGCACCACAGCTTTCCTCCCACCCCATATCCTGCCTGCTCAGGTGCAGGCACAGTCATATGGGCAACAGTACAATGAACACAAGAAGGGAACTGATCCAGCTTGAAAATGACCCAGCCACAGCGAACTTTTAAAACCTCGGCCCTCAAGATGAGGATTTTAGACTTCACCAACACCCTCATCTGGTCCCAGCGGCGCAGATGCAGGGACAGGAGAAGAATGCCAGTGGCAGGGATCCACACTTCCACCAACAGCCCTCAGCTACACAGGGCTGAGAGATGCGCATGGCCGCAGCCTGGGGCAAGGGAGCTGCGCTCACCGTGCGGACAGGATCAGCGTCTGGCTTTGGCTGCATGGCATTCACACCTCCCATTTCTAAAACCCAAAGGACAGCCACCCTCTCCACACACAAGGAAGCCCAGCTGAATCACGTCCCCACCACAGGTGTGGAGAGAAGACAGGCTGGATCATTTCAATTATGCTGGCACAGCACAAAATTCACACACTTCTGCTCTGTACATCGTTGAGAGCATATCCAGGACTACGGGAGAGCAACGAGCAGAACAGGGACTCCCAAATTACACTGGACATTGTCAAAGGATGTGAATGGCCACACTGATCCCTCTCCCCTCAGGAACAAACAGTTGAACAGGATGACTTGAGGAGCTTTATAAACTCTCCACACCTGAGGATCCCCCAAAGCTGTGATGGACATCCTAAACCTAGCAGATTTTTTAAGTGCAGGCATCATAAAATCCTTTAAGATTTGCCAATGTATGGCTGTGCTAGCAGGGCAGAGCAGTGACACTGCTTTCAGACTGCAAAGATTTTGGACTCAAGCTTTACAGAGATGCTGATCTTACTGAACACACAACTCACATGTCTGTATTTACAAGCCACAGTAGACAGAAACACATGGTGCTTTTTGGGTTTGGGTCCTAGAGACAGACTAATAGGTGTTACGGAACCAAATTCTCTTTGTTCCTTGGTTAGTGTTGGAGTGTATAAACAGAAATGGGCTAATCCAAAAACCATCCTGGCTCTAATTTCTTAGTTCACAGCTCTGCTGCAAACAGACATTTACGTGGATACACAGCCACCTTCAAAAATATAACTTCCAGTTACAATATAATAAACCATTTAAAATGGCTAGCTATCAGTTTAAAAATTATAAATCCTTGGCTGTAACAGGCCAAAGTGATACCAAGTTTCACATGAGCATTATCATCTGTGTTTACCAAATGACCCATTCTGTATTACTGCTGTTCAGACACAGTCTCACTCACCATGATGACTTCCTTCAGAATACAAGATGCTGGAAGCTCCAAACATGTTTCTGTGCAACTCCTCCCTGTTTCCAATGGTCCCCTGTGCAACTGATGTTTCACTGAGCACTTAAAGAGGCAGGTCGAGTTTTACACTCTTCTACACTTTTACCAAAGAAGGCATCAATGTCCCTTTCTCTGGAAGCCCAGAGGTGGACATACTCTTTCCTGCATGACATTTTGTTGCCGTCAAGGTGTAAGACTCACTACATACTGGAAAACCCAAACAAGTTCTCATTTGCAAAACATGGAGCAGAATCATAGAACACTGAGCTGGAAGTTTCCAATTTTCTGAGTTGGAAAGAATCCAACATGGATCCTCGAGTGCAGCTCCTGGTCCTGCACAGTACACAGATCCCAAGAATCACACCACGTGCCTGAGAGCAGTGTCCAAAATAAACCACCCAGCTGGAAAGCACACATGCCTTACATGAATGAAGAAGGAAGAGGGTCAAAAGCCATCCACGTGTGACCCATGTACCTCCCATGTGTGATGCTGCTGCTGCCACTTCACCCTGAATTCTCAAATCTTGTCACTGTGTTTACAGCTCGCCACCCTGTTTCCAGGGCTTCCTGCTTTCCTCCATGCTATTTTAGGATCACTCTTCTAAGACAACCTCTTTCTAAGCATCCAGCTCACATCCTTCCCTCTTCCTCCCAGCAAATCTTTTATCTAATTCTTTCCCCGGTTTCAAATCACACCAGGAAGCAGTGACAGCCAGGAATAGATTTAACCAGCGAGAAATGGTTTGTACCCAAAATTGAATGAGAAGTTCAGCACAGACGATACCATAATCCAGGATTTTTGCACAGAGCTGCCAGGGAGGATGCCACAAAAATTTCCACGTGTGACTTTGACAGCTTCCTGATGCCAAGCTTACTGGTGGGTGGGCTGCAAGACCATGGTCTGAAACTGCCCCCAGCCAGTGCTGCTACAGCAGCACAGGATAGTGCTAGTGGCAGGTATGGGCTATTTCTGGGAGGTGAGATCACCCCTTTGGAATAAAACTGGCTGTTTTTCCCCATGAAGAAATTATCACAAATGCCCAAAAGGTAAGAGAACAAACACATCTCACTGAAATATCTTTTATTCCAGCAGCAAAGTTTTAACAATGGTACTTTAAATCGGGGGAGAAATAGCAAAATATGAAACAAAAATAAAATAACAATCTCTGCAACATTGTTCTGGCAAATCGCATTATTTAGGTTTTAACATTAGTTGTAATTCCCAACGTACCTCTTTCCACTAAGAAGTGAAGGTTTGGATGTCTGCAAGCAGTGAAAATGAGAGCCAGAAAATTTAATCAAGACTATTTTATAGCAGGAAGCAGTGTGCTGGGTTAGAAGAGACTTATTTCCAATGCTACTGCAGGCTCACTTGAGCTCCTGAGAGGAGCCCTATTAACAGAGAGAGGCCAGGCTTCAAATAACCCTGCAACTGCTGGGGGCCAGATAGGGAAGGAACAAATTCACAGCTCTCAGATTTATTTGAGGGGGCCAATTCTAGCAACAAGGGCTACTCGCCTTCAGAAGACTGCTTGGCTTTGAGCATTTTACAGGGTTCTTCCTAACACTGAAAATGGTAGCTACTTAAATCAACTGCTTCCTCCTTTCTGAGGGGAGCAATGTCTGTCATTCAGCATCCCCAGATGCAATTTGACCACAAAGCTTACAAAGCCAGACACATGTATTTGAGATGAGAAATTCAGCTGCTCACTAACAGCAAAATGGAAAACCGAATGCTACATCAGAGCAGGGGAAAAGTTGGAAAGTATGATCTGACAACACTGCAAGAAACCTTAACAAGTGGGAAAAAGCCTGAACTCATATTAATATACCCCTACATACGTTACTTTTTGTGACTCACAAAACTAGACCCAAGGAAGAGAGGAAAAGGAATGAATTTTCCACGAGCGGTGAGCCCCTCAACACGCCCGGTGATGCTGTCACCTGCCACCATGACACTTACAGGCTGCCCAGACTCAGCCCTCCCTACCAGGCCATCAGTGTCTCCTTTCACTTGCACCCACTCTTGCAAAGAATAATTTCGCCTTTTGAGGGCCATTGCCTGCAGGCACAGGAGGTTTATTTAGCTATTTAACATCGCTGTTTTGCTCTCTGCAGTGGGGACACAGTAATCCTTGGGATGAAATGCTTTCAGCTCTGACTATGGGCTTGCTGATCCGTGCTTCCCCTGCATGCTGAAACAGGTTTCCAACCATAATAACCCTGCACAAAGCACCATCTCTTGCTCAACAGTTTCCATCAGTCACACCAAACCCTTTCTCTCTCCCACTGCCTGAACACATCTTTGATACTCCTGCCGTTTGGCCAGAATAAAGGACTCGCCCTCTCTAAAACAAGCAAACTGTGCTGACACTCATTCAGTTTTACAATTCCCCGTGAGAACAAACATTTCCCAGGGACCTGCCCAGCGACAGAGCTGAGGTTACTTGTGCCCAGGCAAGTGCATTGCTTTGAATTCATGCACTTCACCAACAGATGCTCGGGATTCCCAGCCAGAAGCAGATCATCAGCAAAAGAGCAGCATCTACCAAGTTGCTGAGGCTGCCGCTGACTGAGGTGTCACACCTGCTCAGGTGACAACAGCCCCCAGGATGACACCTTCACTGACACTGGACATCCTCAAAATCAAATGCTCAAGTAAATTTAGGAACTACAGCAGGTCTCTGCAACAAAACAGCCTGCAAGGCAGGAATCGAACTATGCCTGATATACATGTGCCTATCTGCCTGTAAGGAGTTTGCCTCTTTCCATGGATCCTCACATAAACCAGCTTCTAATTACATTCTCACCTTCTGTTTTCACCACAGTGAGTTTGAACTAAGTCAAAAGGGAGAAGAATGGGAGGGAACACACATGGCAGTAGCCATAAACATTTCCCAACTTTCACTTGGTTTTGCAACACAAACAAGACAGACCTGCCCTCCTCGGAGGGCCCATGGATTAGAGCTTGCAGATGACTTCAACTTCCCAACAAATGCTTTGCATACAGTAGAGTTTCTGGATTTAATACAGATTTTGCAGACTGTTGTAACCACTCTTCCAGCTACAAAACACATGAGCAGCCTTCTGGCAGGCCATGATGGGGACTAAAATTACAGAGACTGCCCTGCAACAGTCCTCACCAACAGCCTTGGAAATGAAGATTATTTCAACAGTTAGGAGGGTGGATAGGACTCTGCTTTCTGCAGCTATTCACATAACTGGCTTTTCCCAGCATCAAATCAATCTTCCCCAGCTGCTTCTGCAGCCAAAACTCATCAGGATTTGCCCCAAGTTGCAGCTTCACTAGACGCTGCCAAATAAAACACAGGTGCAGTTCAGCAGAGTGAAATGCCCTTTTTTTTTTTCTTATGTTAATTAAAACAAATAGAGAGAGCAAGCTGTGACACTTCATCCCATGTCAGCATACAACCCCACATGTTTTCTGCCCAGCTTATCTCTGCCTCACACCTCCATCAAACCATGACAATAGGGAGAGTTGTTCACTCATTTGTGCTCCTCATGGACTCAGGAGGAGCTGCCTGCAAGCCCTGACCTGAGCTCTGAGCAAGGGCTGATCCAAAGTGTGTCTGCAGGTGTGCCAGCCCAGACCAAAGATCAAATCTATGACCACAGAAACAGGTAAGGGCAGGCATTGCTGTGCACCACCCCAGCTGAGTGAAGTCCCTGGCACAAGCAGGGACATCCTCCTGCCTAAGCAGGAAGGCGACAGTTCCAAAACTCTGGATCCCATTTGGGGTTGCCACCCAGCAGCTCCTGGCTTGTCCGAAATGCTTGGTGCTGTGGTATCAGAGGCATTACAGGTGGAAATACTCTTGGGAGCCCAGTGAAGAGCTGTGCCAGATGGTGAGGAGGGGCAGCACCAACCCTGCTCACCTTGCACAGTGCAGAAGGGAAGATGGCCAGGGGCATCTCTTCCCCTCCACCTGCCAGACCCTGGGGCTATGAAGCATCTTTTCTGCTGTTGGGGCATTGCTGGCCCATGGAAAAAGCCAGAACCACAGGAATTAAGCATAGAGCATTCTGCACTGTGGCTGTACTTCCCAATGCATCACGCCATCAACTTGATCATCCAAAGTGACACAAAACAGGAATGACTGTCCTCCTTTTTTTCTTTTCCCTTTCTTTTTTTAGATTTTACAATCCACACAGAAATCTGCAGCTCTGGCATGAGACAGACCAGCACCACGTCACAAGAAATCCCCTGTAAGCCTTTTGATGACTTTCATCTATTATTCACTCACCGCAAATCCTTGCCATTAACAAACTGCACTAAGGGAATCCTAACTTTCAAAGCCACAAATCTCCTAATAACTACGGCCACTTTATACATGCCTTAGGATTAGCCATGTCATCTGGTTAGAAACCCAAAGCTGCTCTTCATTATTGGATCCAACCTGCCTGAACAACGGGGAACTGACTGGTAATGCTGCCCTTGACTTCAACGATGCAGAGGCAGTCATTACATGACATCCTCCTCCTGGGCACATCCAGCCCAGTGGCACACATTTATGCTGCGCTACTGTGCCAAAGACCCAGAAACCTCCCTCGCAGCACACTGACACCAACCCTGGCAGATGGCTCACGAGTAAGCTTGACTCCGAGCACACTCAGGCTTTGCACTGGCTCCTAGTATGCAAACTGAAGGCAGTTTTACAACTCTCTCCTCTGTAAATTAAGAATGCCTTTAGTTGCTTTGAAAAATAAGTGCTTATTTAGTCAATGCATCGGCTTCTTCAAAGAGCCTTCAAACTAATTAGCCATACTGAGTTACTGTGAAAACAGAGAGCCTACACTCAATACTCTTGGTGATAACAGAGCTGGTGCTTTGGTACTGAAGCTATAGAATTAGCACAAACTTCATCAGATGCATTTTCCTATAGGCTCCAAATTATATATCAAACTGAATATTTTCCTTTCCTGCGGTGGATGTGGGAATTCACTTAATTCATTTGTAGGTTCAAAGCAATAACGATTTTTAGCCCATGTGCAGATCAAGAGTTTGAATATTCAACAGTGACAGCACGAAGGGATGGAAGACAGACACACAAGAGAAGATGCAGAAAACAAGAACAAAAGCAGCAGTAAAAAAATAAAGAAGGTAAAAAAAATAGTTGCTGTACTACAGATGAGCTGTACAGCTGTTCAACTGTCAGAAAGTCCAACTTTCACAGGACAGAAGTGGAGATTGCTTAATTTAATGCAAAGGGCACACCAGCCAGAGGCAAACCCTCCGCCATAGATGCAGATAGGCTGTCAAGCAAAACAAAGTTTACAAACCCCCACAAGATATGCAAAGGGCAGAGGAACAGACTGCAAGGCTCACAAATTTTAATTCCAAGAGTTCCTGCCCATCCCTGCTTTTAAAAGAGTGAATTTACTTGGCAGATAAGCCTTTGCTTCTTAAAAAA
>VWYP01003007.1:57519-87927 GCA_013400435.1 Pycnonotus jocosus | reverse complement strand
AAAAAAAAAAAGCAATGAAAGTAAAGAAAGTCAAAGGCAACAGCATCATAGGAAAAGAAATTTCCCTTTTTTCTCACTTCCATTTACCTGCTTTACATACAGGTTTACTTACAGCAGAGACCAGCAGGGATGCATCTGAGGGCTCAGTACCACAGGCACTCCCCACAATCCCAATCCCCTTTCCTCTCCTGCTCCTCCTCTGCTCGCTGCCCCACCCAAAGCACCCAGCTCCTCCAGCAGCTCTTCCAGCTCACTTCCCCTCCCCAAAGAGAATTGGCACTGCTTGCTCCAAAGGTGTGACAAATCATAATTCTGAATTTCAGGGCAGAACCTGGCAGCAACTAAGGGGAGGGAAAAAAAGAAAAGGCAAGTTCTGACAGGGGGTAGGGGGAACTAAAAATTACTATTACAAATCATCACAACAACTTCGTTATTAGTTTATAACATGTCATATAGCTGACTTCGTTTCCCTCCTCTTCCTACACTTTCACTGACTGTATTGATTGGACTTGTCAGCATGTTCTCACATAAGACTGAATTCAATTAAATGAAATGTAACCAACAAGCCAGCAGGTATTCCCTGTTTGCTTAAAAAAAATCAAGTGGCAACACATGCAGCTAGCCAGTGTCACCTGAAAGGAGGATGCTCCATAATGTATTTAGTAACTGCTATCTGCACAGAAAAAGCCAAAAGCAGACTTTAACCAGCAATTCTCTGCAAGTGTCAGGACAGAAGCAGAGCATGACAACTACTGAATCTTATTTCACACACCAGATCAGAGTTTAATCTGAGCAGCAGCCACATAAATCCAGAGGGGCTCTATTAAAAAGCAGTGCAATGACTCATCCCACAGGGAAAAGCACAAATTCAAACTCTGGGCATCTATATATTTCTTAAGAAAGCCTTTTGTTTAGGAACAAGAATTTCTTTGTTGGGCAACCGGGGGCTGGATCACATCTTTGTAGCAGGACATTTCTGCTCCTTTAGCAGCACAGAAGGGCATTAGGACAACCCACATGCTAAGCCAAGACTGTACATGTCTATGCCAAGCAGCTCTGCCACGGGCACTTCAATACAGTGCTATTTTCAATCCTCCCTGGCCACTGTGACCCTACAGCAGCCCTAAGGCTGCCCTCTGTCCTCATCCAGCCCCACCTCTAGCAGTAAAACCCTGACAAACCTTCACCCTCCCCAAAAGTCAGTGGGCGTTTTGCTGCCTGCCCTGCAAGACCAGGATTTCCTTCCTGGAGCACAACATTTAGCTCAGGGCCACAGCTGCTGCTTCACAGCCCTTCGAAAAGTTTTGCCAAGAAGAGCACAGTGTCCTTTTTTAGAGACACATTCCCATTCACTGGGAGACACCAGATTCTCTTTACTGCCGGCAGGACAGGAGCCCTCAGCCCTGACACCCAGCAAAGCAACAATTAACTGCCCCAGGGACTTCCAGCTTCCACTATCTTCTCACTTAATAGCAACCTTCTGCAGCAAGGAAGTTTTAGGTCCAGCCTATCCTTACCAGCAAAAATTAAAGCAATTCAGCATAATACCAGCTACTCTGAAGACAGAAATATCCAACACCATCATCACTTTCCCAAGGCTCTTGTGTTCAATGATAAAGTCAATTTGTGGGTCCCATTTGTTGGTGTTTACTCAGATGAGAAGCACCAAAACACGTCGTCTACATTGGTTGTGCTCAAGGAAGTTGTGCACATCACATAATCTCAGCAAATTGCCATTGAGCACGAGAAGATTCACTTCAGCAACCACACGCCCCCCTAGAAACAAAAGACCCACATCCATTTTAATCGCCATTGTGCCCTGTTTCCATGACAATGATGGCACCACCCCTATTATGCATTAGGAATGAGGTATTAAAAACAAAAACAAGAAAATACCAAAACCAAAGGATGGGCACCTGTTGATTGTCTCCTTTTTTTGGTGCTGTCTTGATGCCAAGACGCTATTAACAGCTTGATCTGCTATATGCAAAATCTTAAAATTAGGCTGCTTCAGCCTTTACTCTGAAATATTGTGGCAGTTGCTCTCCCATGAACAATTTTTCTTTGTCTGGGATATGTGCTCTCACAGTGATCAGATATAGAAACACATATCCATACAAAAATTCTGCAGTGTGCTGGGCAATTGATTTGGTTACCAGCAGTCCAGGTGCCAGCTCAAAGTCTGGGGTCTGGATATTAACACAATACATGTTAAATCTAAAATACTACTGGACATAAAGCTTGGCATTAAATGCAGGACAATGATAAAGATATTAATAAAAGTTATAAGATATTTAAAAATCAAGCAAAATAGTTATCCTAACCATCACAGTTATCAAAATGATTATCAAACTCCAAAAGTTTGATTAAATCTGATGTATTCTACTGGATTTTCCACCTTTCTTGTGCATACACAAACACATATACTCCATGCAGGTAAACAGAAAGCCCGTTACTACCTTGAAGGCACTGAGCCAGTACTAGCTCTGTCTTCTCATCAAGCTGTTTGCAAACACCTGTTTCATTTGACCAAGCAGAATCACCCTGTTACTTCACTTTTCATGTAAGACATGTACGTGTTCCCTAAACCAGAGCTGGTCTAAGCTGCCTGTGACACAGAAAGCAAGAGGAGACAAGAGGCAGCACTGTACTCACAAAGCCCTTCTTGTAGTGGCTATGACTAAAGTCCCTCACTTTGGGGAAGTTTTTGGCAAGGACCCTATGGAAATGTGCTGGCTAACAGCAGAGGAAGATGCTGTCAGCTCTCCACATGCCCCTGGCCCCTGAAAATCCCATCCTACCTCCCAGTTTAGAGGCTAGCCCTTCTCTCCAAATGTTTTTCCCCTCAACACCTCCAGCATTTTAAATTTTTTTTTTTTTTTTTTTTTTGTTTGTTTGTTTGTTTGCAAGGGAAGAGAGACACAAGTTCTTCTTTCCCTCCAAAGTTCTAAATACATCAGCAGTAGTCAGGGTTTCAAGGCAGCTACTTGCTCAAGCAAGAAGCAAAGCCAAAGCATGAGGCCAACTATTTGATCAATACTCTTTGATTTAATTAGCTTTGGACCATGCTTGAAGTTGATGCCTTAGAGGAGTTGCCACAGGCAAAATTCAGTTTGCAAGAGGAATTGCTTTCACCATCTGATAAATAAAAAAAAAGGATCTAAACCTTGGAGGGACTGAGGACAATTTACCACCTAGAGAGACTTGCCTTCAGCAAAGCAACAGTCCTCTGACTTACCTAATAGTGGAATTCCTATAAAGAAAAGACCTATCACAGCAAACTTATTTATATATTTTGTGCCATTTAATTTTTCAATTTATTTAACACATTCTACTTATCTTTCTTCTGTACTTTCCTAAGTCAGTTCTTCAGACAGGAGGCCAGTATAGCCCAGCAGCCACCAGCATAAAACTTCCAGCTCTCTCCAAAACAGGTCATGAAAGCCATTTGCCGCACATAAAAGCTTGTCACCTCCTCCAGTTTATTCAGTTTTCTCTAAAAATCAAGACCTTGATGCACGTATATGAAACAGAGCTGTGAACAGAGCACACCAATATCTATCATATTTTAAGGTCTATTTACACTTGCTAACACAGATATATTAATCCTAATGTATTGGATCTGGACCAGAAGCTAAAAGCCAGGTCATAAGACTTTAAGTAGTAGTCTGGATACAAGTCCAAACTTGGCAGTTTAAACTCATATATAATCATCATTACTCAAATCCAATGAAAGGAGGGCAGACCTTAAACCCCTATTAGATTTACTGACTTGACTGATTTACTCAGTTTATTAATTTCTTTTGTACCTTTACAGATCCTGTCACAAAAAATTCAAAATGGCATTTCTTAACCTAAGGAAATGATGACTGCAGTTGAACACTTGCTTTATTTCATTAATGACATCTCCAAGACAGGTCAAGCACCCCTGCAGACTTGAGTGCCAGACCCTGCATTTCATCCCTGGATAAGCAGTGAAGCCTGCAGTGGAAACTGAGTGGAAGTCAGAAGCTGACAAGTGTCTCTCCACCCATCCCAACCCTTTTACACACTACTCAATGTCTGCTAACACATCCTTGGCACCCACATCCCAGTTTGCTCACTGCTGGTCAAAAAGATCCATGACAGAGCAGTAAATGAGTTCAATGTGAAATAAATTAAATCAAATCACGACCTCACAGCATCAACAGTGCATTAATCTCTTACACCAAAGCTGTGCAAGGACACAGCTGCAAGACCAGAGCTCTACAGGCACTTACTGTGAATCCCCGCTACATACAGTAAGGGAAAGCCCAGCTTTTGGATGTGCTGCACTCTGCAGCAGCCAGGACCACACACAACCTGCATCTGAGATCCGTCTTTCATCTTTGACATTAGGAGAAGAGCACCAGAAGCAGACCCCCAGCTCCCAGCACCCACAGCTGACCTTTAATCTTCTCACAGGAGAGCAGGCAAGGTGTGAGTACAGCACTGTGAACAGCTCCGGTCTCAAAGGCGTGCAGAGATGCACAGATGTGACAGAAAAAGCTTAGGGACATCTGCAGTTCTGCCAGGGTCCTGACTACTGTCCTTCCAAGTGATCAAGGGAAAAACTCCCAGATACCACATGCTATGTGAAGTGTTGTTATTGGAGAAGCAGCCAGTTTTGGTCCAACCAAAGTTTTCAGTGCTTGGCAAATGAGAAGCTCTTAAGCACCTCCAGCTCATCTGACCAGGGCTAATGTAGGTAGGCTGTGGGTCAGCTGGACTGTGTGCTCACCAAATCCAACAGCAGGAGAGTTCTGCCAGGCAGCCAGTGGGACTGCAGGCAAGAGACCCACCATGGTCACTGCTGCCTAAACACTGTGCCTGTAGAACATGAGCAGACTGGGAAAGAATGATTTGCCTTCCATTTTCAGGGTCACACATCATCTTTACTGCCAAGCAGGTGGTACGGTCAAACTACAACTGGGAAAAAGCAATTAAAAGAAAGAAAAAAAAAAGGAGACAGACCCTCCCTAGTAACTAACTAAATGAAGGTAATAAAAACATTAACTGATCCATAAAGTGAGGAGGAGCAGGGGGCCAGGAATCACAGCCAACCTCTGAAGTCCTGAGAACGTGGGAAAACCCAACTATTTCAAACTTGCCTAGCACATAAGAATTGCTTTTGTCTGCATTAAAAGCTGCACTGCTTTCACCACCAATGTGACCAACAGTTACAAAAGGAGAAATCTCAATAATAAAATGCTGAACTATGCCATGCCAAGAGGTTGCTGTCCCATGCCAGAAATATTCAGAGCTGGACCACGTTGCCCACTGATAGCCACTGTCCACAGAACAAAATAAAAGCTGTGTCACTACCCTGTATGCAAAAGAGACAATAGCTCCCATAAAAAACCATGCAAAGGTTTTTAGTGAGATTTCTGGTCTGGGATCTCATCTGATCCACCCCTTTAATCAGCTGTGCAGTCAGTTGGCATACAACCATTTTAATATTAACCCTTTTAATTATCCATCTGAGCACTCTTCCCTAACCCCAGGAAGAACGGCACTGACCCCACACTCTATCCCATATCTATACAACATATGAAAACATTTTGGTACAAGGTATCATGTCTGTATGAGAAATCAGCAGAAACTGCCCTCGTCTCATGTCTGCTTTTCTGTATGCCTATTTTTATTGCAGAGATCTCTTCAGAGCCTTGGTCGTGGCCAAGAAAGCTGCTTGACCACAGCAGCTGGGCAGGATGAGTCAGGGCACATGAATGTCTTTTAACCCCTCTGCACCTGTGCACTGAGAGTATGGGCTGCTCAGCTGAACACAGCTGGGATTAGTTCTCTCCCATGGAGGAAAACTCAAGCATTCCCAGCAAGGTCAAACCTTCCTAGTTCTCAACACCCTTCAGCAAGGTTTAAGGGAAAAAAAATATATTTTAAAAGAGGGAGACAGACAGACAGACAAGCCCCAAATACAAGGCAGATTTTCCAAATACCTGACAAAGAAATGCAGCCATCAGAGCACAAAACATGTTGTGATAGCACGGCACATAATACGATATAAATCGAGCACACACCAGAGCCTCAGCAGGCTTTATGCTTTGCAGAGCCCACAACTTTTGAATTCAATAAAATAATAAGCACCCTGACCTTAATGCAGTCATCAATGCTAAATAAAGCCAAGCACAGTTGTGCTCCTTTGATCAGTCTTTTCATAAAGGCAGTATAAATAGTGTTGCTGCTTTTCCATATCCTAAGAGGCTTTTACATTTGGAAAGTGTTACATGGGCACACCAGGAAAATAAGTACTGTTTTGTTTCTTTTTTCTTTGGGGCTTTTTTTTTGTTGTTGTTACTTTACAAACTGTAGAGAGAAAAGTTAAACAATCAACTCCCAGTGATCCAAACAATGTGTTTACATAAGGGTTTACAAAATGAAAAAGCAAGTTACTCCACATTCAGATATTCTGTGGTCCTGCCAAGTGTCTCTACAGACTAATGTCCTCTGAGACACAGACTTGTGCTATAACGTTTCTGGCCAAAGCATTTGAATTCTAAAAGCCAAATACAAAGAGAGAGAACCGCAGCCAGCTGTACAGCAGTGATCCCTGGTGTGAAGCAAACTGCAGGGTTTGGTTTGCTTGGGTCAGTGTTTCTGCTTCCTCACCATCATTAAGCAGGCAGGGATGGACCTGACCATTCCTGTAGCCTCAAGGATTTTAGCAGCCCTCTCCATTACCTGGCCCACATTAGCTCAAAGAGCATCCTGCATGCTCCTGTGGCTGTCAGCCAGGCAGGATTGCCATGCTAACCTGGTCCCTTAGCCACGTTCAGCACAGTGCCTGCAAATTTTTGGCAATGCCAGCCAGCGATGCCAGTCAGCTTAGCTCCTCAAGCCAAGCTGCTTTCTCTCCACGTAGTCTTTCCACAGGTTTTCACAATGCCCCAGTAATTCAATTAGCATTAGCAAAAAATTAGAAAGGCATTCAACTTCTACTTTTGCATCTTAAAACCATGTGTGTGTTTTAGCCAAGGGTTATAGCCTGGCCTCACACATGCTGTGCAGTGGTGTGACCCAGCTTTATCTCATTTAACTAATTTCTGCTAATAAGTGAAAAAAAAACTTCTTTCTGTAACAATTAATATTATAGCCATTACCCTTCCAGTTGATGCAGACGTGCTCTGGAAAGAATCTGTTATCATGAAGGTGGTGTTTTAAAATACTACCATGCACGGAAAAGAAATTTAATCACAAAATGGAGACATTTTACACTTGCCATGATGGAATACATTTGCCCTTACCAGGGAGTATTGAGGCCTGTGACACTGCTCGATGTTTTGATCCAAGTCAAACACAAGCTACTCAGAGACCCAATGGAGCACAACAGTGAAAAATCTTCAGATGCTGCAATACCACTGATCTTTAGAGAGTTGGGTAAATAATATAAATAATCCTGTGCAAATCACACAAAAAGAGCAAGGAAACAAATCTGGGTTTACACATCTCAGGTACCTGAGTGGGCTGTCTACTTGGGCTAACTTGACAGAATATCAAGGGTCTGAAATGAACATTTGAATCCTTTCCTCACTCAGTGGTTAAAGCAACATAAAGGGAATATAGAAAGAAGGAAGCTATTTCCCCTTATTTGTCAAATGGCTCTGTGTTTCCATATTCTCCATCTCATTTTCTCTCTTCCCCACCCCAGCCATGAGTTCCCTGTGCCTAGCAACCTCCCAGAGGTAGCCTGAACTCTCCTCTATCTGTAAAAAATACTTTCAAGGCTCAACGAGGATAGAAGAGAACTTTTTACACGAAGTGTGAGGGTCCAAAATGCAGTGACAGAAAAGCAAACCTACAAAATATTTGAAGTCCCCAGTCACAGACTCAGATTAGAGGGGCTACATGGCTGAGAGCAGCCCTGTATAACAGCAACTCAGCCACCAGTTTAGATTAGAAAAATTCTCTCAGGAGCAGAATTTCAGAGACGCACAGCCCTGAGAGCTGCCTGTCATGCCTTTTGGGAGCTCACTTCACCCTCTACTTGTGGGGAATCATCTTTTCAAAATGCAAGTCTCAGGAGTTTTTTTTCCCTAAAAGCGATTTTTCCATTGTCAGTCCTTTAACAATGCTATTTTTTTACCTTTTTTTTTTTATATACAAAAGCTTTATAATCCTCTTCTTTTTCATCTGAGTGGAAACCACTATATGACAGCTTTAAACTTTTCTTTCTTTAAACCCAGCACTCCCTCCTCAGCTATAATCCTCCTATTGGAAAGATCCGTTTGCAAGTCCTTGCCTCCAGGCAGCCACATCACAGCAGCGATTACAGACCCAAAAATTCAATCAAAACCCCTCATCTTTTAGCTCAATGGCCATGACTTTAATTGCATGACAATAACAACAAGAAAATTAAGTGACAACTTGAAGTTATAAACTACTCCCAACTCACACCATTCATTTTGGCTCCAGGGTTCTTGAACTCCAAGGAGGGCACATCTGCAAACACCAAAATGGCTTTGACATCAGTGTCCCATTTTTAAACTCTCCCAGGCAAACTGGCTTCTGAGACCTTTTGGACTTTTGATCACTCTCTGGCTCAGCCTGGCTTTCCTCCTCCTTCCAATTTTATCCACAATTGCAAACGTTTAATAACTACAGAGGCGGACTTGAGTTCTTGCATTTTCTTTGTAGCATGATATGAACAGTGCCTGTATAACTAAAATGGTAGAATTTTAACTCTAAAATTAGAAGTAAATTTTACCTCCAATTCTGTGAAATCAGAAGGAATTTTTTTGTGGAGAATAAAAATGATAGCAAGCTAGCAATGCCTGAACTAAAGCTGGATTGGTCTCCCCCTCAACAAAAATCAGGGACATATATTATTTATATTTCAGGGACAATGCAGTCAACACAATTTTGCAATGGATGAAAAACACAAACCCCTCCTTTTTTAAAAACTGCAGTGAAGTCAGAGGAATTGCCACCATCCAGAACAAATCAATGACACACCCTGAAATCAGCCAGTTCCAAGAGCAGAACTTCGGTCAGTCTGCCGCGATCACAGGGGAAAGCTGCAAAGTTCAGCTCAGGATCCCATTAGTCGCAGCTATGCTTCAAGTCTGCTTTTCTCTTGTAGAAAATACAGGGCAGAAAAAAGCCCCTGTGGAGTTCCCTGTCTATTCCCTCCTTCACAGTACATTCTAGCCCCAGAAATTTTCACTTCTACAGCACAAATAATCCCCCACCAGTGCAGTGTCATTTCTAGAATCCCCTGGCACAGCTGTGCTGCAATACTGCAGTAGCATACACACAGACAAGGCTCTCCCACGTGTGTTCTTCCCTGCATCCCTGAATAACCAGGCATCAGGGCTTTCCCCGACTGGAGGCCATGGTAGCCCCAAGCTGTACACCCAGCCTGCAAAAGCCCTGAAATCACTTTAGGTGAGAAGCAAAAGTTAATCACCACCATCCATAATCTTCAAACCACAGTTTTTCAAAGACTTTTTTTTTTTTTTTTTAAGTAGAGCTACTGATTCTCAGTGAGGTTTTTCCTCACAGAAAACAGTTAATAAGCAAAGAAGGAAAACATTCCTTTGAAAAAAAAAAGTAAAATTCTGGAAAGGAAGAGCATGAGATACCAAGGCAGTTGTTTGAAAGCTCTCTCCCAATTCACACAACACAGAAGTCAACTTTTACTTTCATAGTACTGCCCATTTGGAACAACATCCCAAAAAATGGGGGATTCTTTCGCTTTCTTATTTTTACTTCTCTCCTTGTTCTAAACTCTTATATTTTCCTTTCCTAGACAAGAAGTCTCACTCTGCACCGCTGACCCGACCTCATTCTGACTATATGGCAGACAGCTGCATGCCTCGTTGGAGCTCTTCCAGACATCACAACAGCCAGTACCAGCACCACTCCCTAAACACACCCCCTCACCAGCAATTTGTTTTGCTAATTACTAATCTGTCTTCAGAACGGACAATAATCAATGGGACATAATAAATATACACAAACCTTGTCCATCACAGCCTTTTGTCAAAAAGGCACCCTGATGACACAAATGGGAGCTGGGGACATCATGATACAGAGATCTTGGATGCACTTGTGTCCAAGCTGGCTTTGTACACTCCAACTGTAAGTGTATGGATTTGCCCACAGCATCAATTATTCTGCTCCCTCAGGCCACAGCTTAGCAAAAAAAGTCAATCTAGTACTGAGTTCTATAAAATAACCATAAAATTGTGCCAATCACACTTATGCAAAGGGCCAAGTTACTGCAGCTACGGAATCCAAGCCTTTAAGTGTCATAAAGCAACCCAAATATTGCATAGGGTTTTCTTGCACATCTCCATTTAAGGAGTTTCTTGCACACATCTTCATGTTTTTTACACAGCAAATTCAAATTTAATTGAAAATTAAACTAGTCAACAACTATTAGAATCTACTTCCAAAAACAGCTTCCACGAGAAGAAGGTACGAAGAAAGAAAACAGCTCAGAAGTCCTGAACAAGGACAGCATCCACGTGGAAAGAGATTTCTGTGTTTCTTTATCCATGAAGTGATGCATTATTTGTAGTGCCTTCAAATTTTGTTAGGTACATCGAAGAAAGGCCCATAAGACTTCTTCAACTCAGTTCCTTGTCACATCATCACACCCTACACCTACACTTAGCAACTGCAAAGCACCCTTCAGGTAAGATGCAATGGCTGATTTAAAAGCTTTCACCATCAAACAAAGGACATGCAATGAATACAGAAGTGAGGAAGCAATTAGTATTGCTGAAGATATGTTGTTGAAACCTCCAGCTTTTTATTTGATTGTCAAATAAAAAAGGGTCTAGGCAGCTTTAGTCAAAACATCTTTGTGGTTGTACTCTAAATATCAAGTACATGTAACTAAATCTAACACTTAAAAAAACCCTCCCTGTACTTTGAGCTAAAAGTATAATCACAGTGCATCTGGCATTTAAATAAAATAACCATTAGCACAGGAAACACACAGGATAAAAGCACCAGGTCAAAAAAAGACAGACGAATAGAGAGAAGCAGCATGGGACTGGATTTAATGCCATGTTTACTAGGGATCTGCTGCGTTGAGAAATATAGGGGACTTCCTCTGGCAGGCTGAGCTACAGGATTAAAAACGCTGGCTATGACTAAGAAAGGGAGATTTAATTATCTGGCTTAATTGGAGGAGGAAAACCAGCTCCAGCTTCAAGAAAGCAGCAAACTAAGAGCACCTAGGACACCTATGGAGCTCTCAAGGCCTGAAGGGTTTTTTGTATTTCCCATTAAAACATGCAGGTATCTATTTGTTAACTAAAGCAATAGAAAGGAGCATTAGGATTTAAAAGGAGAAACATGTTACTCGAGATGAATTGGATTAAACCACACCAAGACTACAGATTAGCATGAATTAGCCTCTACTGTCAGCAAGTCCTGGCAACGCTCCGACCCACCATTAGCAAAAAACCCCATAAAATTTCTAGTCACATTCAGAATTATTAATCAAATCACATACAGAACTGGCATCGGCAGACACAAACCAATCACAGGAAAACTATCCTCCTCAAAGCACACATCATGCCCAACCCCACTGACTCATGAAATGCCCTGCAGCAGGTCGTTTGACGGTTTTGTGCCTCAATAAAGTAAAAACCAGTATTTTTGTGCCTTCATTCTAATTGCCACTTTAGATCTATAGATGTAAACCACTATGGAGGTGATTACTAATAAATCACATCATGATATTCACAGCTCAAAATTCACTTTGCTCATCACTCAGCAGTGAAGAAGAGCACTTTCTTCTTAAGTGTAATCCAATTTGTTGTGCCTGTTTTCACAGCAGCCACACTTACTTTCACAGTCAGACAGGGATTCCATGATGTCCTTCTCATCACTGCACATCATTCAAACAATCCCATGCCCTGGGTCCCCTAAAGGGACATAACTGACAGGCCAGGCTGTTTCAGCTTTCATCAGTCCCCACACTGGGATGTAATGTAAATGTACATCCCACACAGATGTGGGCTCCCCCATGGCCCCAGAGCCATGAGGAGATAAGAAACATACAAGTATTTCACCAACAACCTGGGCTCAACTCTCAGCCCTTATTGGTCCTCATGCTAAACTGGATTACCTAAAACTGGATGCATCCCTCTGCTCCACGCAGGCCACTAGCATTAGCCCTGTTGTGGAGAAACCTGTGATGGGATTACAGTGATTGCCTGAGGCCACTCAGGAAACCCATGGCAGAGCTGAAAGCAGAAGCAAGATTAGGACAGGCAGAATCAATGGTGCTATGCCTGTATGCTTTTGCACCCTCATCCATGTGCCATGGCCACACAGCTGTTCCATCAGCAAATCAGGGATATGGTGCAATTAAAAAAGCAGCCTCCCAGGGCTGTGGGAGAGTCCATACTGCTGGAGTTTTTCAAGAAGTGAGCATGCAGGGTGCTAGATAGATAAACTTATCCAGTCTCCTATTCCCATGAAACACTGGACCAGATGATGTCTCAAGTTCACTTCCAGACTGGGCTACTGTATGAAAAACCAACCTGGGATGTACCACAAAAGGTCTGTTTTCAACAGCGCAGGCCCCTTGACCTGTTTGACCACCCACCCATGCCAACAGTGGCATAAGCACAAGGGCAGGGTGAGAAGCATGGCCACAACCAAGGCAAAGGGAGGAAAAACATGATATTCCTGTTTCCCTCTGAAAGAGTTCTCAGGAGGCTACAGGAAGAACACCATGTGCTAATCTGTCCTCAGGCTTCTACAGGAAAATAGTAAGTGTGCTAAGAGGCCTGAACATTGCTTTCACCAAACAACTGCTCTCCCACTTGTTGTGCTGCTTGCAGAGATGAATCACTGCCTTCTGAAAGCTGGGAGTAATTTACTGGGACATCAGCCGGCTCTTTGTGGTAGGCAGGTGAAACTGATGCCTCCCCACTTAATTGCCTGTTTTTCTTCAAACTCAAACCTGGTTGACTAGTAGCCTCTCATGAAGATTTCCAAACCCAAGAGACAGATTTAGTAACACCTTGCCTTGCTAAAACACTGCCCAGTTAAAAACAAGGCACCACTGGAGGAGTTCCTTAAATTCGAAAGCTTTTTTTTGCTTCCTTTCCTTACTGATCCCAGTGACCTGATTCCCAAGAAATAAGATCTTGTCTTTACCAAAGGTCTCAAATGTGGGCTGAGGAAGCATGAGTCAGATCAGATGCAATGAAACATCCACAGCTAATTAATAGGATGCATCTAGCTTTCCTCTCATTAAAAAATAAAAAATAAAATCCAACAAAAAAAAGGAAAATCTACACTATGAAAGAGAAAAGTGTTGGATTAAGGCTTTGACAAGGTTCTTCCATAGAATTGTCCATGAGCAAGTACCCCAATCTCAACAAAGCCAGGCATGACCTCCTCTAACCACTTTTTTATTATTTTTTATAATTAAAGAGCAGCCACAAGAGCTCACCTGCACACTGTGCCTGTTGTGCATATGTACATGACTGGCACACCCAAAGATCACCTCACTGATCAGACCTGTGGGGAATGAGGTGTAAGAACATGCAGTTCACAAGTCACTACAGCATGTCCAGGCATGAGATAGGCACTGAGCTTCCTGATCCAGCCAGGAGGGCAGTGGCATCAAGCATGTGCTGCTGCAAAGCAGCTGAGATGCCGTGGAAAACACAGCCTGAATCCAGGCCATGTGGGGAAGTCACAGTGTGGAGCACGCCCAGTGCCAGGGCAGGATAGAGCTCTGCGCCAGCAGAGCATATAAGCTCTTCTTGGTGCTTACACGTATTTTAATGTGACTCTCACTAAAGGAGAGACTAAAACTAAGCAGTTCCTAGGGGAAGGGGAGCAGGGGACATTGTGCCTTATTTCCTAGATTGTAAAGGAGATCAAAAGCACTTCCTTGGTTTAATTTCTGCATCTCATTAATCCACCATGAATAATCGGGTGCTGCGATGCTGAGAGCCATGCAGATGGATATCTGAGCTGCTTATGGAATTGGAACTGAGAGCAAAATCCCATCCCAAAGCTTGGACTAAGTGATTATATGTTTCAAACATCACTCAAGAAGGTCTACAGATACTTTTTATACACAAGGTCAGACTAAATGGAAACAACTGCCCTTCAGGCCTGACAATCTTTTTGCATAACCTATAATTTCTATCCCTTTCTCCTTACAATTTTCCTCTGTTTCTGCTATTGGTTCCGACAGTAGAAATAATCAGGATATTTAGGACAATATTCAGCTTAGATCAGCTAATTCATTGTATCCTAAAGGCTAGAGGAATCACTGAAGACTAGAAAATTCAGAGATGTCATTTGTCAAAGGCACTTTGAGTGAATTTATTGTATTGATACAATGAGCTTATCAGGTGTTTCCCAATGGAAAGGCTGTGAGTGGAGATCGATTTTCCCATTACAATACAATGCCATTTAATGTAAGTATATAAAGTGTCTGTGTCACATCATCACACATTTAGCAAAGGAAATTAAGGACACAAAGGAGAGAGGAGGCATGAATTCTCCAAATGCAGTGCTGTCCAGACAGTAGGAAACACTGAAAATACTGTCTCGTGCATTTGGAGCTGAGCCTTTCTGAATAAATTAGCATTCAGCCAGTGAGGACACATGGAAGGAAACTTTGCAAAGTGCCAAAAACGACTTGTCTGAAAGAATTCAGTAAATAGATTCCAGTGTCTGACAAGTGTAAGCTGCACTAAGTATTATCAGAGAGCAGTACCTCTTAACCATGTGGACTGATTTGCTAAATGGCAGCTCCTACCAGCTGAAGTCCAAGAAAGATAATCTGAAGGGTCCCAACAAGGCGAGACAGGAATGATCACAATGACAGATGCTGCCCAAACAGGGTACTCAGAAGTCATTGCATGAACCATATCAATGTGTTATTTATTTTCACAGACCCGTTCCAGATTGTATTTCTGGCACAAGGGGTAAGATCAAGAGCATTTCTCTCAAGAAACTAAGCTAATGAGGATAATTAACGCAACTCCTAAATATATAAACTGTGCAGATAACGAGTCTCATTTGAATTTTGCTTTTCTAGCAAAAAAGCAGATGGATTGAGCTGACCTGTTTCATGAGACTTTTGCCTTGCCAAAAAAAGACAGTCTTCCTTTAGCTAAAGCGCCAGAACCAGGCCAAAAGTCCTCTTCAGTGCTTTGAGGACATTTCAGGCTCCACTTCAGCTTACTCCTTGACTTCTGCTTCTTCTGCCAAGCAGCTGGCAGCTGTGGGAGAAGGGGACCCCCCACCCCGCTATCGCTGGCAGTGGCATCCACACTGTGTGCCCAGCCCAGGTCCCACAGAAACACAGGTTTCATCCCTTGGACAAAGAAGCAACGTAATGGGACTTTGATTCAAAATTCTGGATTAAGGCCAAGTTAGCACTTCAGCTGTGAGGTCTTCAGAGTGCAAGACTTCAAAAGATCAGCAGTAGTAGACAAACATGGAATGCAGGGAAAAAATGAATAATACAGTATTTCATTTCTCTGTATGGATGAGAAAAAGATCCAGGAAAATAATGCAGTACTTATGATGAATAATGCTTCAATTTTAACCAATTCTGCTATAGGCCAGGAACCAAATAAACACTTTGTGAATAGGGCTCCTCTCATGGGACCAATAAAGAATTGTGGAATCAATTAGGTTGAAAAAGCCCTCTGAGTACATCCATTAACCCAAGACTGCCAAGCCCACCACTCAATCACACCTGAGTGCCACATCTACATGTCTTTCAAACACCTCCAAGATTGTGACTCCACCACTTCCCTGGGGAGCCTGTGCTTGACAACTCTTCTGGTGAAAAACTTTTTTCCTAATATCCAAATATCTTCTGGAACAACTGGAGACTGTTTCCTCTTGTCCTGTCACTTGTTACTAGAGATAAGAGACCAATCCCCACCTGGCTACACCCTCCTCTTAGGTAGTTATCGAGGTGGATCAAGTTCCTCCCTGAGGCCTCCCTTTCTCCAGGTTAAATACCCCCAGCTTCCTCAGCCACTTCTTAACAGGCTTGTGTTCCAGAGCCTTCACCAGTCCCATTGCCCTTGTTCAGACATGCCACAGCAAGAAAGGAGAGGAACAGACAAATTGTCACAGCACAGATCAAATGCTTTTTGATCGCAATGACTCATCTCAACCAGCAACTGTTAAGCAGATCTTGGAGTCCACTCTCAGGAGATATTCACCCAAACCTTGCATGTCTACACATACACACATATTTTTGGACTCCCTTCTCATATGTATTTGTTAAGTGGCCCAGCATCTTCACTATTACTTTATCTGGAAATTTTGTTCTGGCCGTCACCCACCAAGCTCTCCCCAGCCCCTCATAATGGTCACCAAGCTCACACACACCAAATGTTGGCCATCCCTGCAAACTACCTACAGCATGCAGGTCTTCCAATGCCCAGAGGAGAAAGCGATGAATGGGAGACATGCCTGTGTTACTGCTTATCTCTTCCAGTCAGAGCAATCCATCCAGCTGCAAATAAATATAAAGGATTTACAGCACCCATAGGAATATCACATCCTGTGCCGAAACTGCTCTGAACCCCCTGACCGCCAAGAAAATATCCAAAAGCCTCATCTGCTAACAAATTTTGGCATCTGATGGGAGGCAGCATATGGCATGCTACCAAAGTCTCCTCTCTCTGTTCTCAGTGCTTTTTAAAAAGGCATCCATACAGTCAAATTAATATGGATTATATTTAAACGGTTTTTAAAATGCTTTCAGTGCACACAGAAAAAAGAATCTATCATGTAGAATCCCTGCCATTTAAAAGATATATTAAACAGAACAATATAGATTCCAACTGTCTTTACAATACAAACAGTAATTCTGTCCAGTGGTCCCAGCAAGGAAAGTGATCCCTTTCAAGTTCACACCTGGCATGCACATGGGCCTGATCTTTGCACACAAACTTGTGACTGTATTTACAAAGCAGGTACATATCCATGCATACCTGGAGTAGCACATGCTGGCAAGAAACAGAAGCCACGCCACGTTAAATGAACTGCTTGTACTTAGCAGCTGTCATAGTAGATCTTTAAACACTTAGAAGAGGTCACATCTTTTCCTCAGTTTAATATTAAAATGGATTAAGATATAACTATTTTGAATGTGGACTCCTAAAGTTGGTTGCCATGGCTCAGGTTTGGGGCCATGACCTCAAATGCCCAGGCCCAAAGCAGGTAAAAACCCAGCCCCTCACCCACTTTTATCACCAGGGCACGGAGTCACCACTTTCATCTTTTCCCCTCACTAACAGGTAAGAGGACGGCTGCAGAATTTGGGTCGAATGAAGGAGCAGACCAAAGCTCAGTATCACCACCAGCATGGGTACCAGACACCATAGGATCACAGACACTTTCTGGTGCAAAATGCCCTCACTCAGCAGCCTTGCCTTGAAAGCCCAGACTGAGTCAGCCCTATTTAAGGTCCAAGCAGCCTTTGTTCATTTTTCTCCCATTTGCCAGCCAAAGACAGCAACTGGCCTATCCTTGTGGCGTTTTTTCCATTCCCCTCTTCTCTCAAAGTATAAAATGTTTTTCATCATTTTTCTTCACATGTGTTATTCCACCCATTTCAAGTCCTCCTGTCTGCTTCTTTCTTACATGATGCCCCAAAGTTATAAATCTACAGTGCTTTCTCACAGATGACACTTTCACAAACAATGACATCCCAGTCATTTCCCCTCTGGAGTTCTCTGGCACATCCTGTTTATTCTGTATTTCTCTTGTTTGCATTGCAAACCCTTCAGAATAAGGACTTTCCATATTTTGTGTCCTATACTGCCGGAAACATTACTGGAGCTACTCAAATCAAGGCTTTCAAGGCCAGAAGAGATCATTGCAATTATCAAGATTGATCTGTGGCTTGCCACACAACAAATTTCTTCAAGTGACTTGTGTTAAGCCCATGATAGTCTTCATAGAGGCATGCTATTAATGGGTGATGAGCACCACACCATTTTTTATTTTACATTTTCCCCAATTTTGTTGCATGGTCAGTGTTTCTCTCCTTCATACTCAAGTCTTTCCAATACTTTCATTAATTAGCCAATAGTCAAATTTTAGGAAACATTCTAAAATACACATGCATATTGCTTCTGTGATGTCTGCACTAAAACCATTGTCATGAATTACTTATTATACTTTTCATTTTCCCAGTTTATATTTTATATCTGATCCAAGATAAGATACATAAAGAAAACAGGACTTTATTACAAATTATAGACTTACCATCCCTCTTGTATGAAGGTACATCTGTAAAAGATTAAAGAACTGAAATTATCTGAGAACAAGGTAAAGGGAGAGAATAAGCTCATGGCATTGCTGGCATGCAAGGTATTTTTGTGTTAAAAATGTATGTACAAAAAACCTTTCATACACTCTGAATACCTGTATTAACTTTAATGTTCAACATGCTATAAAATGATCATGTTCATTTTAGAAAAGAAGAAAAAAAATTAAATTCCTTTGAGCCAAGTATTAAAAGCATTCTTAAAGCAAACAGACACAAGAAGAACGCTCACAAAAAATCTGGTTTTCATCTGTCTACAATACGTACTGGCTTCAGCTAAAAGCCAATCAATCAATATGCAAAGAATAAAAAAAAAGTTCTAGCCACTTATAAATATTTTTTAACTACAATCATCTGGCAGTGGAGCACCACTGACCTAACTTCACGAGCATCTTGCAGCTGGTGATGGCCATGGTGCTGTCAGGAGAAGAAAAAAGACATTTTGCTCATTTAACTGAGCAGACCAGGAGTGACCCACCACAAATCACAGCAAGTGGCACAGTCTGGAGGGGAAAAATATCCCAAACAAATGTTTAAGGAAACCAAAGAAAGCCTGCATTGCCTGGTGCACCCAGAGCACTGGAAGGCTGTGAGGCACAAAAGGCTGCAAGTATGAAGTACAACAATTCCATCACCAGTAGGTGGTTATCCATCAGATTCAAATTTCATTATTTCTCCTAAAAAGTTATATTATCCTACTCAAAACTGAAGTTTCTATGAACATGGCATCATACAAGGCACTATACAAGAATGACAAAAGTGCTTCTCCAGTTGTCTTTCAATTGCCATGGCAACTCTGTTTATTTGGATTTAAGCATCATCCTGGGATGTTCATAACACCAACAGCACAACACAGTGAGGCAGAAGGAGAAAGGGAGAGTCAGGGAGACACTCATGTGGCTAACTCTTGTCCAAACCAAGTAATTCAAAACACCACAGGCAACACAAGGGGATTAAGAATCAAACAGAAACAAGCATTTCTTGCCATTTGCATTTATTTGTAGAGGTGGTAGTCCTCTCACAACTGCAGCAGCTTGGAAAACAGAGAGCTCTACCAACCTGCCCAGGTGCCCTTCTGCATTTTCACCTGCCTGAAAAGTGAGCTTTAAAGTTGTGACATCATACAGCCTGCTTTGCCCATTGGCTTTTAGGCTCATAGAAGGCACACCAGTTAAGTGAAGATCCACTGCACTCACCTTAACAATTTCTACTGGGCTTATAAACAGGAATGATTCGACAGCATAACAGGACACCAGCACTACCTGCAGCATGCTTAAACCCCATTTCCCCATAAGATTAGGCCAAACTGATGTAAGCAACACGCAAGATCACAGTGAAACTCATGTAGCAGCACTTAACTGTTACCCCCTGAACTGACTTGAGCTCAGGATGCTCTATTTGGAGGTTATGCTAGAGACACAAAAAATAGGAAGTCCACAGCAGTACAACGTGTGATTTTCACAAGATGCCTACAAGTACACACAAATCCTAGTAAGCATAAGTTAAACTGCACAAAGAATCACAGAATACTTCAACTTGGAAGGGGCCCATACAGATCACCAAGTCCTGCTACTCACAGAACTGCCTCAGTTTTAACTAAACCCAGTGGCTCCTTGGACTCCAAGAGACATGATGGCATGATCACTTCCCTGAGGTGCCTGTTCCAGAGATCAGCCACAGGGGAGGCAGTGTTACCAACTTCCACCAGATTTATGTCTCAACAATGCAGGAAAAAAGAAGAAGAAAAGGGAAAAAAAGAAGATAAAAAGCCAAAACAAAATAAAAAAATTCACCAACAACCAAAAGACCCCCAACAAAACAACAAACAAAAAGCATCCCAAACAAAAAGAAAAGGAACAAGCAACCTAATTTACAGTCTTGCTGTGGTTAAAATGAAGAATTGAGCAATTGTTTTCAGACACAATAGGCAGTTGCTGAAAGAAATCAAGAGAAGATCCTGCAATCCATCTCGGAGACCATCCAACAGCTTGGAAAATGAAAATGGACTGTCACTTCATCCATCAGGAATTTCTACCACCCCACTGGCTACAACGCGACCCTGGCTGGCAGGGAGCAGGACTGACGTCTCCAGGATTCTGGGAACCAAATAGTTTCACCCCTCTAAACACATACCAATTTACCTTCACATTTTCCAAAATTACCAGTACAAGGAGATTGCTTTCAGTCAAATACTCTGCAAGCAAAGAAAGTTTGTCCAAAGCAGTGCAGAGAATTGGCAAAGATTAGCTGATTGCTCCAAGCACATTTTTTTCTCCTACACCAGAGGCTGGCTGCTATGCTACCTTCAACCTCTCCAAGCTTTTGATGAAGGAAGGATGTTTGCTCCACACACACTGATGACTTTTATTACCTTGGAAGAGCTGAAGAAATGTTTTGTAAGCACCAGTGATCTCACACACCAAATGGGGAGTACGACAGAGGTATATTGGAGTCCAGCCAGCAGTGAGCACACTCTCAAACAGCCTCTGCACCAGGATTCAGACGTTCAGAGTTTAGATGCCTCTGTATAAACCATACAGGTGCTATCCCCACCCACACACGAAAGAAAGAAGAGAGCTTATTCAAGTGCCCCTTATTCCCTCAGTGCAGCAGAAAGGAGTCTGGATAGTCTCCAAGCACAGCAACAAACATGGGAAGTACTGAACCTGCAATTACAGCAGCCCATAGGGACAACAGAATCACCATTGCTCCAGGAAGATCAGAAACCACAGAGGAGTTCCAGCTCAGCCTCCCAGTGTACCCAGGGGCACAAAATCTATTGTCACAATTGCAATGTCTCGCTTGCTTAACTACCCACACAGAACCAGTTCTGTTAGGACTTCATGGAGAGACAAGTCATACAGGCCAAACGCAAATGTCTAAAAACAGCAGCAGGGTGGGGATTATTTTTTAAATTATTTTGGAACTGAAGTGCTGCAGCAGCCTTTCTGATAGAGAGAAAAAAAGAAAAAGAGTCTGCAGAAGTAACATATAACAGACATGGGTGCATAAAAAAGTGACTTTTTTGTGACTAGTCAGGCTTAGACTTAGCAGAAAATTGCAGCAGTCCTTTCCAAAGAAGAAATCACCTCTGACTGCATCTGTGAAACAAACATACAGAGACTAGAACTGCATGGAAAACCACTTCTCTGATGAGCCACTCTAAATATTTTGAATGGTGTATTTCATTTTAGTCCCATCTCTTCAGAACATGGTTAGTTAATCTCACATTTAACCCTCTGTGCCAACATTTGCACAGTTTCTGTTGCCGTGCTGGAATCTGCACATAATGTGATCCGGCTCAGCGCTCACGGTGCTCCGGGGATCAATTACCATTTTATACATCAGTGTTTCATTACTGAGCCGTGAATGTCCTCCAGCCAATCAGACCCTCAGCTCCACGCTCCAAGACTCTAATCTTTGAAAATTAGGTATTTGGCAAGATACACTCTAAGAAAGAAAAATTGCCGGACTCATGCTGTTTTGAATACATCTAGCCTCCATTCACAAATACTGCCATTGCGGTGGCCACTAGATGTTTTCAGAGATGTGATTAAAAAGGAAGCGATGATAATTGTGGAGTGGAAATACACTCTCATCTGTCACTTCTCTTGGAAAATAATGAGCTCTCTTCCTTGTTATGTTCACTGCAATATATCTTTGGAAAAGTCTTATAGAGATTAATGCTCAATTGCTCTAAATGAGCTTAGCTTTATTTATTCTAGGAGAGGATCTGGTCCCAAAGTCCCAATAAGCAATTACTTCACTATCCTCATTAAAGGAAAATCCTATATGGTAGCTAAGACAGGACTTTGGCCCCATGTCTCCCCTGTAAATTCAGCAATGGGGATTTGGCATGCTTTATATCAGCAAGCTGTGCCTAAGTGCGTACTTTAAACGAGGCTAAGATACACAACAGCAAACACTGTAAATCTTCACACAATAAAGCAAACTCGACATTTCTGCTGCTCATCTTCAGCTTTGCTGCCTCCTTCCATGCACCGCCACGAGACCAGGAACCTCACTGAGTTGGCAGCACCGGAAACTCATCTGTAAATACTTGTAAATACTCACTGTAAATACTAGAAATAGTTAATTCTTGATAGCAGCTCTGTAGCAGAGACTTTGGGCAACAGAAGCACTGCATACCTGGACAGAATGCCCATGCCCCTGCTGAACTGGAGGTACCAAAAAGGGAACTTGACCACCAGGAGGAAAACCCTGGGGAAAAAGCAAGCATGCTCTTAAAACCCACTGCAATTCCAGTCATCTGTTTTGAAATTGCAAGTGCTGTAAAGTGACAACACACAAGCCACAACCACATGTTGGAGAGTTTGTTTTAAATCACGAGGTGAAAATAAAAATCCATTATAACTCTGTTTAACATTCCCGGGCTGGTATGCAGCTATGCAGCCCACGCAATGCCACAGCTGTGGTAGTGAGTTCTTAAAAATTTGTTCCGATAGGAGAAAGCACCAGAACCAAAAATTAGGGCAGTGCCAAAAGTCTCAGACAGCTGCAATCATCCCTATGCAGCCTTTCCTTTTCCATTACTTCTAATACACCAGGTGAATCCAGGCAGTAGGACAAAAACTGGCTCATGTTTGCAAAGTACTTTTTGCACAAGTTTAACAGTTCAGCAGATCTAAGGATCAAAGCCTCTCATACTAGCCACCCAAAGTACAAACATTCCCTCAAGTAACCCTGTTTAGAACAGAGGGCTTTCCATACCTTATGGAAAGTAGTTGGAATTCAAGCAGAAAATTTTTCAACTAAGTGATAAAAACTCTCTGTCATGCAACTTAAAGGGATCAGCCCCCACAAAGGCTTCAAGCGCCATTAAAAAAAAAAAAAAGAAAAAAAAAAAAGAAAGAAAGCATACACTGCACAATTGACACTATCAATTGATACTATCAAACCAATCATATGACATTTCCATTACTTCAACAGAGGTTCTGTGAACCCAGTGCTGGCATTCTGATGAGCAAATATGTGCAGAACAGAAGCAGGGAACATATGCCAGGCACTGAAAAAATATAAATTTTAAAATCTTACCTTTAGATGATTCTTTAAGAGAAAAAGATCTGTTTGTGATCTGTCCTCCTCTAGATACTAGTAAAAGGACAAAACTCTAAATTTTCTCTTCAAATACACACACAGAGCAAGCTGTCACACACAGATTTTTGTGGCTGGACAAAAAACGCTGTTCATTTTCAAACTAGTGTAGTCCAAACTCTCACCGCCTCAGCTGAACATCTCACAGATGCCACCGAGTTCTTAATCCCTCTCTGGGCCCAGGAATGGCCTGTTTGCTCCTTTTATGTGCTAGAATTCTCCAGGTATGCTTTAAAGCCACCGAACAAAGGAAACATAGCAGTTAAGAGTGGGTTTGTAGTACTTCACCTTCCTCAAATACTGATTTTAGTGAATATCATGCAAATACCGACTTCTCTCTCTGACACATGTATTCACAAAATGTATAAAGCTAGGGCACTAGATCTGTTGTGTCCTCCATTAATAATTTAGAATATTGGCCATTTTAGGCTTATAGAACATATGCTTCAAAATAAAGTTCCTTTCTTTTTTTTTTTTTTCCATTCTATAATGACCCACTTGGTTTGTTTGATGTTTTTAGAAATGGCTGTGCTGCCTGCTCAAAGCTCTGAGAGACCACAGTAATCCTCTCCCAACTGGAACTGTGCTTCTATGAGGCTCACAGAGATGATCTATTCTGGTTTTTGGCACTAACCATAAAGGAAGACATAGATTGAGGTTTTCAAGATCATTTCTGCCAGAGACACACTCAAATAAGCGAGTGAGACAGTGACAGTTCTATTTCAGTAATGCCTTCAATGCTTAGAGATGACACAACTGATATTTTCAGTTCTGGTCATTCCCACAGTTAATAAGAGCATAAATTAAAAATGCCATTCCCACTTTACATTCAAATCATCAGTTTCATGTATCTATTATTTTTCTGAGTTTTTTTGTTTTTTAAGATGAAAACAAACCTTTTCCAGGAACAGTTAACTGTTGATAATAAAAGACTAGAACACAAAGCCATTTTTCTCTGTCCAAGAGGAAATATTTAACATCACGGCCCTGACACATGTACTCTTGTTGCCAACACCCTGCAAACACAGCGCCTGTCTGCGCATGGATCACCCACCAGCCAGCCCAGCTCCACAATCCATCCTGTTTACTATTTAGGACCAGGGTAAAAGCCAAAACAAGCTCCACCTCCCAAAAGGCAGAAGAGGGGCAGCTTGTGCAGATGTTGAAATTCTGGTGAGAAAGACAAACTATAAACAGAATTCCTAAAAGATCTGCCTTGGGGCAGTCTTATCTAGCAATTCCGCTAATTCCCTAGATAGGGAAAGTAGGGGACTGTGAATGAAATTTGGAGACAACAGATAACTGAGAAAGTCTATCAACTCAAGAGGATGGGCAGAAGTGTATTCAGAACATTTGAGGACTAAAACAACTGACAGGAGGTACAGGTTGTAATAAAGCCAAGTGCAGTCATGCACTTTAGGATTACAGAAATATGTTCTGCAGCTTGAAAGCTCAACAGTTGGAAGTAATATAGAAAGGGAAAGATTTGGATGGTTTAGTGGCTCATGGCAAGAGTGTAAAAAAACCAGATGTTGTTCAAGGTCTCAGAGAGGAATGGGAAAATATGCAAGACACTAGTAAGATCTCAGCTGGAACAACGTGCAATTTCAGGTTACAGAGTTCAGGAAAGGTTATGTGACACTGAAATAGTGCAAGGAAAGGTCAGCAGGATGACCTCTCCCATGGGACAAAAAGGCAATGGCTTTGCTACTAGAGCAAAACTAAGGCTGTCTTTGAGGGGGGGAAAAGGAAAGGTACAGTATTGCAAATCACCTAAGAAGAGGCTTAGGTGGAAGTTGAAAGGAGTCTTGCAAAAAACCAAATTAAATTAGGTAGGACACCGACTGTTCAGTACCTGAAACTCTACAAGATGGTTGTTGAAGACAGCCAAAAACATGGCTAGCTATGCAGGAGATGCAAAGTTAGTCCGGATAATATACATCCTCATCATCTACAGCCCAGTGAGCCCACCAAAAAAGGTTTAGGATGTGCTTTGCTACCCTAGAACCTCCCAGACCTTCCCCCACCTGCCACCAGGTCTTGTGCTGTCACCATAGAGACATGGTGTTTAAGTGTATGGAGAGTCCACATTCATGACAGAGAAGCAGTAGAAGCTACTTTGGCTTCCCAAATCTCTACACTGTTGAAAATGGGAAGACTTCTCCAAAGAAAACTTGAGGCTATGCCCAAATCAAGTCAAAAGAAGACAACAAAGGGAAGCTGGTGAAAAGCACAGCAGGTCACTTGAAATTAGTTAGAAGAGACACACTTCTAAAGGAAAGGAGGTGGTTGATGGCTGAAGGCTTTAGAAACCATCACTGTGATAGCAAATGACTCACCCTCATGGCTGAACTACCTCACTATTTGCCAACACTGCCCAACAAAATTATGATTTTAACAACAAAATTAAGGCAGGTTCAAATAAGGGCAGTTGACTATCTTGCTACTCCAAATGAATCTCTGTTTCAAAGGAAAAACATGAAGTTTAAAAGGGGACAAGGGTGAGAGAATGAAAACATAGAGGCTAATTAATGTCAATCAGTATAAAGACCCATGACTGATGCTTTTGACATTACCCTTCCAGACTGTTCCTGCAGACACTCGAGTGAGCGTGAGGCGAGTGCGAGAGTACTGCATCAGAAGCGGGATTAGGCAGGAGGTGCCTGGAAAACCCACACAACACAAAAACATCTTTCTCAAATATCTATATATAAATACCTTTTACATATGTTGCAGTATAGAGACCTGTGGATGTTTATGCCTTCTGTAGCATCCTAACAGCAAAGGCTTAAAACGCCTCTGTAGCAGGATAGAAATTAGACTTCACATTACTTCCACTAACTACTGCCTCTGCCACAGGAGACATGCAAGGAAGGAGAACTACCCCTACAAGCTTTTCTCCTGTGAGTTTACAATCCCACTGCCACCTTAGATTTAGAAAAGACACAAACAGAACAACTAGCTCATTTCAGACTTCTTTTCCTACAACCAAATACTTAGCCTACAGAGGGGCTTCATGCGTACTTATTTTTGCAGTTACTGTACTCTATTCAAGCTTCAAACCTTACAACAAAACAGAGTATTTTTAGGTCATCTAAATTCCCTATCCATGAGAAGAAAATGAGTCATTAGTTAATTAGATCGTTTTTACAAACAGAAATTACCAATTTCCCTCTATTCTTTGGATCACAATCTGGTGCTTTCACTGTGCTGCATCTTTGGGACCGGCAGATCCACATTCCCTTCATTAGGGAGAATTCTGAAAGTCATCATTGCAACACCAAAGACAATGATTTCCTACTCTTAACCAAGCATTGGCAGGAGGTTTTGCCAAGCAAAGGGAACACAGAGTGGAAACTATTCGTATATTGTAGCTTTTGAGTTTCAAATTAAATGATAATCAGTTCTTTGAAGTGTCCTTAAAACTATCAGTGTGTGTTCCCAGGTCCCCTGAGCACTCTCTTGCAATTCACCTGAAACACAAACAAGTGCCTTTGGCCAATTCTGCGCTATTTTTACAGGGCAGCTGAAATCATGCAAGACAATATAACATAATTTTTCCCTGTTCCTCCAGAAGTGCCCTGGCTGCTCAAACCAGCTGCTGCACTTTGCAGGCAGTTGCACTCTTAAATTTTAGTTTCAATGGCAAAACTAGTTTTTCAGCCATGAAAAGTTCAGCTTTCTACATCCCCAACAGCTGTTTCTGGAAGGCTGCTCAAGTATCGTGGCTGAGTGGCGGCTTCTTTAGAAGTTTCTTTGCTGGAGGGTAACCTCAAAGACCATCCTGGCTGGTCTATACTTCTGCTTCATGGAAGGTGCAGCATGGTTTTTAAGTGAAAGAAACATTTTAAAAGCATTGCAGCCGCTGGACATGAGAAGAGATGACATGCTATCCTTACGCAAAGTTTAAAACAGAGCCTACAGCTAGGAGAGAGCAGACACATTCTCACAGATTTGTGTGAAACACAAATAATTTAAGTCCAGCTGGAGAGTGAATACCCTGAAAAGAGGTTTCCCTCTGCAGCCCCGTAACTTTTGAGCTCCCTTGGAAGAGTCCTGCAATATCTCAAGCAGACAGAAAATGCTGCTGCATGGACACACACCTGCTCTGTCTACAAGATACTGTCTCAGTTTATTTCCACTGCTAGCAGGCATTTTTCAGAGCTTGTCCTTCGCTTTCTGTCACAGATGTGTTTACCACCCTGCAGGAGTGTCCCAAGCCCTTTTTCACTCTTTACTCCCTACTCGGCTATTCAGACACCAGCACTGGGAATTCAGCAGGGTAGCAGTTTTAGCTCTTGCATCAGTGTTGGGTATTGTCAAGCAGATGGTGCCTTCCAAAAGCATTTTATTTTTTTCACCTATATTTCATGAACAACATGAAAAAGCTGAGGTGATTCCATGCACAAAGCATTTCTACATCCTTCACAGCCTTCTTCCCAGGAGAGATACAGGAAATAACTTCCCTTTGCTGAAGAAAGCAACTTTTCCCAATTTCTTATCTGTTGGCTCATCATCAACCAAGTAGTGGAGAATTTACACCGGAGATGCCACTCAGTCAATAAACAAATCTGTTTTGTACTCAACCTCAAAAAGCCTGTGTATCAGCTCAGCATGTCACACTTCTCCCTAGGCCACTGGTCAACACCCACAGAATCAAGACAACAATTTCAATAAATACTTTCACATTAAAGAATCTGGGAAAAAGCCAGGAACTTCAGCCACTCATATGAATATACAGTGCAAGTCAAGCAGTCCCCTATGGTTATCCTGTCTCTGGAAACTGGCCTCTCAGCAAGTCATTTACATCTCACACTCATTCATATTATAAAAGGGTCTTTTAAAAGCTGTTTTCTACATGTTAATGTGTTTAAGGATCTTAATAACTTTTTGCTTTCTTTGCTGCATCCTCCCCTTTCAGCTTTGACCTAAAAGAGCACCAGTTATAACTGGATCAACCCACATAGCAAAATATCCTGCCCCAAAAGAGGAAGGTCAGTGTTCAAAGACAAAGGACAAAGGTCTTTTGCCTGGTTAGTTAGTTGACTGCAAGACAATCTGTGAACAAACAGCACATAAGTCTGACCCCACCAAAGCATTCTTGACCATCCTTACGGATAAGAACTTGAAAATAAGCTTCCTTCCTGTTCAGTAGGACAAGATTCTTGTTCCTCTCTACAACTCCTGTGTCAGCAACATCATCATTGTCCTTGCTGCTTTCCCAGTTCACCAGCAGCTGCAGGGATTTGCAGATACATTCTCTGTCTATTTTGTATATACTCACAGTAGTACTTGGAAGCCACAACACAGTTTCTTGAGACAAAAGGTCAAATTCTACATATCACTGCAAATTTCAGCTCTGGCAGGATTCATCTGCAGGAAAGAGCTTCTTCATGTTCTTGGGACATGTGGAACAAACCAAGATGTGGAGAGACAAGTGAACTACACCAGTGTGGGTCTAAATCTTCAGAAAGCAACACTGGCAGCCACACCAACAGCCTTCCCCTTGCAGTGCATAACTTATGTTTCAGATTTACATTAGATTTACATAATATTAGTTTTAGTCAATCACTTACTGTCAGGAGGAGAGTTGTATATGAAAAAACTGAATGGGTATGACATGCCCCAAAGCCAGCACACCTAGGCCAGCTCACTCTAGCACAGGGCTAAGCATACACAGCCATACTGCATCCCATGCAGGCCTAGAGGCAGCAGAGCCATCTTCTCCTAAGGCTTTAGGGATCTACTTGACCTGAGCTGAGACAACATGGAATGCAGTGATCACCTTCCCACAACAACTAGCCCTGCAACTGGCCTCTGAGACATCAGATGAACTGAGGTTGTGTCCTCAAGTCAGAGAGTTTCTACACATTCCAGCTCTCTACAACCCTGAAAAATAGACCAGGGCCTGTGCCAGGTTTTGGCTCATGTGACTTCAACCACTGATCACTATCAACATTCACAAAGCACTCTGCAGAAAAGACAACATTTTCCCCGAATCCTGGATAAGCTCTTAGTCATTTACTACATTTTGGCCTACAATAATAGAATTCCACTGTGTATTTTAACTGAATATATTATTCCTCATTAGCAGTCTCAGGCTGTTACAAGTCTTTAGCCTAGCAAAACACTGAGTGCAACTACTCCATGAGTGATAACATTCCCATGATGAGCAAAATGTTTCTTGCTCATCAGGTAGAGCAGAGGTACCAAATCCAGCTCCACAAGTTGTGAACCACCTCTCAGGCAGTGCATGCTCTGCTGCAAACCCAGCCTCATCATCAGAGCGACAGCTATCACAGGGCAAGGTTGGGGAAGAAGAGGAAGAGGGAAAAAGAAAAATTACAAGACTCTAAAGAAATGTGTCTCAGCCTACAACGAATCAAAGTGCATGTGTCTGAAGTCAGGGCATATTCAGGTACTCAAACTTAACTAGGATGCTTGAAGCCAGTATTTTCAGCCAACATTCCTCAGGCACTCCTGCCTTTCTGCAGTCCCTTGCAAACACACAGTACCCACAGCAACATCCATTTCTATCCACACATGTCAAGCACGCTATCACCTCAAGTTCCCTGCAATCAGAGTTCTGCCAAGATTGTGGACCTTAATTACCTTACAGAACTAGCCAGAGAGAAGAAAACTTGACTGTTGTATCCCAGGGCTAGGAGANGTATCCCAGGGCTAGGAGAGCGGAGAAAAAAACCTAACACCCAAACCAGCCAATGACTCTTCACACCAAACGAGCAATTTTATTAAGGAATGAACATCTGAACAAGGCATGCTGCACACACACACGTTCTGCAGCTGGAATCTCTTGAGCTGATGCATCTATTCATGATACATAAGTCAAAAAATAATTTAGCTCAGCCTTGGAGGGCTGGTGTTAGTGGCTCTGTGATCCTATCAAGCACAAAGCTTGCTAAAAAGCTAAGCACAGACATTAAAAGATATACAGAGCTAATCTG
>VWYP01003007.1:0-54705 GCA_013400435.1 Pycnonotus jocosus | reverse complement strand
GGGAGGATGTGCCTAGCAGCCTTGCGCTGCCTTCGGGCACCTTCACAGGTCGCTTTCCAGCGGGACCTGCTCTAGACGCGGTGCTTTTCACATTTGCTCCACCCAAAGCAAGCTCCTGTTGAGAGGTGTCCTGCGTATGCGCCTCCCCACGTTGAAAATATTTCTCACTCGCGGCATCCGGATTAAAATCCCCACTGCTGCCTCCACAAAACTGCCAGGAGCTGTTCCCTTCCCCAAGGCCCGGCCTGTTGTGCCAAAGCCAAGTGTCTTTATCATAGACTGTCATTTAACATCTCACAGCCATTTTCCAGGTGTGAGGCAGTCGGTTTCCAGCAGACCTAACAGCAGCCAGTATTGTATTTTCTGCTTCTGCCATCTAAACCCTACAGCTGTGGCCACAGCCATCTCCTGATGACAGAAGTTTTGGCCATATACAGGTAGAAAACTCATCACTATAACCAGGAAAAAAAAAAAAAAAGAAAAAAAGAAAAAAAGAGTATAACTGTATTGCCCAAGGAGTGAGCAGATCACAATTGTAATCAAGATGGACAGGGATTAAATTCTTCCACTGAGTCCCATGCTGTACTCAAGCCATCTTTTAAAAGCTTAGCTTTGCTCACAGTAGTTCTGGCTCCCAGAAGTACTACTTCCACAGAAATAACCGTCCCTCCTGTTTTTCAGGATTTTCAGCATGATTTTCAGCCTTCCATGAGTTTAGAGGGAGACAGGAGCTCAGAAGGAAACAAGAGCCTCTGAACTATGTTCCTTGGAGCAAAATGCATGGCCTGATATCAGTATCTCAGCTCCCAGGGAGTTAATTAGGTGCCAAAATGAAACACACCAATAGTTCACATACCAAGAGCTAACCCAAAAGGATGTGTGTCTTTCTGGGCCTCAACATTGCTAACAAGGAAATACCTACCTTCCCACCATGTTTCATGGCCTGACATCTCCTGAGGAAAAAAAACTAAAAAACCAAACTTATAAGCCCCTTCACTTAAAAAGCAGAGATCAGATTTTGAGCACAGTGAGAGGAGGCTCCCATGGCTGCATCAGTCTCTGAGCAGCAGAGGGGCTGGGAAGTCCATCCAGGATATGGACAGCAAATACCATAGCCTCTGCTCAAGAAGAGAGAAATGCTCACATTTCTCACAGTGTTATTTTCCTAGGAAAATAAGTAGCTCCCAGACAACTCCTGCCCAAGGCCTCCTCATCACCTCTCCTTTGAATGTATTCCTCTGTGCAAAACAGAATCCAAAATTCAGGATATTAATGTGGGAGGAGAGGTTGTTCTGAGTCCCCACCCAAAAACTGTTTGTGTTTTGCACACAACAGTTATTACACTAATACAAAAGAGTTTTGGAGCAGGAATCACACCCTGGGATGCCTCCTTTGGTGTCACTATTTATGCTGTAGTCATAAACAGAAAAGAGACCACAGCAGTTATTCTGCACAATCTCCTATCATACTTGGAAGTCCAGAGGGATCCAGCAAATGTTCATCCTATGGGCCACAAAATATGACCCAGTTTCCTATTCAAATGCAAAGTAAAACACAAAATCCTGCCTGGTAAAACCTTGGCAGAAGCAGCCTAGGGAGTGAGAAGGTGGTTTCTCCCCATGACTGACCTGAGAAGGCACATTGGAGAGGGAAATGGCATGCAGGGTCCCCGTGGCACAAGGAGACAGATGAGCTGCTCAGGCTCAGGCAAGACTGAAGTGCTCTGGAAGAGCACAGAAACTGCCTCTTGGGCATCAGGAAAGTTTAGAGCTCTCAGGTACCTCCCAGCTTCGTGACAGTTGTGCAGGGCTTTTCTAGGTCTGTTTAGGAGCCAACATCCCACTGAAATTTGGGGGATTGGGCCCTAAATCTTCTTAGCTTTTATTTTAAAGAATATTGATAGCATTTACATATTTTACGCACATACATGCAGCTGTGCATTTCAAAGTAATCTGTTGTGCTATAAGCCAAAACAGGATTTGAGTCATACGGTTCTATAAAGATAAAGCATTGATTTATCTAAAGAAATCTGTCTAAAGAAAATTGGCTTCATACATATGCAAGAAGAACTACTTAGCACAGATCATCCTCTTCTGCACCACAGAGTTGGGCATCAAATTAATTTCTAGCTTGAATTTCAGGATTACAAAAATGAAAAATTAAGAAAATTAAGGATGGTGGACTGATGAAACCATTTCCCAAGGCAGTCA
This sequence comes from Pycnonotus jocosus, assembly GCA_013400435.1. Lineage (NCBI taxonomy): Eukaryota > Metazoa > Chordata > Aves > Passeriformes > Pycnonotidae > Pycnonotus > Pycnonotus jocosus. Next base: position 52,495 of record VWYP01003007.1, on the reverse strand, counting down.
GAAGAAAGCTACAGAAAAAGCCAGTGCTTAGCTAATAAAGGTGCAGTTGGATCCCATGCTACAGCACAGGGGTAATCCTGCATTACATTTTTGGGAATGCCATTATTTTTTGTCTCTTTCCTTATGATTGTCTTTGTACAAATAAATTCTTGATTCACATTCAGAACAACAAATAGCGCAAATCACCATAGGGTGCATTCATACAAACTAAATGTCACTAAAATCAGTTTCACTAATGTCTGAATATGAGAAGTTAACACTTCGAGGAAACAACTGAGGAAAATTCTTAAGTATTAGCTCTCTTCCTAAGTACCTTAAACTGCACCATTTTTAAACCTTGCCTTATCTCAAGCATTACTTGCAGAAGCTGGAAGAACCAGAAACATTTGTTCTTTACAACAGTCACAGATATTTGCATTTTCTCAACAATGCTGTGTCCTGGGCACCAGATACCTGTCACGCCTGACACACAACACACAGAGATAAAGTTAATTATATGGTACACCTTCCCAGGATCCAAGACCTTTGTGTATCTAATGGGCATCAAAATGAATGTGCATATTTAAAAGAAACTCCTTTAAAAACGCAATAAGCATCCAGGGCCACATATCAGCCAGGACAACAACATGGTGTTCCATTTTTTTCCTAAAACGAAACAACAAACTCCAGGACTCAGACAAAAAGCACAAAAATTACACAAAAGAGGGTTAATATTGCATGGGCATCCAGCATGCCAAGGTGGAGTCAAGGACTGCAAAAGCCACTCTCTGCTCCCAGATGTGACAGAGTAAATACAAAAATCCCTTCCCTGACCTCTTCGTGGCTCTCCTCACAGTTCACTTGGCCAATCTGTGGCATTCAGGCCACTGAGTTTTGTGAGCCTCTGAAACCACCACCTCCTGAAAGCCCCATTTCTGCACATGTTTTTATATTATGAGAGGTCTGCTGCAGAACCTTTCCCTCTCCATTTCTTCTGCACACAAGCTCAACAAAAGTAGTTTGGGTTGGTTTGTCTGTTTTAAAAAATGCAAGTTTAATAGCTCCAACACACAACTACTATAAACAGTCCCAGAGAGCTGAATACCACAGCCCATTGCCAGCATGCCCCTAGAGCCACCCAGAGCTCAACTGGGAGTCACACCCTCATCTTTTTGTGCTGGCTGCAAGTTCGTGGAGTGTGCAGAACAATTCCAATGACCAAAAAAATTCCAAGCAGCTCCAGGTTTGGCTGAAAACAACCCAGTCTTTAATCTTTACTGGGGTTTTATGTGCAAATTACGGGTAGACAGGCCTTTACAAGACCTAAACTATTTTATTTGTAAACAAAATTTTTTGTAAACACTCACTTATTCCTGCCATCATACAAATAGTAGGAAATTAGATGCCTTTTCACTGATTTTTAGGAGACATTCTGATGCCCTGTCGCTGCATGTCAGCAAGCTTTTCATTTGTGCTCCTTACTTACATGGGCTACAGAGATGTTTTCTACAACAGAAGGCAGGAATTTTTACATAAAATATGGAAAGCAATCCATGGGACACTGTATTGACAGCTGTCAGGAAATTGAACCTCTCAATTTTATTTTTCTGTTCACTTGTCCATAATTATTGTTCTTATAGCACTCAAAACACAGTCAGTATTGTAATGAAAATACAGACGTAGGGTCTTTGTCCCAGAGGGCTCGCACTGTGACTTCCTATGTTAAGGCTAAGTGTTATTTAAAATGTTATTTAAGATCACAGTCTCCAGTAGACTCTTTTTCTTTTCTTTTTTTTTGCTTAGTAGTTTCCTTGCAGTGGGGTAAGGTAAGACTGACTGTATTGATAACCCTCTCCCACTGCTCCCCACAAGCCCCTTTCTGGAATAATGATCTTCAAAATATGCTCCATTAGCCAGAGGTTGAGCTCTGAGGGCAGAGAGTTGTTTGTGAAATATTTATATTTAGTAAGCAATCATATTAGAGCTGATTTTATGCACGTACAGTTTATTTATAAGCTGATATTTTTAAAAATCAATTATATAAATTAAAAAATACTCACTTTTAGAGAATATTCCATGAAACTCCAAACCATGATGCAATGTATCCATATTATACAGCTGTGATCTCACTCTTTAATTATTTTCCTTATCTGTTTGTAGAATTTATTTAAAGGCTACTATAAATTGGGATAAAGCCTTGTCACCCAGCAGTTCTCTAATTCAGCTAGCTTTGTAGTGCTAGAACAATATGATATCACATAGTTCATAACAGTGGTGATTTACATAGCATTAAGTATACTGTATTTAATTTCAAAGTACAAAGCAATAGCTCATATTGGAGAGCAGAAAACAGATATAAAGAAACATATTGGTACCGCTGAAATAAAACAGAGAACAATAAGGCAGAAATCACACGGCTTTTAAGCAATTTGCCTTATCTGCTACACTTAACTCCAGCTACAGTTATTGGAATGAAAAGAAATCGTCAAGCTGTCTGTTATATCAGAATCTCTATTTAGCGTATGCATTTTTCTCAGTAATGTCCTCTGTTTTAATTTTAATATCTGATCAGTTAATACATTCAGTTCTGTACAGTGTATGGCCCAGTTCTGAGACTCTACATGGAACATGCATTTGCTTAAAACAATCTGTTATCACTAAGAGTGTTTTTTTCCCAGGGTGGAAACACGTATCTAAGTTTGTTTTTAGAAGTTATAACTTGTGGGCCAAATTTAGAATTACATTACCCTCTAAAATCAAACAAAAAATGAAAAGCCAGGCTTTACTTTGCCTTGAATTCAAAGACTCCCAGCAAGACCCTCATCCACTACACACAGTCAGACATTTTCTCCCTGATAAACTTTCAAGCACCAAAGGAAAAAATACTTGACAAAGATGTAGTATCTTACATCACATACTCACCCTTAGATCTCAATTTAAATTCCATTCTTTCCCTCCCCAAGGTGATGGCACTTTTCTTTGCTCTTAAACTTTCTCCCATATTGCGCAATTAAGACAAACTTTTTTTTTTTTCAGCATTAAAGACTGTGTTCTGATTTTTCCTTATGTCCAAAGGTTACCACTTCACAAAGTATCCTAAGGACATTTTTACTACCAAGAAATATTTTGACAACAAGAACTATTTTTAACTCAGCTAAGCTCTGCTGAGTATAAAATGTTGCATGGGGTGCTCAGCAGCCTAGGGGAATGCAGCTATCACGGGGGTTCATTTTCTTTGCACAAGAACAGTCATCTGAATAGTCTGTACACACAGAACATGATGTGCATCTCATTGTAATCCCAAAGAGTCCCAAAGGGTCAACAGGGAGGGGAAGAATGCACCTCAGACCCAAAAACCCAATCTGGAGGTACCAAGGCACTGCTGGAGGTTGGAAGGGTTCTGCACGCTTGTGACAGTTCAGGTCTCATACTGGGATTTCCAAACCTGCCAGAGGAAATTGACTTGGGCAAGAGAGCATCAAGGTGTTGCTGGCAATATGTTCCAGGATGGTGCCTCCAGGTACTCACCCTGTTTTCCCTCACTTGCAGTGTTGGAAGTGATTTAGCCACGACACAACATGGAACATGACCACACATCCCAGAAAAAGCACAAGGGAAATTAAGCATAAGATAAAGACAAGAGAGGGAGGGGCCATGGAGAGAAGGGCTGGTGCCAGTTCCCAGCCTGTCACAACCTCGACTGCAGGATAATGCTGGGCCAGGGGTAGCAAGGCCAGCCTCGATGCTGGGAGGCTGCTGGAGGTGCACTGACCCTCAAACACCTCTCAGGGTGAGTAACACAAGTTCTGGCACTGTGTGCTTCGGAGCAAATGGGGGAACAGAGTGTTTTACCCACTTGCAAACATCCTGCATGATGCTTAGACTCTACTTGCACCCCAGCTAGCAGGACTTGTGTAGCAGGTAGGGCTACACAAGCTCTCAGTTCAGGGATTAACTTTCCCAAGTTCCCAATTCATTGCCCACATGTGCTTGGTCATTAGGATTTCCTTTCAAAGCAACACTTTCCCCTTCTCTTTAACTACAAAAATAATGTAGGTTACAACAGAGGCTTCCCCCTCCAGCAACCTGTGCTCCACCCTGGAGTCATTTTATATTACTCTCCCCAGTGTCCTAGACCAGGCTGCAGAGATTGTGGCTCTCATTTTATGCTAGAATTACCCCCATTAATGTAATATGCTCTGATCCTTATGATATTCCAAGTGGAAGCCCAGATCTTGTTTGCTTTTTAGACATCACAAACCATCCTGCATTTCATCTGTGTGTACTTCTCAGCATGTATGAGAATGTGCCATCCACTTGCCACTTATTAATGTTTCAAGAGTCTTCCTTAAAACACACATAAAATTTAGGGGGGATTTTGTTCCAGGAGTCTTCTGACCGTTCTGTGCAGTCAGAGAGAGTAGCTTTATTTCACAGACTGGATTTAATATACAGAAACATACTGCATCTGTTTCCAAATATTTTCTTTCTAAAACCGTTATAAAAACTGGTGCCAAAATGTGCTCATTCCTCTTTAAGGAGGAAACCTAATTTGGGTTTCTTGATCCAGATCATCTTAACACCCAGGCTCAATTTTGCTTGCTCAAGCAATCTACAGGCTCCAACTAATACAAATTTAATCTGCAAGGCTTCCTGCTTGGGCTGAATGGGTCCAGCATTTCTTTGTTGCAAGATCCACACCATGTATCAGCAGCATCTGGTACTGATTGAAGATCTCAGACACTGTGCCTATGGGCTCCATGGACAGGATCCTTCTGATTCTGATCCCTTTTGGATTTTTCCCTAGGCTATATCTTAATCTTGTCGGATTAAAGATTTATGACTGGTCCTTAGGGAGTTTTGGGGGGTTTTTTGGTTGGTTGGTTGGTTGGGTTTGGGTTTTGTTTGGGTTTTTGGGTTTGTTTGTTTGTTTGTTTGTTTTGGGTTTTTTTGAGGTGTGATGGTTTTTTTGGATCAATCTGTGGTAGCTGACCATATTTGAGAACACATCCTGCAATTTCAATTCTCCTTTTACATGGTCATAAACCAAAAGTCACCTCTTTAATTAATCAATCTGCCTTGCCATAATGCTTACACATACGAAAATCAGGAACTGCTCCTTTGTCTCCTAACTCTTACTAGCACTTAGGATTCACCTCCTTCCCTCTCAATGAATATGTAACCATTTCACAAGGGATGAAAAATAGTTAGCTTTTTGATTGTACTAAGAAAGAAGGGATATTCCAAATAACAAATGCTCTTCTTTGGCTTCAGGTTTTCATTTGGTAAGGTTCCAAGGCTTCCTTCTAAGTCGGGAGCAGATTTTGCCATCCATTGAAAGGGAAAAAAAAAAATTCAAGCTTTAGTAGGGACACAGGAACATTTTGATCAATTGGCACAATCTAAAGGTTAAAAGTTCCCATATGCAGGCAACCTGGGGACAAGTAGCAGCAATGCTAAGTTTAAAACTTGTATATTCAATCAAACTATTTCTCCAGGACACAATTTCCAGGCTGCTTTGAAGAATGCTGCTGGAAGAGCATGTGGCAAAATGTGACCAAAAAGAAAACTCTCAGCCTAACCTCACATTCACTTTTTTGTCCCATTCCATGCACCAAGTTAGTCCTCAGAAAAGGAGTGTGGGGGAACCCCAGAAACAGTGTACCATGGACTACATACAAACCTCCTCTCCGTGTCTGGAACTGAAACCCCCACACCACTCCTACCCCTTGACTGGCAAACTGGGGACCACAACTGGGACCTGTGAAGTGACCATGACAGAGCGTGAAGTTTGGGAGCTGGGGTAGGGGAATGGCCCCTTCATTACCACACTGCTCCCAGTATGTGTCTGCCATGCAATAAATTTATATGATTGTATTTAATCCTTATTTTCTCTTTCTCACACGCTTATCGTTGACACCAGTTCCTCCTCAGCTTCCCAATTAGCCTGTTCATGCTTGCAAGGAAGTTCTCACAAAATAAGGGTTGTGTTAAAAAGGAAACTATTTAATCATATTTTCCCAATAAAGCAATAAAGTGGCCCCTTTTTCCATAATAAACCCCCATCCAAATTCTTTAGCCCTGTGAGACTTTTTCACTCTTTCAGCTCTAAAAGATAACCCAGTAAGGTATAATATGCAAAATTTTATAAACCGCAGCAAGTGCTCCAGCCAGAAAACTGGCAGCTCCAGCAGGCTTGGCTTTGGACCTTCTCAATTCACCACAAATCTCAAATACTCTATCTGGAAATCAGATTTCAGCTGTGTGTTGGCTAGATCACCATGACAAAAACAAGGCTGAGGAGACTTTGTGGTTTTGTTTTTGGATTTTTAAAATTTTTTTTTTCTAATTTTTTTCCCCACAAAACAAGCACTAGGCCCAGGAAAGGACAGGGGTTTGGCTTCAAGGCCTAGGAAAAACAGAATTCAGTTTTTCCATTCTGTCATTATTCTAGGAAACTCTACAGGTAAACAAGTCTCACTCTTGTACACTGACACCTCTTAGAGACACTTGGGAAGACTGGATAATAGCTAAATTCGTAACCAGGGAGGTATCTCCTAAGCTAGAGCTTATTTGTATTGCTCAAATGTCCTTCTGCAGAAACAGGTATTTCAAAGAATTTCAGGCCTTGTGAAAGTATTCTCACTTTATAACCCTGCACCAGACAAGCAAGTACCTGGAAAGAAATGCTCTTCCATAAAACCCAGCATTTAATAAAGTGCTTTTTCTGCAAGACCTCAAGCACCTGCAGAAAGTGAGCTTCTGTCATCACCTCCCTGTCACCAAGGCTGTGACTTGTTCACAGTGTGGGCAAAAGGCTTGACCAGGACCCAACACCTCTTAAGTCCACATGTGCTATCTATTAGGCTGTAAGATCCTGACAGGAGATAGATACATAGCTCTAAGCCATATACAGATTATGAAAATATAACTTACAAGTCAATGGTTTAAAATACAAGCATATGGAAGAGAAATGGAAGACAAAGGCAGAGCCAGCATAGGCTTACTGTAGAGAGCAGCATGAGCTACAAGCAAATAGCAATTGCCACTAAAATGTGAAGAATTCAAAACTTTACACGGAATTTAAACTAGTTTTTTACATTGGGTTCATGCCAGATTCTTACACCAGCTTATGACTCCATCTATAGCACAGTATATGACATTTTTTAATCTAGAGGAGATCTTGACTTGGCTTCACAAAGTCACGCATGATTCCCCTGATGTAGGACATGGACAGTGCGTCCCAGGTGTGCTGCTCTGCATGTTGAAGATTATATAAAAAGGGAGACTATTACTTTTCATGTTCTTTAATACTATTATTGATACTATCATTAAATGAGAGAATATCCCTCAGGCTGGGAAAACCTCAGGGAGTGTAGGAGCTAACACCTGGACTCAGGATTGGTTTCCTTGGTTATTAGAGCTGGCTGAATGCTTTTAACAGATAATGATATCTAATTTAATTACATATTAGACAAAACACTTCTGATTATTATTCATCCAGCCAGGATTAATGAATTTCTAAGTCCTTCTTCTGTCCTAAATTTATTCTACCCTCTCATAATTTACCTCTTTTGTTTTGAAGTTCATTTGAAATCTACCTGTCTGAAGAGAGATGTTTACTTCTCTAACTTGCATGATTTTTTTCTTAATGATGGTGCTCTCTAAATTCATTTCCACTGTTTATAATTTGTTTCTTAGGTCATCAGAGAAAGCATTTAAGCTTTCAAAATCATTCTTAGAATGCACTGGTATTCCACTTTCTCATCCACTATTTAATATAGAGTCCTTTTAAAGGCAGAGCCCTGTAAACAGTTGTTGATTTAGAATTCCACACACCAGTCGTTAACTTCTAATCCATTTGGCATCTGTACACCTTTTTTAACTATTATTTCTTTCTCCACAGCATAACTGATGAACTATTGAAATCCAATGGTTTTTAACCACGTAGTTCATCCTGATGAAACTGGATTACAAAATAGTTTTCTGCTCTGCTGTATATACCACTTACTTTCCAAATGCAGACCATTATAGAAAACCAGATCAGAGAGTAGACTATTTAGTGCATTGCTGGGACAGATATGCAAATTTTGAAGGCAAATTGGAGTGGGAAGGCATTCCAGCAAAGCCCACAGTGAATTGTCAGAGATGTCGGGCATAGCAGCAAGAGAGCTGCACTGCAGAACCCACCGGCAAGGAAGGCACAGGGAGTGAGGAGAAGATGAAGCTGTGACCCTTGGTGGTTCCCTCAGTACCTGCAGCCGTGCAGGCATGACAGTCCCTGGGCTACCCACAAACAGAGATCCCAGCCCAGGGTGAACCAACCTCCCCACACACCTACAGCCCCAAACATAGCTCCTTCCAGCCAGGCAAGGAATAATCCCCCTGTGATTAAGCATTAAGCTGTCAGCTAATTTAGACAGAGCGAGATATAAACACAAGTCCTAAATTAAGGTGGTGATGAATACAACATTCAAACACAAAGCTTCTCATGCAGCAGAAAAAGTGAAACCAAGAACATTTCGTTTCCTCTAGGGTCTCTAAAAATTTTTCCCAGGAACTTAACATTTGCAAACTGCTTATCATACTTCTATTAAGGCAGAGTTTAAGAAAAAGTCCTGCTGGCCAGCAGCAATAATTTAAAAGCCATTCTCACCTATTTAAGCTTTTAAAACCTACAGAAGACCTCAGATTTTTCTTGGAGATGCTATTACTCAAAAATAGATGGCAAATCTTGCTTTGCTACCTAATGCCTGCTGGCTTTGAAGCCAATGCAACTACTGCTTTTTTATTCACAGGCCATTGTTTTCAAAATAAAACACTTTGGGGAATAAGCATTTTACTTCAATTAATTTTATTTCCTGTTTGGGGAAAAACAAACTAACAGGTTTATTCATTTAGAGAACCTGACAACTGCAGATTGCCTGCTACTATTTTGGAAAAAAAAATATCAAGAATAAATATTTGTTAAAATGTTTGTTAACCCACAAATTCAGTAAATGTATGGGATTTGCAAGATAGTCCAATAAGGCCATTATGGTGAATCTCCAAGGGACTAGTGGCCATCAGGAGAGGAAAGGAGACAAAATTCTAAAAGGATTTCCCTAAAGCCATTTTCATGTTGCAATGTTAAAAGGAAATTTTTCTTTTACTAACGTCAGTTTGATAGAAGGAAAGAAGATAATTATAAAGATGACCAAAAAGAAATTTATGCCCATGGAAATGTGTTTCAAATCCTACACTTGAGCTTTAAGGAAAACAAAACAGCCTTTATCTATAGTTACCATTTTTATACTACAGGGACTAAAAACATCCCTTAAATTAAAGGTCTACAGTGACCATCTTTGATTCATACTAATTTTAGCAGCTGTTTATGTGGACAAATAATTTGATAATTGTGTTGTTACTAACATCCATCAAACAGACAATACAATTAGCAAACCCAGGAATAAATGCATAAATTCTTACAGAAATAAATAATAACACAATACCTTTCTGTTTCCTAGGTATTATGAACCCTTTAGACTTGGTATTTAGATTTATTCTCTGCTTTGAAGTTCTAGCTACCAACATAAACTACAACAACTTGTAAATTCATTCTTAGAGGACTGGTTTATAATCCTTTTTACAATTGTCACATAAGAGGCAGCTCCTAGAAGTCCTTGAAGCTGCACAGGTAGAGAAGAGAGACAGGTCTTCATCAACAGTTCCCTCTTCACATTCCAGAACAGCCAAATCTACCAAAATGCAGAACGTATTTCTTCCTTCTTAAAGGGATTAGCTACTGCACTCTACAAGCCCGAGAATCAGATTATATTACGTATATACACATCTTAAAAGCATGTAAAGAAGCAATTTTCACTACTGTCTTGCAAATTCCTAGATAAGACAGGCTAAAATTCCCGGTTGACAGAACCCAGAAATTGCTTTAAATATTTATATGACATTGCCCTCTAGAGGAAACCGGGAAAAATCCGTTTTAGTAGAACTCCGCCACAGATGAAAACATAAAATGTTGTTTTCAGCAGAACAATTAGTGTTTGTTAGAAACCATTTTCAAGGAGAACACCACACACTGTTTTGGCTCCATTTGTTATCCACGAGTTTTCAAGACAGAATTCCCCAACCTCTAGCCTAGGGCTCTGTATTCAGATAGAGGGTACCACAAAGTTCACTGGTTACCACGTCTGTGTTTTCCTATTTGCTACCAGAATAAAAATAGCCCAGGCTACGAAAAATTGGCAAAGACTTAGTAATTCTTTAGTTATGAGGCAAAAAGAGACACCAGTCAAAGTGCAGGAGGATGGGAAGGAAGGCTTCTCTGACTTTTGTTCCATTGAATTGTTACCTTTCTAGCCTGAACCTATTCCAGTGATGAAGTAATGGTGTAGGAAACACAAATCAAAGTTATTACTATAGTAATCAATCATTTGTTTTGCCAGTTGGTGTTTTTTGGGGTTTTGTTTTTGTTGGTGGGTTTTTTGTTTGGTTTGGCCGGGGTGGGGGGCATTGGGTTTTTTTGTTTGGTTTTTTTGTTTTGTTTTGGGGGGTTTTTTTTTGGGGTTTTTTTGGGGTTTGGTTTTGTTTTTTTTTTTTTTTTTTTTGAAGATCATCCAGTTATCTATAGTACCTACTATGGAGAAGGGTTAAAATCAGATCTTGTCACCCTTTTAAACAATAGAAAGGAGTCTTAGGCATCAGCTGAAACAGTAATCTCTTTCAGTCATATTTCAACAATTTTGTTTTATTTTGAAAAAGACTGAATCAGTTTTCCATCCACTTGTAGTTTTTCACATTCTCATAAGAGAGGCTTCAGTTGAATAGGATTCCTGAGACTTGGATGCTTTGTGGTGAAGTTTGCTGCTAGTAATCACCATTTGCCTTACTCGTGTCATGTTTTGGAAGGTACAAGAATTCTTGAACTACCTCAAATCTTATGGCAGTGCCAACCAACTTATCTTTTCCCTGTTACTTGTTTGTTAAACATGTTTTCCTTTGGAGACTCAGGTGATCTTGCTGAACATCATACATTTTACCCAGAGAAAGAAGCAAGTACAGTGAGCAATACTGCAGTCTGTGGTTGATATATATACCCTTCCCCTCTTAGCCTGCATCTGATAAAAAGGACACAGAAAAATAAGTTTCAAGGAACATGTGATACTGCTTGGAGCTGGAGGCAAATGTCACATCAGCTAAAAAAAGCAATGAGTTTTCCGTGTTAAAAAAAAAACCAAAATCCCATCCCATAAGCCATCCACTGCTACAGCTGTCTCTGTGTATACCTGTCTCTTTGTTGATCTCACATATGTTTATTGTATTTATCCTCTCACTTATGTCCATAGATGGCAGGTTCATGCTGACAAACCATCTCTCTGAGGCTGATGTTGAGCTTCTGACTGTGGAAGGATCTCCTGTTCACCATTTTTCAACATTCCCTGCTCCTGTCCTTTCCAGTCTAGGCCAGATTCCCAGCGACAGGGGATAAATGGGTTTTAATCTGACATCGCTTTTAGTTCTGGAGGGTCACAATTCAGTTCTAGTCCATCTTCCAGGACACCAACCATCACACCCTGAGGTTGGCAAGAAGGTATGATCATGGTCTGCTTGCAGAGCAGCCCCAAAATGCATCTAAGAATGAGAATTCTGTTCACTTAGCCCAGTGCTGTAAGAAAAAATATTTGAATGAGGACTGGAGAAGCTGTGGCTTTCCATGGCTCATGGCACATTTGTCCATACATGTGGAAAAGGGCAACCTCCCAGAGTTCTCACTGCCACTCAGTAACCTGGTACCAGTCACTTCCTCCTCTTGCAGCAGCTCAGAGCTTCTGTCTGTCTCAAGAAAATCAGTCTTTAGCCCACGGCCTGCTTTGTGCAGGCTCCCAGAATATGAAGAGAAAGCCACATTTACAGTTTAGAAGATGCTGTGAATGACTGCACATGGCAAACTGGTGTGTAAGGGCACAAGCATCATAGAAAAAGTAGGAATAATGGGCACAGAATGTTCCCTGCTTGTGTCTTTGAACATCTGTATTTTTAATTATTGATGGCTAAAACACTGTTCTGTGCTAGCAAACACTGCTGGAGAGGCTGTGAAAATAACTGATGCTGTGGCTGAAGGCCTCACCTGTTACTTGGCTGAGCGGTGGAAAAAAAAGCTACTCTTATTTTGCACATTCCAGCAGTTTGCCAATTAGCTCAGTTCTGCTGCACCCTGGCTGTACTTCCAGATGACCTGAGATGGGATGCTTGCTGTGTGTCAGGCTGAAAATTCCACTCAGGATGTTATAGGGATCCTGCTGGCACTTTGGTATTAGGGTAGATGACAAGGCACAAGGCTGACTCACCAAAACAGGTTGTTCCCACAGTGGATGAGCAGGGAGAGAAGAGCAGGGAGGTGAAAGCTCCCTCCCAAACACTGGGCTTGTTCTTTTGTAATTACGGTGTGGTCAGAACAGCATGGAGAGGCACAGCCATACATTGGGCAGCAAGCTACAGATTTCTAATCAGAGCTTTCACAGCTCATTAAAACAAAAACTAAGCACAGAAAAACCTCGCTTTATAAGAAAAATCCTTGAAGTTTTTATACTTCCTAAGGCAATGCCACCAACCTCTGTCCAAGTCTTTTCAAGCCTGATGCAATGCCTCTGAAAAGCAATCATGCAGAGGCAGCGCTGGGAGCAGTTTTGGCAGATGACCCTGAGGAAGTTGCCTAGTTGTACATGCATGTTTCTGGGGAATCACAATCTCTAGAGAGAGGCCAGCTCTCTTGTTTGGTGCTGACACTATGTAGAAGGCAATAACAGGTGTATTGATCCCTAACCTCTTGGATGAACATGCAAACATATAGAGGATGTGAGCTATTTAAACCAGTGGAGCTCTTTTCATAATTTTTTATGGAGTTTAGATAAAACTCATCTGAGCAAGAAGATAAATAAGATGGAAATTTGAGGGGGGTGAGGAGTTCAGAAAGTCTGTTCAGGATGTTGCTAATGGCTATTGCTACAAGGGAATGAGCTGTGCCTCCACAAAGGCTTGGCATGGGAACAATGAGAGGGACAGCAAGAACCAGAGGGTGAGGAGGGGAAACTGAGTGAACACACACTCAGATTAATAAAGCAAAGAGGACAAACCAGCTAAATGATCTCTGCTGAGTCTGGGGATTAGTGACCTTCTGTTTAAGACTTTGGCTCTTAAGGGAGGATTTGGAATAAAGCTCATTTCTTCAGAGCAATTTATTTCTCAACACGTGTGGCTAAGTCTGCTCATACCTTCCAGGAAACATAAAAGAAGGGAAGAAAAACATCTCTGTCTTAGTTTCTTAGTCCTGCTATATTTTAAGGGAGGGGAGAGGGAGGAATTTATATCCACTATCAGGTAGGGGATTTATATCCACTATCAGTGAAAAATACAGTAGCCATGCGTCAGAGGGGACTGCATGCTCCAGACTTCAGGAGCACAGTGAGATTTAGGCTGTGCCTTGCAAATGTTAGACATCCATAGGCTTTCTCTCATTTTGCACAGGTTCACCACACATTACTGTATCCCAACTAACAGCAGCTGTACTGGATGAGAGAACACTCGGCCAAAATCCCTATGTTCTGCTTGTTTTCCATCCTCAGGACTTGTGCACTAGACACTTGGAGGGCACGTCAGCACAGGCTTCTCATGCTTGCCCACAATAACAAGCCCCAGGTCTCAACCTCTGTGCCCTGATCCATCACTTAGCAGCATGAAGATCAGTAATATGATATAAAAAAGGAAACTAATTCAATTCCACAACAGGTTGCAGGTATTTTTTAGGTCAGTTAAGAAAACTGTATTCCCTGAGACTGCATGTGGAGGCTGTATTCTCCAGGACCACTGTATCTGTTTTTTGCTGTGTAGTCAGTGCTGTTAATATTTTAACAAGGAGCTCCCACAGAAATGTTTGCCCCTTGGCCAAGGGCAAAGGGACGGGACAAATTTCCATTATTTTTCCTATTAAAACAAAAATATTTTCTTGTGGACATAACCAAGACAAGGCCCTACTAACACCAGGCAAAGCAGCTGCTTATACTGAGTAGCACTTTGTGTTGGCAGCACTTTTGCTTTAGGAAGGAGGTGAGGAAATACAGTAAAACAGAGCAATCAATCCATGCAACATGACATGCCTGGGAGGTGGGGGTGTTGTGAGACAAAGCTTTCTGTGATGACCGGTGATGGTTTTCTTGGGGTGATTTTTCTGTAATAAAAAGGATGTGCAAAGGAGATTGCACTGCCAGGAAGATAAATCCCCAAAAACATCAATGAAACACAATCCCATCAGACAGAGAGACTTGAACCATCCCCTTTCACCATAACGCAGGCGTTCATACACCCCGACACTCAAACCTACTAAGGAATGGATTTGGTACCCAAAATGTGGGTACCAAATGTGGGTTGAGGGCTGCAGCTGATGTTTTGAGGTAGACCAGCCCTTGATCCTGGTTTCCACAGTATCCCATGCCCACACATCAGTAGGGGCACATGGATGCATTTTGGACAAACTGGCGAGTAGCACAGCGCAACAAAATCTTGCAGATGCTCCAGAGACAACTGCAGCTGCCAGGACAGGGACAAAGTAGTCATGGCAAGGACAGCCAGCCTCCCAAGGCAGTGACAATGCCTCAACATGGCATGGCAGGAAGCAGAGCCCCATGGAAAATGCAAAACTGGAGCACTTGAATATCAAAGAGTAACCACATTTGGAGGGGAAGGAAGTTTTCCCAGCAAGAAAATATTTCTATTGCAGGAGCAAAGCTGTTTATTTTTTTAAAAAAAATCTGTTCAAACCTCTGAGGAAAGGCGATCTCAATAAAAAAGTGTTTTGAAAGTTGTGCTCTTCAGAAAAAAACAGTTTTCAACTCACACTAAGAATTTTGAGCAAGTCCTCTCAGACACAGCAAAGATTTCACCACTCTCAACCCCACAGCACGTGCACTGCTCTGCAAGTACAGGTCTGCTCCTTGTCTGTGGGCCTCACAAGAGAACAAAGATTGCCCTCGTGAATACCCATGCTCAGGGCAGAATCTGTCCCTAATTACAGTCAGGAACTGCATGATTTGTTTCCAGCACCAGCAAGAACTCCTTTTTTTGACAAAGAACATCAAGATTTCACCCGGCAGAGCCCAGGACTGTTAATGGCTGCTACAGCAGGCAGCACTAAGTGCTATGCACATTTTGAGATCTGTAATGTTGTTGGACATTTTGAATTGTCCTTTGTATTCAGCTGCTAGCACTTAGAGAGAGGCAGGACTGTGCTTAGAATGTCCACGTATCACACACCTACTAATGGCATTGACCTGTGAGAAGGAGCAGGGCTTTACCTTCATAGTTCCAGCGATCCTGGAGACATGAACATAAGATGTTCACTATCAGCAGGCATTCAGGAAAGACTTTGGCTCTACTGAAAACCCTCAGCTTCAGGCAAAGTAAAAGCTTTGCCTTCAGTAGTCGCACTTGAAGCTCCCTCTTCATTGCAGACCTGATTCCTGAAGGTCTTTCTCAACATCTTTGAAAATAAACTGATTTCCCTGAAATTTCCCTGAAATCCATATCTATTCTGAGGAGGAGTCTTTGCACCTCCCCCCAGGACACTGACTGAAGAGGAGAGACTAAGAAAGCACTGTGCAAAGGTATGGCTGTCAAAACATTTCTCTATTCATTTTTTTGGAAGCAACTCCAGTTTGTGGGTTAAAAAGAAGCCAGCCACTTCTCTGACTGTATTCCCACATATGGCAATGTTTGGTAATTTCTGGCAATGAGAAAGATGATATTTTGAAGGAGTGGTTGGGGGTTTTTAATGACAAAATTACAATAATACCTCATGTTTCTACTGCACTGTCATCACTGGTAATGTATCTTACTCCGCTTTCTTCAAGAATGAATTTGGAAATCTATTTAGCACTGATTTTAAAGATTAAATGTATATAGTAGCTGTGTCCAAGTACTGCAGCTATGCTTGATGAAATTCATAATCAGATATTTCAAACTGAATTATATTCATGACAAAATATATTTTTTGCGATTGCTCCCAGGACTTGCTTAATGAAGTCCCATTCAGTTATGCTGAAGAAATGAAAGATTCATCTGTCATCTGCAGAAATACTAACAGCCTCCCTCCCATAAGTGAGTAATAGCTCAAAATGAGTAGAGTAGATCCAAAATACATAGGAAGTTGTTGTCTGGGGGAATAACCCACATATTTTGGAGATACAGTTGTATAGACAGAAGATAAATAAACACGCAGAGTTTTGACTAACCTTTGTTCAGTATTCCAATACAGCTCATTTCCCTGCAATTGTGTTTGATAGACACACTCAATTTGCTAACTCTAAAGAGAGCAATAATTTTCCCTCAGTCACTAACATCACCAAAAATGACACCACCTACATTATTCCTCTCTAATGTAATAATACCCTGTTAAGAAAAGAGCTTTGATGATTTCATTACTGCATAATGTTTCTCTAAATGAAAAGAAAGAAAGAAAAAAAAAGACACAAGTTCAGCAATAATCAACCCGTCTCTGCTGTTTACATGGAAATCAGGTAGAATTTAAATAAGTAACTTTTATTTAAAGAAGTCATACTCAGCTTTCCTAGCAAGGAGAGAGGGATGAGTGGTACTCACAGCTGGCTCCTCCAGTAAGTGTTGTGCTGTCTTACTGTGTCTGACCCCATCACCACTCAGACACATGAGGATCTGTAGCACACTAGGCAGGTGCCAAAACAGCCCTGTCTGTCCAGGGCTGCTCAATCTGTTCCAGCTCCAGTCATCTACCCCTGCACCCTCCAGAGGCTGACCACTTCCGTAGGATAGCCAGCAGAACTGTGTGACTGTGTGCTGTCAACTCTTCTCTCTTGTTTTCTAGTGTATTGGTTTAGCCCCTTTTATAACAGGCAGGGTTTGGATGGCATGTTGGAACTAGAGCTGAGGTTACAAGAAGCCCAGGGTATGTGAGAACACTTCTGCAAACCCTGCTGCAGAGGTGGGAATTGGCAGAGCTGTGAGACCCCCATGCCAAATCCTCCACTGTCAAGGAAATAATCAGAAGATTCCCTATTTTAGTGTAATCCCTACAGAAGATTGCCTATATCAATGTGAAAAACTTCTTCATCAGGCAAGATGGGGCTGCCCTGGAACACTTGGCAGGTGTGGAATAAACACAAAAGCAGTGATTTTGCTTGCCCAATCCAGCCTGGTGCTGCAGGAGCTCAGGCAGTATTTTTCTTTCACGGACCATGTCCAGGCTCACTAAGTAAATCACACCACAAATCAGAGCATCCACAGCCCCTTGTATCGACCTGGAGGTGTTTCTCACTCAGCCAGAGAATAATTAGTCAGTCAGAAATGGTGTCAGAACTGCTATTTAGAGTGCTGTCCTGCCCCGACACCACCTTCAAAAACCAAGGGGGAAAGGGCTCAGCTACTTCCACCATAGCAGCAATATGGAATTACTCTAGGAAAGCTTCTTCTTGGAAGCAGCCTTCCCAGAAGGCAAGCTGATGTTGCCTTTTAGCCTATTACAAAGCTAGACAGAATTATGCCCCTTCCGAGCACCCCAATGGAGAAAGCTATTGAAAGACTCTCAAAGCACCCTCAAGCACTCCAGAAGAACAACATAGAAACATGGGACTGGAGCTGACAGCCAGCTTCCTGATAGGCAAAAGCCAGCTCTCCAAACTGGAAGCATCCTCAAGGTCCCAAACTGTCATCCATCAACATCACCCTTGTCAAATAGCAGTCAACAGTAAGTTAGGCGAGGACGCTTTGGATGCTGAAAATAAAATGGGTTTTGACTAAGAAATGTCTTAAATTTTGGCCTAAAATTGTATAATGGCTATATACTGGATGTGTAATATTCTAAAACAGGATTTTAAGAACAACACTGACCCCACACTACCAAAACTCTGCCTTCTGGTCCAAAAAAAAGTAAGAAAAATTGAGTGCTTGGTTCCCATTAGCTGCAGTCACAGCTTGCTGGTTTCATAACAGCGCTTTCCAAAAAGAACAAGCCCTAAATTAAGTCTTCAGGGACAGCCCAAAAAGTACAGATATCTAAATTTTTTTGACTTCATTGGCTATTATCTCTCCTTTTGCATTATTAATAAGATAATATTATTGCTGCCCACTGCAAGCAATTCCATTGTATTTAGAAACAGTGACATCTATCAAAGGAAAAACAGCAAACTAACTGCCTTTTGCCATAAACATTCTCAAATTTGGAGGTGCCACTGATTGATACTGCCACAGTACCAATATTTTTACATCCATTGAATCACAAGGAGTCACAGATGGTTATTTTCATACCTGCAAAACCACATAAGGTCGAGCTGCCCGGCACCCACACATTGAGTAGTCACTGCTTTTATTCTGCCACGTGTCAGAATTGGGAGTGATGGTCAGCCCAAACTTCTGCCACATTCACTGCTTGCTGGGATCACTTCACCAGGACTTGGTTTCCAAAAGTATCCATCCCCAAAATAAATTCTCATTTGGCAAGAGGGGAAGGATTTCATGCCCCCAGGTACATTGTAACCTCAGGTAGGAATGAAAGTTTACATCCTCGTCTACAGCAGTGAAAGGTTTTTGCCTTTGCAAAGAGTGAAGTGAGAAAGTCTACTAGCCCACAAAGAGCAAAACTAGGACAATAACTGATTTTACAGCATAAAATAGCTGAATTTAAAAAGAAAAAAAAGAAAAATAAAAGACCTCACAAGAATAATCTATATCATTGCAAAAAGCTTAATTTTTTGATTTGAACTCTTAAAGATTTCAAGTTTTCTGGGTCAGGAGACATCAGAAGAGAGCAAATGCATTAAAATCAAAGAGAATTTATTAAAATGAAGTTGTTCCAAAATGGAAAACACAAAAACGTCTTGCTTTGAGAAAGTCTCAGACAATATTTAGCTGTCAAAAATGCTTCCCTCAACTGAAGTAATTCAACAAAAATAAGAAGCACCTGTAAAAATATCTCCCAATGCTGCTGCGTCTGTGTTCATTTTTGCTTAAGGAAACAGTTTTATATAAACCTAGGAAGGCTTCTGTTTAGTGGAGACCCTCTGGTGATTGTGACATATAATTTTTGACCCAGTGACCCCTGAAAATTTTCCAGTATGTGAGTAGCACATGTAGGCTAATTATCAATTTGCTTTTGTTACTTATTTTCTACAAGACCTTAAGAATGAACCCAGGGCTCTTTCAGGGGCTGGAAAGCAAAGGTCAAACGTCTGCTCCTGGACTTCCATCAATATCAGCTGTGACTTGCACCGGGTGCTGCTGGCGGCTCTCCCACCCTTACCTTGCTCCGGTGACATCCACCCCGACCATCAGCTGCCCGTTCAGAGAAAGGATCTCGTCTTTCAGGCGCACTCTACCGCACTTCCCAGCCGGGCTGTTCTTCTTCAAGTCTGTCACCCAGATGCACCCGACGTCGAGCACAGGCCCCTTATGCGCCTTCCTCTTCTTTCCTCCCCGACGCTTCTCCCCATAGTCCCCCAGAGCAGGGATATTCCCAAAGCTCAAGCCCAGGACCTCATTTTTCCTCATCTCTTGGGCCAGGTACATGGTGCAGATCTCCGTATCCGAAGCCCCACAGCTCCCTGGCTGCAGGTTGCTCTCGTCCACGGAGAAGTTGAGCTGGATGTACTCACTCAGCTTCTGGACGGCCGAGCGGCAGAGCTGCTGCTCGGCTCCCTCGGCCCCCTCCCGCCGGCTGTTCTGCAGCCACTGGCACAGGAGGGGGAGGAAGACCCCGGCGTTGTCCTGTGTGATGGGCATCGCTGTCCCTGGGCATCCCCTCACGGCATCAGCCCCGGCCCCAGTCGGCTCCCTGGTCGTCCGCCGTGGCCGTGGCCCCCCGCAGCCCCTGGGGATATGCTGGAGTGGGGCTGCAGGTCCAAAGCAAGCTCCATCTAGTCCCACGGAGATTTCTGGGGGCTTCCAGCTGTCCAAGAGCACAGTCAAGGAGGGATGTTTGGTGTCAAGGCGCTACAGCCGGCCCTACGAACAGGCTGGTAGGTCAAGTTTGCGAGCGGCTGTGGCTGTCCAGGTCTGCCTGCCGCCGGTGTCCCCGCTCCGTGGGGAGCAAAGCGTCCTTCCCAGCACGATCGCCACAGCGTCTCGTCCTGCAAGGGCAAAACAGCGTGGTTAGAAATGCCAGGATCGTTGCGGGTGCCCGGCAGCCCCGGCCCGGCGGCCCAGGGCCGGCCCACACGGCCTGGCCGCTCTCCTTCTGCGGTTTACCACTTGAGGGCACCAGCTGCTCTCCTCAGCAAGGGAATAAAAGGTCACCATCAGTTCCTGACCTTCGCCGTGAAACGCGGAGTGCAGAGCCCAGGGGATGCTCCTGCCGCAGCTCCAGGGCTCTCCCCGAAGCGGAGGAGACATTCCTGCCAAACCCTCTCCAAGGGCGCTGGAGGGACACCGGCCTCACCAGCGACTGAAGCTGACAGCTCTGCCGTCCATGCCAGTGATTTTGGGCTGGGATAGGCTTAAATCGGTCTCCTCCCGGACTTAGCTCCCCACCAAGCTGCACCGATCGATGGGCAGCAGCAAACACGAAGGGTGAGGACACCGATGGGGCCCTCCCTTCGTGGCAGGAGTGGCTCACAGCCACCTTGTGAGTAAGGCGTCTAAGGGAAGTGACTATCCAGTTTCCTGGGAAAAGAGTAGGGCAGGTGGATTCCTCAGTTTCCTGCAGTTTGGAGAGGGAGGCACACAGACAGCCAGAAGGTGGTGGAAGCCAGGGGTTAGCAGGCAACAGGGCGAGACAGGGGGGTTTTGCCAGGATCATTAGTATCTATGAAACAAGAAAAAACCCTGACACAAGTCCAGTCTGGTGTCTGGTTGACCGGACTCTTTCAGAGCTTTATTTTCCAGCAGTGGATGCTGCTCAGTGAGCTGTGCACCAGGAAAGCCAAGGAAAGCAGCAGCTTTGAGCTTGCAGCATGCAGATCTGCTCTTGCAGATGTGTATGAAAGGTTTTTGTTAAGTAGAAAAGCTGCAGAAATAGCTTTTAACCCCAAATGAATGAGTATAGAGGAGCTTCTTGCAAAATGCTGCTGCCCAGAAGCTTTATACGAAGTTCTGCCACCTCTTTGGCTGTGGGGCACTACCTAGATGGACAGGAGTGACCCCCAGAAAGCTCAGGCAGGGACAACAACAGATCAGGGCCACATGTGATGCTTGTATAGGAGGACACCAGCATCTTCACCGAGAGGGTGATGTTACAGCAACAGCTCAATGGGGATAGACATCAGCTTGGGAAAGGAAGAATTTGCCCCCTGCTCAGAATTAGGCTCAGAATAGGAAAAACAGGGAAGAAAAGGGGAAGAATAAAGATAGAAACTGCCCAGGCAAGAGGTGATTATCACCAAACAAGAGGTGGTGATACAGACACAGACTGACCAGGAGATAACATCAAATCCTCTGAACATTTTAGATACCTAATGCAACAGTGGTGAATATGGGGAGGTTTTTTAACACAAAATGTAAGTCTTATTTAAGATCTCATATTTAAGACAAAAGCAATGGTTTAATTGACATAACTGCAACTTGCTGTAGTAAGACCTAGATCTGGAATACTGATCTAAAAATGTGTAGCTTATATGTGGACCAACAAAGAAAAAGTAGAGGCAGAATCTCTTGGCATACCAAGGATGATATATATATTTGCTCTGAGGTCCAGAACACAGGAGGAGGAAGAACTGTTATCTGGTTAATAATAAGGCAGAAAGCACAAAACAAAATAAACACGAGGGAGGGCACAACAAACCCTAAATCAAGAGCCTGGTAACAGCTGACTCAATGGAAATGAGAAAGTAGAAGCACAAGATATCTACTAGGAAAGGAAGGCAGTAAGAGATAGAAAGTCATGGTGCCTTCAGAGCAACATTCTCATATAATGAATGGGGTCAAGTAATCAGCAGGGAAGTGCCTCCAGAAAGAGATGTGTTGTGGGTAAGAAGGTGGAAAGAAACTCATGTAAGAATGCCTGTAAAATCAAGGGATTGGGAAGAGCAAAACAGAAATGCCTGGCTTCAATACATTAAAAAAAACCTGCTAGGAGAGAATTCATGGAGAAGAGTTGAAAGGAAAAAGAAATCAAGGTGAGCTGTAGTTTCTCGAAGAAACAATATTTTGTGCTTAAAAGGCACAGACACAATAGCATCTCAATGAAGAAGGATCAGAAGACTTGGCAGCATCATGAGCTTTTCATTTTCCTCAAAGACAAGAAGAAAGAACACTAAAAGGTTACTGAGCACAAACTTAAAAAAATAGTGCGAACACACAGGCAAAAAATAATAGAAACATCAGGGCATAAAAATGAAATGAAACTTGCAGAAGATAAAAAAAGTTACCCTTTATATGCATATCAATACCAAGAAGACAATCCGGAAAAATGTTGCTTGGAGAGAAAGTTATTGAAAAATGACACCAAAAGAGGCAACACTGATTTGAGTTTTGCTTTAGTCTTTGTTAAAATTGCCAATTATGCAATGGGGATCAGTACACAATATGACACAATATCACTACAGAGGCATACTATCCTCTTCTCTGCATCTTCCAGAGTAAGAGACCAGTCCAAGTCAGGTATTTCCAATCCAGTAGAGTGGGACAAACCACCTATTGGGCACTTGTGAGAACTCAAGCAGGTAAGGGACCAGAATTAAGGACATCAGCAAGTGCAGTGGCTGTCTTCAGGGGCAGAAAGAGAAGTAGCAGAAAAATGTGACATCAGTCAATCTAGCATCAATCATCCTAAAACTCCAAATCAAACAGAGAAATAGTTTGCATGTATGTGGAAATGAACAAAAATATAAGCAGCAACAGACACAGGAGAGGTAAGAATAAAATCATGTGAAATCAAATTAATTTCTTTTCATAATGGAGAAGTTGTTGGATGTCATTTATCTGTGCTTTATTATAGCTTTTGTCACTGTTTCAAACAACTTTCTCATAAATATACTAGGGAAATATGATTAAATGAGACTACTATAAATCCATACCCAGGGAGTAGTTATTAATGACATTCTGTGAAAACAGAAGGACACTGCGAGTAGAGCTCTGCTGGATCTGTATAGTCTAGTTCTGCTCAGCACATTCATTAGTGACCTGGACAATAAAAGCAAGTACACATATTAAATCTGCAGATTACACAAAGCTGAGCATGTCTGCAGACACACTGGAGAACAGGATTAGCATCTAAAATATCTTGGGAAAAACCAGAAAAAAATACTCTAAAAATTAGGGTAAAGTTCATCAAGAACAAATGCAGAGTACTACAAAAGGAATATCTCACTTAGAAAGGGTTGGCTATGTAGCAAATCTTGGGCAAGAGATTATCACAGAATCACAGAATGGATTGGGTTAGGGAGGAATGTGGTCCCAAACCCTCCTGCCATGAACAGGGACACCTTCCACCAGACCAGAGCCCCATCCAGCTTGGTTTTTCCAGGGTTTACAGGGAATCATTCCTGTCAGTCTCCTGCTGTTGTAGAAAAAAAAAGGGTCATTGTCCCAGGATGCGTCAGCAGGGACAAATCCAACAAGGCATAGGAAGTATTTCTGTAGCCTCACATAGGGTTGGGAAGGTCTCAGCAGCAAAACTGCCCTGTTGGAGCAGAGCTCTGACATGACTTGCTGGTCTTGAGATTTTGACTTACTAGGAAATACGAAAAAAATCAGGGTGTGCTTAAAAGGAGAAAGTGTTGCAGGTAGAGTGTGAGAGCACAAGTTGAAGGTTCTCATGTACATTAAAATGGCCCACAGTGACCATGAGGAGAAAAGCACTCTGTTCCTCTTGTCCATGATGGAGTAATGTATGTGAATCACATCCAGGTAGATTTAGGGTAGTGTTTAGGTAACCCTCAGAAGGAGGAAGAGTATCAAGGCACTGGGGAACACCATCTCAGGTGCTGGAGTCTCCATCACTCATGGTCTCTGCGGAAGGCCAGACATCTGCCATGAACAATGACTAAAGTCATCATCTCTTGGGTTGTGGGAGACAGTAGATCTCACCATTTCAGTCTCTCTTACTTTTACTTCCCTCAACATAATTTTCTGTCCTAGTGAAAGTACAGTAAGAGGTCATTTAATGGATGACATCGTGTGAATTATGACAATGACACTCTTGTGACAATGGCACCCTTTGCTTTAACAGCAAACTTTGGTACAGCTCTCATTGACCATACAGGGTTCAGAACCATTCAAGCTCTTGAGAAGATTGGACCAGATCATTCTTTGAGACCCTTTATGTGTAATAATTTAAGGGGTTTTACTCTCAGCTGTTTATCAGTTTTGACATTGGTAGACACATTACAGACTGTCTTTTGCCAACTATCCCCAGATCAAAAGCACTGCCAGAGTCTCCAGCCTGCCTCCTTGAAAAAAGCTTAGAGTTTTTGCTCAAGTCTCCAGATCTCCTCTGCATTGGTAAAGGGCACTAATGTTGACTTCAGCTTCAATCCTGCAGTTAGCCGGCTGGAGTGTTCAAAGGCATCTGCATTCCATGCAAAACTCATCCATCATTCACTTAGCAACATTGCTGGAGGGCTCTCCCCCTCCATGCACACACATCCCTCCAGAGATAGAGGATGACAGCCCCTTCCACGCCGCCGGAGGCAGGCAGCCTTCAAAACCCCATTCCTGCTCCCCACAGGAAAAGCTGCAGGCGTCGATACGCTGCGGGTTGCCTGTCTACGCCCCTAAGCTCACTGCAGAGCCATGGCAGACACTTAAATTAATCATGTAGATAATTATACAGTACTTTCAAGGGATTTGATATTCTCAAACAAAACCTTCTGGCTTTGGAAAAATTACTCCAGACAAGCATAAATAGGAAATACTCCTTCCAGATGTAACAGACAGCACAACACTGAGCTGAACGCCTCTGTGCTGGTGAGAAGAGTGGCTCAGGTGTCCATTGCCAATGGAAGCAAAAAATAGAAAGGTGGCAAGCTGTCCATCAAGGGAAAAAATTAGACCTGCCTGATAAAAATGGAAACTTCAACACTAAGAAGAAATTTATATTTACTCTTGACTTCCACAAAACAGACTCAAGTCCCATATGAGAAAATGTTATGGAGTCACCACCACCTTGCTTACTTTTGTGGGTGACAGATCTGCCAGACCACCCCATCTGCCTCACATCAAGTACAGATCTAGGTACAAAATACTCTAATTTTATGCCCACCCTGAAATTGCCTCAACTTGTCTGGAATAAAACAAGCCAGAACTGGGAATGGGCTGCCCCCTGGGCACAAAGTCTCCTGTCCTGTAAAAAGGAGTCCTTGTTCCTGAGGACAACTTTCCACCAAAGAGATTTTGTCCTGGTTGTTCTGAATCCCTCTGAGGCTACTGATTAACACTCTCTGGTAATTAAATCTCCTGTCTTACCTAGATCTCAGTAGTGTGGTCTGTTGAGATTTTTCATTAGCAGTTTCAAGGATAAAGTGAAAAAAGATTTTGCAGATAGGATGTTTGCAAGCACAGAACATCTCAATTGGGAAAGTACTGAGGTGGGAAATGTCAATTAATACACTGAGTGTGATGTGGAAAAAATATTAGTCCTGTTCAAATAGAAGGATCATGATGGTGCAGAGACAGCATGACCACTCAGTTTGAGGAAGACCCACAAAGGGGATCAGCCTTTCATGGGATTTCATCTGAAAAAGACTCTCACCATGCTAAGTACTGGTTTTAGGGTTCAGGCTTACACCCCACTGCTGTAGTAGCCCATGGACTGAGTCCAGAGCCAACTCACAGCACAAGAAAGGCACCCTTCTTTGCAAGAAGAGAAGCTTTTGGGCCAGATGCTCACAGAGGATCAAAAAGATGCTGCAAAAACCTTGAAAGAAGCATGGTCCTCTCTCACCCAGCAGTGCCAACAGCCAAATCCCACTGCTTTCCATGCAACCAGCCACTTTGCATGGCTACAGCCTGGGTGCATGCCTCTTCCCAAAGGTGTGCCACCAGCACCTGGTGAGCAGAGCTGCCTGGTACCCTTTCTTGTGCCAGCAGCCACAGAGATCCTCCTGGGCATGATCAAATCCAGACCCCAGCTATCACAGCAACGTTTTCATGTTCTAATCAATAAAACTCATTGAATTTCAAATAGAAGTAAAGAACACTTACATTGCTGATATTTTGCTGGAAAGCTGCCCCAACACGTTGCATAGTTGGAAATGGTCTGCATTCTGGCTTAAATGTGTTCATAATCAGTTTATACCCACAGACATACAGCTTCTACAGCTCTCTGTGCTTCTTAGTGTTTATCAGCTCTTCTCACCTTCATCCCTGCAGTATTTACGGCCAGAAAAATCAGCTTTTACCTCCCCTTGTTCCACCCAGCACGCCCACATAAGATGTGTTCTCAAAGGTTGAAATACCACCCACATAAATAAACTGGCTATCTTCTTCTCCATTCCTCAGTGAAAGATTTTAGTTATGGTTCAGGAAGTAACACACTTTTTTCCCCTCATCTCCAGCCTTTTAGTTTGAAATACCAAGTTAAACATATGTGATGTAGCTGAAGAGAGGCTGCTTCTTTGAGGCTTTCTTGAGGCAGTAAAAAAGCTGTCTTAAATTATTCCTTAAGGAAAAATAAGAATATTTTCTTTAAATAAGTTGAGGCTGGAACTGTCAAAAAGCATATGTGGATATTCAGTACGTAAACAATAAACTTTTTTCTTTTCTGACAAATTGAGCCTTTTCTTCCTATATTGTCCTCAAAGGAATGATGTAAAGAGCTCCAATAATCACTTTCTTGTAGGGGGGAACAGAAATGTAGCGGGTCATTAAAGTGTCCCATTACGGATTTTTAAAAGGTGATTTGTGCAAATGGCCAAGACCCAATCCTCCAGGATAACCCCTTTGGCATTTCCAGCCTGGCCTAAACTTTCAGAAAAACATACATACAGTTATTCAAAAAATTGTTTTATCCCCTGAGTGAGATCACTTTATAATTGCTTTAAAGGTTATGTTTGACATATACCGTAAATCTTTTTGTATATAGATGAAGGCATTGTACTTGTTTTCCTAAAGTCATCTGAGAATTTCAGCATCAGAGAAATAAATCCACTACCAGCAAAAGACATTAATTTACTAATTTCTATTCAAGTGTAGCTTCTACTTATTAGTTAGAAACTAACAGAAAAAAAAATAGTCACAACAGGAAAAAAAACCCTCAGAACTGAATCAAGGTTATTCACTAAAAGATGCACTATTGTTGAAAGATGGTTTTGCTGTAATGAATGGTCTGGGGTCTGAAATCCTCCAGGACAGCAGCAAATCTGTCTTATTCTGGATTACCCAGTGGTACAAATCAGATCCAGGCACATGGTTATGTTTCGGCTGAATTAGCCAGAGTGCACGTTTACAGGTCAGCTTTATGCCAGCCATAGGAAGACTTCTGATATTTGACCTGGCAATAAAAATTTAAATCTTATGCTGGGAGGCTTTGAGAGATTTTTAACAAATTTGAATTGACAGCAAGTTTTATAGCAGTCAGCATTTTTTATTTCATGGCCTCAATGCTTTTAGTACAGCTGTAGGAGCCCTAAAGCTGGATTTTCTGCACAGTCAAACCACAGCCTCAGGTTTGACCTCCACACAAGTAACCAAAAGGAATATAGGAATATTAAAACTGGGATTTTTGTTCTTTAACATCAGCTGAATACTCATCTAAGCTTGTCACCATGGGCTCCATTTCTGTCCAAAGGAGAGGAACAGACACTCTTACGAGGTAATAGTTATCTGGCCTCTTGCAGGTCTTTATTTTTAGACTAGATGCATGACATCTTTCAAGTACACTTTTTGCTCCATTGCCTAAACAACATGTGGCCAAGTAAAATAGAGGTATCTGAATATGATCAGATGAAACCTGCTTTAAACCAGTTAACCAGGCAAACTGGGCATAGAAAAAAAAAAAATCCATAAGAGCATAGCTAAATAAAGGCAGGGGTAAAACTGTATCAGTTCTTGCAGACAGTTTCCCTACAATGCTTTCTTAACTGCTTTGATTTTCAAGTATTTATGTCCACTATATTAAAGATCAAAAGACCTGTGCAAACATCTAGACTTACTAAATCAAACCTAGTAATTGCCAGGACGTTTACAGTAATCAGCCCAAGCAAGCCCTGAGAACAAAGAACAGTTCAACAAGAGGACACTGAAACAGTCAAGCATGGAAATACAAAATTCTTGCAGGAAACATTACACTCTAAATGGGGGCACAACAGTTAGGTAAAAACCTAACCATATCCTTGCATTTGTTTTGAAAACCTCACCTCCAAATAGCTCTCTACAGGAGTTATTTATTTCCAGGTGCTCTCACAGTATCCAAAACACCAGCAATTAGTAAAATCGTTCCTTAATGAAATGAGATTGTGCCCATTTTTATAAAGAGGAAATGGAGCTACAAAAATGTAGGCATGCCACACAGCCTCATTTGAAGCTTTCCTGTAGGGACAAGGGCACAGGAAAATTACATAAGGACCATATGTGCTTCCACTGCTAGGCACCACATGAAGCACCTTGTCCCACCACACCATGGGAAGAGAGCAAGGCTCTCCTAATTCCTTCTACCCTTGGTCCAGATTGTCTGAGCACACTGCAGTACTGGATCACTCTCAGTCCAGTGACAGTGTGAAGTCTACAGCAGCTTTCACCACCAGCATTACCTCAAAGGCCATAGGGTATGTCCTTGTCAGCAACACTGCTCAGGAGGGGCTGCCTCAGTTCTCACAAAACCAACCAGTACCTCTTGGTAGGAGCTCCTTATTCCTCCTAGAGCTCTGAAGCCATCTACTTCCTCCTTCCTCTTAATATACATACAATATAAGCAAGCTCATAAAAAGAGTCGTATTTCCAAAATATATCAAGTGAAATTATACCGGAAATCAGGGATCGTGATATCCCAGAAAGTATGTCCCACTGGGCCAGGAACATGGTGGGATTTTAATGATATTGCAAAAAATAACATGAATAGGTGAAATCTGAAAAACACATCTGCTGTATGTCAGCAGTTAACAGTAAAGCTCTGAACCATGGTGTTGACCAAAGGCTACAGCTCCCACTCCA
Organism: Pycnonotus jocosus; assembly: GCA_013400435.1. Classification (NCBI taxonomy): domain Eukaryota; kingdom Metazoa; phylum Chordata; class Aves; order Passeriformes; family Pycnonotidae; genus Pycnonotus; species Pycnonotus jocosus. The sequence continues at coordinate 23,416 of VWYP01003007.1, read as the reverse complement.
GGTCAGGGAGCACAAGCCCTTCCCTCACTGCATGTCCCTGCAGTCTTACCTATGTTTAAGAGGCTGGCATTCTCTGAGGACTGCAAATATGATGTATTTTGGTATGGTGTGCAATCATGCAGGCAGCTCTACTCTGAAAGTGAGCAAAACCAAAGCCGGTTGTGTTGCAGATGGCAATAAAATGCTGAGCCAGGGCTGCGATGATAAAGTTTCACATTTTTGGTCTTTTGTGTATTAAATAACTAGGTTGTTTAACCTCTTGGTTTGGTAAGGAAATCTCCCAAGTGCACTTTTCAACATACCAAAACTGCTGTGCTGCAGGAGGAGATTTGGAGACAGACAGAGTGCACTTTTAAACTGGAGAGACAGCTGGGCTCAAACCACTGGGCTGCATTTCCCACCATCATTCAGATGAATTAAAAAGAGACAGCAGAGGAGGGAGCATCCGTCTGGCCGTTCATTATTAATGAGAGGATCAAATCTAAAACTCTTTCTGATACTGATACAGAAGCCCTTTAGTATGATCAAATTATTCTCTTTCGTCCTCACCCTCTTTATACACAAAGTGTCTCCAGCAGCCTGCTCTCCAAGTCTGGGTCATGTGGGAAAATGAAGAAGCTTCACAATTTCTAAGTAACTTTCTAAATCTTTCCAATATTCTTATTCTCAATGTACTTTTGAGTATTGAAGGGAGATAGGCTTGCCTTTTTGCATTCATTTAAACCAGAATGAAACAACTTACTTCAGACAAGACTAAAAATCACCTAATTCTCACATGATCTAGTGTCCCAGACTATATCAAAGCAAACTTCTTTAGCTGTCAGATCATTAAAACTACTTATCTACCTCTAAGCCCTTAAAGACTGTCCAATTTTATAGCAGAACAAAAAAAGCTTGTTTAAGGAACCAAGTTATTGCAAGCTTGTTCAGTGATGAAAGAACTGTGTTTAAAGAGTTTCTTGAAGAATGGTACCCATCCAGTTCTGCAATTATTCAGCCCTCTGTAGACCAACATGCCTAATCATCCTTTGGATCTCTTCCACATGATGAACAGTTCAGAGCTGATGCGGAGAAGCACCATTACAAATTTTCAGAGTACTCAGAATTAATTTCTCACATAATTTATAGAAGTAAAAATCTGGAGTCGCATAATTAGTAAGTGATGCTTTCCTGGATTTACTCTACAACTGTCTAACCACAGAGGAAATCCAATTTTAAGTATTCAGATTCCAAGAAACATCCCTTTTCCAAGTTTGAAAATAGCACAGCTCTATCACAAACACACACACACATTTTCACACAGAAAACTAGTCATGATTACAGGCATATAAGTAACAGAGTTAGACTTCAAATTCACATTTAGGCATCTAAATAAGTTACCCAGTTTTTAAAGGCCCTCACTAATGTCACCTACTCCTGTATGACTTGGAAACAAGCCCCTGTTTACCTATACCTTGATAGGCAAAAACTCAAATTTCTCCATAGCAAGGCTTCCTGTGGGTCTGGGCTTCCATGTAATGTTTTGAAATACTTATAGAAATTTACTATATGCTCTAGTTCTTTCTGGAAACAACCCTTACATTAAAATAGGGACAAAAGTAGATCTATAATTATTTTTAAATGCTTCCACTCTTTTCAAAATCTTCCTGTGGGAAAGATCTCTGCAATAATTATTCATAAAACAGGAAAATGTAAATAACATGTTAAATTTGGACTGCATTGTCTGCAGAAGTAATGCATCTAGTATTACAAACAAACCACAAATATTTCATGTTCCAATACTGTGATTCTATATTAAACAAACAAATGTCCCCAACAAGCTGTTTAAATTAAATGTTGATAAACACCAAGAAAACAAACAGTTTACAACACTACAGAATGAAAACAGTTGGAAGGTGGACTGATGGGATTTCACCATGTTACTGGAAAGGCTAAAATAATAAATAGATAAATAAATAAATAAATAAATAAATTTGTATTTTCCCATAAGTTGAGTTAAGACAAACAATATTATTGTTATTATTATTACCAAATACAACAAGACATATTTCCACATCACTATTCCCAAAATCCATTAATCATCTCTAATCTATCCTGAGCACTGGAAATAATTACAGCCTGCTGTGAGTGGTCCCAAGCAAGTGTGCCAAGTAGAGCTTAGGAAAGGACTTTTGAAGAAGATCCTTCCCATCTTGGCTTTGGCAGTTTCCTAGGGTGACTTTATGACGCTGAATTGTATCCCCATCCATCTGTTTACCCAGAAATCAGCTCTGCACCCTTCAGCTGGGTTCTGAGAGCGCAGGGGGCAGAAGCAGCGCGCAGTTGTTTTGCAGACGCTGCTCTCGCTCCCCTGCATCCTTCCCACGGACTGTGCTGTCTGCAGCACGGACAGTGGGAGAGAGCTCCCTGCTTTTAGTTCTTAGCTAGCTGAGGCAGAGAAATTCCCCAGACTGTGGCTTTTCTTTTTCTTGGAACTGATCAGCCTGCTCTGGACTGAAAACCCAGAAAAACACCGGGAGCTCATCCCTGTGGCCCACCAGAGCCTGGGACACAGCATTTTCCAGCACTGGAGGGACTGATAAGGGACTGAACGAGAAGAGCTACACCTCACAACAAGAACTTTCTGAGTTTGCCATCTCTCCAGAACTGCAAGAGGTTTTATTGTTTAATATTATTAATTTTTTCGTGTTTGTGAGTACTTTGTTTGTTAAATAAACATTTTTTTCCACTTTTCTCAAAGGAGATTTACCTCCCAAACTGGTTGGGGAAGGGCAGTTTGAATTTGCTTTCTAGAAGAGACCACTTCAAAAATTTCCTCCCAAAATTCACCCTGAACAGTGACAGGGAGATCTCGTAAGGCTGCTCCCTTATTCATCATCACCAATGCTCTCTTTCACTTCCCAGTCAGCTAGGAGGTGAAAACCCAAAGCACTTTCAGATAATAGTTTACATCTCTACCACCAATATCTACCTGGAGGCAACACCTGCATTTCCCTTCAACACTGCATAGTTACACTTCACTCCTTCTCCATGAAGGGTTGATCCAGGTGTGTGAAGCACTTTGACACATCAGCAGAGCTCAGCTTTGCTCCATATAGCCCTGACAAGCAAGAGCCCACGTGAATCTGACTGTTCATCACCTCTTCAGGGAATGCTTCTTCAAAACCAGGACATGTCTTCAACCACAGCCACCAGCAGGATTTCCACAGATGGAGGGTCAGTCTCTGCAGTTCTAGTTTAGTTCCCATTTCTGCTCTCAGATCAATGCAGAGGTTTTTGAGGCACAAAGGGTTAATCTGTGACCTCTGAAGGACACAGACTACTAAACCATAACCATGTCATTGCTGCCTCTGTCATCTTAACCTCCAGCTGAACTACAGCAGCCTCCCAAAGCATGCATGCCAGACTGAATTTTTCTTTCCCAAATTGAAGGTTTACCCTGCTGGTAGAAACTCACTAGAAGCAATGAGCTGTCACCTCTCAGACAATAGATGCTGCTGATGCTGACCCCAGCATCCATTTCTTTCATAGAACCATAGAATCATTTAGGTTGGAAAAGACCTCCAAGGTCACGGAGTCTAACTTCAGCACCTCAGTGTCTCTCATGAGCTGAGGGTCTCAAAACTGAGCAGGATTTGAGGTGTGCTCTCACCAGTGCCCAGTACAGAAGGACAGTCACTACCCTGGTCCTGGGCCACACCACAGCTGATACATTCAGGATGTCTTTGGCCTTCTTGGCCACCTGGGCACACTGCAGCTCATGTTCAGCCACTGCAGACCAGCACTCCCAGGTCCTTTCCCACTCAGCAGATACTTTTGTGTCTTTTCCAGATGCTCTGTCCCAGCCTGTGGCACTGCCTGGGGTTGTTGTGACCCAGGGACAGGACCCAGCACTTGGCCCAGTGGAGCTTCACACAATTGGCCTCAGCCCACGGATCCACCCTGTCCAGATCCCTCTGCAGAGCCTGCCTGCCCTCCAGCAAATCAGCACTCCCACTCAGCTTGGTGCCATCTGCACAGTAACTGAGGGCTCACTTGATTCCCCTTGTCCAGACCATTGGTTAAGGTATTACACAGGCGTTGCCCCAGTACTGAGCACAGCAGCAATGTCTTTCTGCAGCCAGACCTCTTGGAACATGGATCTGGAAGCCTCCCAAACCTTTTCTGACCTTTCTCAGGCAATGTGTGATCATGCTTTTGGAGGCAGCTGAATTTTATGGCTGTTTCTGAAGTTCCACACAAGCAAGCCCAGGATGGTACTTTAGTTCCAGAAATAACTAGATGGGATAATCACTCTTTGGTTTAGTTCCTTTCAAACAGGGGGTTTTGCCTGACTGAAAATTACCTGTCAAGACAAAGGAAAGGAGAGTGCAGCTAGAGAGAGAGCAAGCTCAGCTTCTTAGAATATGAGGATTTTACCTGGCTTTGACAATAGTGAAGTATTTGCTGCCATACCTGTAGGACCTACCCCCAGCCAGGAGAGCCTGTGCTCTCAGGGGAAATTCAGAAGATGCTTGCCTTCCTGGAAGTGTGCACACAAACTTCCTCAAAGTCCAGATACTGCAACCCAGACACACAGTCTTCATCGACCTCACTCTTCAGGAACTCTGTCACCACCATGTATTGGTCATTTACAACACATACTATCTCACTAAATCTGCACAAAGTCTGGGGCAAAGGTATCACATACAGAAGTTGCTGTCATGGTAGTTCTTGTGTATCTCTTTGGTGCTTTAGAAGACTTCAGTGCTGAATCGAGCCTCAATTAAAAATACATAAATAAATGTTGTGCTCTATAAATAATGATTCAATGCTTCATCTAATCATGTGCTTTTATGCAGTCATCCTCTCTGCAAAAACAAGGAGCAAAGCCTGGAGAGCAAAGTCTTGCCTTCAGGCATTTTAAATATTCAAATTTCTGAATCAGTGTTCTTACTAGGCTGAAGGGACAAAAAGAGGGAGTCCATTCAGACCAAACACACACAATAATCTTTACAGTATTGGTGTATTAACCACACACTGGACTTAAAGACACATCATATGCGCTTTCATGTATTATGTTGTTCAGATGTGTGTAACTGCAGATCATATCTAAAAGAAGCTAGGCAGGCTTTCAGAGACATGCCAAAGATTAAGAACATGCAACAAGCTGACTCCCCCACATAAGATCTCATCATAATCATTCTTTGTAACAGGATATAAACACTAAAAGAAAAAGACACTAAACAGAACCACTACACACCCCTGTTTTTCCCCCAAATCCACCATTAAGCTCAAGCTTCAAAGCGAGCCTTATTTAAACCAAACAGACTTTTTAAAACTAAATATAGTGCTACTACAATATTGGACTCAAATATTATAAATTAAATACATATTTGGGGATATTTTCAAGAAAAAAGTAAGTGCAGCATAGGCAAAAGTCCGGTTATCAAAAACTAAAGAATTAATCCTTCAAACACCTAAAGAACTACGTACTATTGTTCAACAGACTTATAATATATTTGTTCTATCAAGTGTTTAGAAGCATGCTTGGGATCAGGAGCTGAAATATGTATATGTTGTCACCAGAATATTCCCAAAGATCATATTACATATATCAATATTCAGCAAATATTTCAGTATTAGAAAATTCAACCCAAATCTTAGTATTTGAAAATACTTTTCTTAAACACTTTCAGCTTCAAAGTCATCACAACATCCCAAGCAACATACTAAGATGCTGCCAAAGAGAGTTATTTGATAGCCATATCACTGCACTATGTATCTATGAAAAAAAAATCAGTTTTACTGATAACTAATGTTTTACTATGAACAACCTGCAGGCAGGGAAGACTCAGAGCCAACAAGAAAAACAACAGAGAAAAGGAAATACTTTGAAACTGAAGAAAGAAGCACTCTCCCCAAGCAGGAAAGCCCATGAAGAGTTGCCAGCAAGCATTGATAACCCAGGCCAGGAAAGCCAAAGCATGACAAAGTGTTATTCTTTCCACCTAGCACCAGAGAAAGCCGGTACAACCTTCCCAGCCTTGCTAGTCCCACATTCTTCCATTCTGGCAAGAAGCAAGCATGGACCTGATTAAATAGCATCTCTTTTGCAGTAGCTGCTACCATGGTCAAATTTGGGCAGGGTGGATAAAGAGAGGAGGAGCAGGGTGTCACACGCAGCTTTTAAAACACCCCCATAAAACCTGAGCAATCCCATCCAGCAAAATGAAAGAGGGGGAGAGGTGACAAACCCAGAAATCACCTTCACACTGATGGCAGTGAGTGGCAGGAGAAGATTTGCTCCACTGGACCTGAACTGTCCCTAGAGGTGCCAATGGAAAGTGCAGCAGCCCCTGTGCTCCACTGGGTTATTCAGTCAACTTCAAAGATCTTCCTTAGCTGACTCAAAGCCCAGTGGAAACTGCGATGTGTGGAGGCATTTCCTCGAGGGGAGAGGCAAGAGCACTGTGGAGACCCTGCACTGGCCCTGCTCTCCCAGGTGCCCCAGGAAAACCTGCAGCCCCTGGAGATCAGATTGTCTCAGAGCTCCACCCAGGTGCTAAACCAGGGCTGAAACACCACAAACTCAAACACAAACTAATGACCTGGTGGCACAGAGAAACTGTGTGGCAGCAGCAGCTTTATCAGCAGCCTCAAAGTGAGCTGGGCTGACCCCTCCAACGCCAACATCAGGAGGGAAAGGTCCTCTTCTGTCTGTCTTCACCCACTTTTCTTCCTTTATTCTACTAAAACATGCAAGACTCCCTTCAGATGACTGCATTTCTTCATATTTTGGCTGACAGTTTAGATGATACCCAGAGCAGGAGCCATCCTACAGCTGTGCTGAGTGGAGAGAGGCAGAGACACACCATAAATCTAAACTTCACTTCTGAAATGATTTCATAGGAAAATGTGCTGAATGAGACTATGAAAGACAAAACAGAAGTTATAATTACAAATTACAATTAGAACAATGATCATATTTCTATTATCTAATTTCTATCATATTTCTATCATATTTCTATCACATTTCTATTTTCAGAAAAATGTATTCTTCTTTAATTCTCTTTTTGATTTTTACCAGAGCCATCAGAGCCCTTGTATGAACTCCTGTTGTTACAAAGTGTAGAAATTCATTCAATTATCTTCACATCATCTGGAAAACAACAACACGACAGTCCTGTAACTCTGGACTTTGTCAGGTGAATCAATTTGGTACCATAGCATTTATTTAGCATATTATAATACAATCGTTTGTAACTTTGGTTTCACTTCCTTTGTTCTGTCCTATGATGAAACACTGGGTAAGTATGTATATGTCTGCATGGCACTTTGTTTCTAAAAGCTGATTAAAAATGCATTCTTTAAAAACGAAATACATGGAAGTGACTTTGGAGGCCTAGATTTTAAGCTTCTTTCATTTTTTTTGACATCTGTTTGCTGAGTGCATGTAATTTCTCCCTTGAATTATTTAAATGTCCCAGTGCTTTTTTCATAAAAGGAAAACTGAACCCAGATGCCCAGAATCAAGATGGAAAATCTTAAAAATACAATAAAGTAGAGTAAGTAAAAAATTGGAATTCTCATCCACTGAGAAAACCCAGTATTTTAAAGAGAGAATATCATATAGTTCCAGAGAACTATACTAAGAAATCCCCAAAGTTTTTTCTTTTCTTTTGCCTTTTTCCCTACCTTCAGCCTTAAAAATCTGAAGAGTCTGTATGTCTGATACTATTCTTGCAGACAAGGCTGATGACCACACATCCCCATCCTGCTGGTCCTCGCCCCAATGTAAAAAGCCCAACGTGCATTGCAGAAGCCAAGCCTGAAAAGGAGATGTTGCCCCTTGAGAGGAACAATGTCCCACAGGAACTGCCACTGCAGACTTTCCCACTAGCTAATTTATGGGCTCTCTATTCCCCACAGACAAAACACACAGATGGAAATTTTGCCTTGCTTCTACAGAAAGCCTAAAAGTGCAAACTGTAACAGGAATCCATTAAGGAAAGAAGCAGAATTAAATGGGATTTCTTAAAACCATAATCTGCCAAGAGATATTTTGGATTATTTTGAACAGATTTGATACACCAGGTAATAGTATTTTTCAAAGAAAATATTAAGCACTTGTTTAACCCATCTTAGCTATTCATCCCTGGGGTTTCCAGCCTTGAGTTCTCCTGGGGTTGTTCACAACTTCTCTTCTCAGACTGGAACACCATATTTTTACATTTGTGTTTTGAAACTACTAATCTTTAGTTGGAAATTAATTGTACTTAGGAAAAAAAAAAAAAAAAGAAGGAGGATGCATGCAAGCTTTCTGGACTGTCATATGAGAGGGATAGATATAAAGCAGAGCAGTTTCCAAAGCAGAAGTGCAACACTTGGAGAGGAAGAGGGAAGAAAATGCTGAAAATAAGGTTGCTCGGATAAATTATGTTGCACTTCATAGTTTTAAGATGGATAGACATGTGCAAGATTTAGTTTCTGCCTCATTATCCATGTGACCACAGCTAATTAGGGCACCAGCTCACCCCACAGGCCTTTACCAGCCCCTTAGGGCAGCAGGGATTTATAGGAGTGGAAACTCCTTCCTTTATATCTCAACTTGGGAGCGCAAGACAACAAACAAGGGACTATAGCTTGATCACAACCCAGAGCAGCTCCAGTACACTCAGGCAAAACCACTGAAATGCACCTTAATGAAGATCAAGAGAGCGGTCACCAGTCTGCCTCTGCTTCAGACACCCTGGGACTGTGAGCTGTGATGCTAATCTTTACGTTTAAGGCAGCAAAGGCTTTGAAGGGCAGAAGTTTCTTTAAGAGAGCAGACAGAAATCCAACCAGGCTACCCTTTTCCACTGGCATGCAGTGAATCAAGAGGACCATGCCCTCAGAGATGGGTTTTGCTTTCATCCACCAGCCAAGACCCAGTCTCCCTCTCACTCTCTCTCTCTCACACACACACAAACCAGACACTGTTTTTCCACACGTCTTCTCCCTCCTCTGTCCTCTTCCACCTTCTCTTCCTACCATCATTAATTTTGGATGCTGCTATCAAAACCTATGCTGCTCCACTTTTCATGACTGAACAACCTCACCAGCCTGAACCACAGCAGTGGTTTGGGAGGTTGAAGGCAGGATTTTCAACCCCCTCAAAGGCATTTCGAAACCAAACTCCTCATGCTAATAGCAATGGTTTCTAAAAATTATAAGCAGCCTTAGCAAATTTCAGGCTTACTTTGCAAGTCACTGCAGTAGAAGCAAACCTCATCTGGCACCAAGCAGAAGCAACCTTTTGTGTCTTGGAAGCTACACAAGATGCTTATTGTCATGAGAGTGGTGAGAAAGCAGAAATTCAAATTCTGAACATCTATCTAGAAAAAAGGTTCAGAGCCCAAGCCAGTCATCATGGATGAGCAAGGTCCTTGCTGCCTGTTTGGGAATGCAGGATGTGCTCCTGTGCTCTCTCATCCAAAGGACTCAGAGGGTGGCTGGTCTGGGGCAGAACCCCTTCCACTGCCCCAGGGAACCAGCCAGGCTGGATACCCGGCCACACAGGCATTAGTGCTTGTGAGAGGGAAAGGGTAGGACCACGCCCTGGCAGTGAGCAGGGCTGGAGTCCTACAATAGCCTGGTTTTTGACCTCTTATTGACTGTCACAGGCTATCACTGAGCCCCAGTTACCACAGGTCTGCTGACCTGTATGAATTTTTACACAGTGCAAACTCCAGTGTGTGCCTGAGCCTGATTTTCCCTCTAAACACAATATAATGGCTCACTCTTAAGTCACCTCTAGTTTTTATTGCCTGCTGTGAACTAGGTTTCATGCTGTGCGGGGAACTGTCTCTTGGGGATATTAGGTTTCAAGGTCTTGTTAATCAGCTTTCCATTGAATAATGAGTTTAAAAAAAAATCTTTCATTTTACTTACATATATACCACTTGTTGAACAAGAATGACTCAACACTGCAAGGAAATATCTCATTTACAGTTCTGTGCAAATATGTACAACCAGGTGCTGAATAGTATGAGACCTCAAAAGTCATCTCTGTCTTGGAGATAAGAGATATCTTGGGCAATAATAAATAGAAAAATCTTCCTGAAGCACCAAATAGAGAGCTTTTTGTTCACACTCTAGTGAACTACAAAGTCTTACAAAGTCAAAGAATAAATGATGTTTTAACATCACAGAAAACAGTTACTTTTTGAAGCTTATGACCTGCTTAGGGTCAGGGCATTCCAGTGCAGCTGTAAATGTGTTATCACAATTACTACATGTCTTCTTGGACTTACATTCAGCAGAAAAATGTAAAATTAATCTCAAGACCTGCCAGCTTTAGACTACCCCTTCTCTGAAGAGCCCTTAGGCAGAGAACTTGCTGCTAAGAAACCCAAAGGTCTGGAAAAAAATCAAAGCGACTTTTTTGCAGCCATGGGGATCTGGATCTTATTCTGCTCTGGTTGTACATAATTTTTTAATGTCAAATATTCTTTGCATTAACACGCTTTTCTGTCTTGGGCAAGGACAAAGGAAGGTAAGACTTCTGCTTTCTTGATTTTAACCTGGTATAACCATCTTCAAAGGCTGAGTGCCCTTTTTCTGTCACAGAAAGCACACTAACCTACTTTGGAAAGTACCTCAATGGGCCTCTGCTCAGCCTCTCTCCTTGAAATAGTGTTGGACAGAGTTGGCTCATCCCTACCGATTCCTGCACAACAATTTCCACTGGTGTGGATTCCCCAGCCTCTCTGGCTAAGTGACTCCCAACCCTTATGGTCAGAATTTTCTTCTCTAATGTTTGCATTATCATCCCTTTTGCTGCAAGCTTATGTCCATGGGCCATTTTCCATCTGGTGTTAGAAGGGGAGGGGGCACAAAAGCTTGTGTCTTTCTCATCTTTAAAATTCTTGGAAAATCACAGGCACAGAGCAAAGGAGAGAGAGAACACCAAACAATACAGACTGAGCCGAATATCTGTGTTAGTTTTATTCTCACATTAGACAAATTTGTCATTTTTATTTTATTCTAAATGCTAATGTGTGGCAACACCAGCTGCCAATTTAGAGAGGCATACTTGGCATGCCAATATTTATGTCAAAAAGCTTTGCATCCCTTACTTAATTCTCCTAATAGTCACCAACCCTTCCAGAAAGACAGATTTACTTGGCACTCTTTAAAAAACACTTACTTCATGAATGATGCTACCTCAAATCATGAGACTCCCAAACTCAAAGCTCTTTGTCTAATGAAAACTATTACTGCTTTTTAATAAGTTCTTCAGCATTTAAAAATAGCACTCCTAATTTCCTGCTCCACTGAGCACCACCTTGACTTCAAGTCAAATTATTCACAACCTCTTCTCCACCAGCCCTGGGGGATACAAGTCTTGCGTTTTGGGGCTAAGTACTTCTCTCAACAGCTGTGAGAAGCTCTCTGAAGCAGGAAAGAGCAACTCACTCCTAACAGTATCAGACATCAAAGCTAAGCCACTCTTTTTCTCCTGCTATTTTAACCCAAATGTTGTAGAGTAACAACCAGCAACACCAGCAGGATTTCTTTGAAGCAACTTATACTCAACTAAATTATATTGTGGAGAGCAATAGCTCATGAAAGAGCTAACATTAGCACACAAGCAAGCTTTAGCAGTTTTAGCTTGCTCTAGTTCTCACCAGGCACATTTCTCTCACGAAAACACCAGAGGCATAATATTCACAACACAAACCCAAAGAGAACTGTGTCACTATGCCACAGTGTCACAAACCTCAGTACTGATACTTAAAGCAGCTCTTTCATCCACAAAACCAGTATATGGTTGCTGCACAGAGCCCTCCAGAGAAAAACAGATCTCCACGCACAAGTGTCATCCCAAGATCCAGGCATGCGAGGCTCCACAAACACACAGAGCCTTCACACTGGTGGAAAATTAACCCTTCACCCCAGCATGAGCAGCATCAAGACCAAGGGCAGCCAGGGGGCACAAACATCACCAAAAACAATGATCTCTATGTTCCGTTATCTTGCCCTTCTTCAGAAATTGTCACTAAATACTTCTTCCACTGCTTCCTGAATTTTGTCAGACCTCCAAATCCACTAAATTTCTTTATGTGTTTTTGCAAATCACTTTTTGAGTTACTTTGTTTTTTTCTTGTTGACAGTTCAAGCATTTCAGATATTCTTACAGGCAAATGAATCTCTTAAAAGTCTGGTCCTTTCCCAAAATGCCTGACTTCCTGGAAAACTGATACTCCTCCAATATTTTTACAAATCTCCCTGTTAATTGTCTTCATTAGAACATCCTTCTGTGATTACATTTTTGTCTGTATGACACAAAAAGAAACAGTGCACTCTAGGGTGACCTGCTTTCCTATAAAACTAGAAAAAAATGTTTTTAACAAACATGGGAGATAAATTCTGCATGGTACTTTTTTTAAGTTCAAACAAAAAATTTTTCTAAGGACTTGAAGGAAAACACCATTTTTCTGAAAAAATGCTGTTACTGAGAGCTTGGTCAAATGGTCATTGAGAGCTTCCCAGCTTTCTCCTAACAGTCACCTTATATTATTTTTGATTCTGCAGCCTATGCAATGGGAGAAAAAATTGAAGAAAAAGGCAAGCTGTCTGCATTTTCTGAGTCAGTTATCTAACAGCTCTGATGAGACTTTGTGCCCTGATGCTGTGGATCTGTGAAAAAAATACCAGCAAGTCCTTTCTCTGCAAAATTTTTATTTGGGCATTTGACCCATTGAGTTCATGCAAACTGCTTTTTCCTAAGCATGCAAGTTGCCCATCTTGAGAGGAAAAAAAATAAAATCTAAAGTCAACTCCTGGTTTTCTATGTGGATAAAACTCTATCTGGTTCCTAGAGAACTACTTGTAAATGTTGTAATGCAAAGCTGAAACAACATCCAGAAGACTTTGGTAGAAAAAGGCACACAAATACAGTGAGAACACATACTCATAAAACATGAAATTATTCATTTGCAATATATAATTTTTGACCTTCAAAATACATTAAAAAGTCCATTAGAAGCTTTTAATTCAAAAGGTTTTTTTTAAAAAATCATTACATTTAACTGTAGTGTTTGTCCAAATCTCCCAGCAAATTCAATTGCAGCTTCCTCTTTACTTTTCCCTTTGCAAACAGAGACAGCCTTTACTCCACATGTGCATGAAAGTTTCCTGTGCTAAGAACACAAGTTGTGTAGAAACTCATTTCATGAGTTTCTCTAAGAGAAACAGGTCACAAGGATGCCGTGCCTAACACATGGCAGCTCTTGCCTTCATTCTCTGTTACAAACCATCCTCAAGGACTACTTATGCAATAAACAGTCTAGCTGGACACAGATGGCTGGAAAAACAAAATAAAAACCTGTTGATATTTTCCTTCAGAATTTTGATGCTGTGTTTAAGTATATATATGCTTTTACATATACACAGAAAAACCAGACACGGGACAACCTATTAAAAGAGCCAGCAATTCCAAAACAAGGCTAAAATAGTGAGTATAGGGATTTTTTTTTTCCACTAGTTGCTCTTGGGAAATGACTTGTGATAATAATAACAGGTACATGAATTCCTTAAGTAAGCATCATGCTCTCTGTCTTTTTGTGCTAACACTGCCTTGGCCTTATTATTTATGCAGAAGGATCTGGCCTTTGGCCATAGAGCATTTTTGTGCTGCCTTTAACCAGAACTTTCTGAAATCAATAGCATCCATACGCTCCAGTGCACCCAGCTTGTTTCTCCAGGGACAGGAAAGAGGCCCAGTTTAATACACACTTAATTCAATTAAGAGCTACACAGCGATAGCCTTTAGTAAATTTTAACCTCCTCTCCACGCATCGTTTACTAACCCACCATTAATTAAACACAGTTATTAAACTAGCATGTTTATAATTACGGCATTTTCAATGAATGAACAAAAGCTATTTATGGGACCCCACCAAAGAGCGCCTGTTCATTCGCGGCGCGGGACTGAGCGCGGATGCCCGGAGCCAGCTGGCATTTTGACAGCACAAACAGCAGTCCACAGACACACAGAGGCAGGTCAGCACAAATATCTTCTGCCCAGAAGGAGACACTGCACTGGAATGCTTTAAATTCCTGCTTTGAACATTTACTGCTGAAAAACACACCACTACCAGGTGCCTGCATACCCAGAGGACCCACCAACCCCAGCTCACCAGCACAGCCCTTCTGCAGATCTGACAGGTTGTGGTCCGTTGTCTTTATGAGTGCCTTTAAAACAGCCTCGCACAAAGTGCCATCAGATGCTAGGAAATACTAAACACCAGTGTTACCACCACCTTCAAACACGTGTCTCTCATCAAACAAACCTCTGGGAAGAATCCACTCTGAGTGGAAAGGCATGCTCATGGATGGTTGACTGATAACTCCTCTGTCCAGCCAGCAGCATGATGCCATGAAACACACAAGCCTGCAGAAGTGGACAGGGATACAAGATGTGCAGCCCACATCTTCCCACTAAATCACATTCAGCACCTTCAGGTAAAAAGATTAAGATTCTTCAGATGAGGCAGCATAGGATTGACACTGGATGGGGTCTAAAGCAGATGAAACACCCAGATTACTCACAGGCCTTTCATTATGCATTATCAAATTCAAATAAACTAGCAAGTGCCAGAAAATGTAGAGAAACAAAGGATTTCTAACATACCCTGCTAATCCAGAAATTTGTAACAAATGCATGAAAACTCAAGCACAGATTTGAATTTTTAAAAAGGAGGGGGGAAAAGGAGTTTTACCTGTCTTTACAAAAATAAAATGCTAAATATTTGTGCGTGTGGCTTTTCATTCACATGTAAATAAGTGTGTGACCCAACTCTCCTACATTGTTCTATCCCGGAATGTTTTTAGCATAAGTGGAGCAATGGGAAACTTAGTTTAGATTTAGCTCACAAAATTAGCAAGAAAATTGACAGTCTTTCTCCTAGAAATATATTGAATAGAGCATCTCAAGAGGCAATATGACATAATTGTTACACTGGTTTCAAATCGCTCACAGGGAGGGGATTATACCCTGGCCACCTGCCTTTTGGACAGTTTCCATTAATATTTTATGTTTCATATTAGATACCTGTGATGTTTGACACAGATGACTCTGCAAGGCAAGTGAGAGAAGACCTGGGCTGCAGCTCCCTACTGCACCAAACACTGATCCACAGTAGAGAAGAGAACATTCAGCACTGAAAGAATCATCACAACTCTGTCTGGTAGGGTGATGGTGTCCTCAAAGTGGGAGAGGCCTTGCATGGAAAGGAGGGAACTGGGTGAACAGTCTCCTCAGTGGGCAGGAAGTGCTAATGCTGAATGGTGGTGTGCCTTCAGATCCTGCACCCCGAATGCAGGAGGGTGCTTTAGCAAAGTGAGAGGCAGCCCTTGCCACAAAATCACATCTTGCAATGGATAAAGAGCTCACTGTCAAAACGGAGATCAGTGATGAGTGGTGTCCCTCGGGGGCCTGTACTAGGACCCTAATATTGTCATTTGACAGCTTGGGCAAGGAGATCAAGTGCACCCTCAGCAAGATTGCAGGTGACACCAAGCTGGGTGGTGCTGATGACACACTTGAACAACTGGATGCCATCCAGAGGGACTGGACAAGCTCGAGGAGAGGTCCACAGGAACATCATGAGGTTTATCAAGGCCATGTGCTGGTTCTGCACCTGGGTTGGGACAACCCCGAGGCTGGGGGCTGGGCATGAACAGACCCAGAGCAGCCCTGCCCAGAAGGACTTGGGGCTGCTGTGGGTGAGAGGCTGGACATGCCCCAGCCATGGCACTCACAGCCCAGAGAGCCAAATGTGTCCTGGGCTGCATCCAGAGCCCCGTGGGCAGCAAGGGAGGGAGGGGATTCTGCTGCCCTGCTCTGCTCTGCTCTGCTCTGCTCTGCTCTGGTGAGACCCACCTGGAGCTTCTGCATCCAGCTCTGGGATCCCAGCACAGGAGGGACAGAGACCTGCTGGAGTGAGCCCAGAGGAGGGCACTGAAAATGATCAGAGGGCTGGAGCACCTCTGCTGTGAGGACAGACTGAGGAAGATGGGACTGTTCAGCCTGGAGAATAGAAGACTCCAGGGAGACCTAATTGTGGCTTTTCAGTAAAGGGGGACTTATAAAAATGATGGGGACAGACTTTTTAGTAGGGCCTTTTGTGACAGGGCAAGTAGTAGAGATTTTAAACTAAACAAGTGTGGATTCAGACCAGATGTAGGAAATAAATTTTTTATGATGACAGTACTACAGGTTGCCTAGAGAAGTGGTAGATGTCGCATCCCCAGAAACATTCAAAGTCAGACTGGGGCTGTGAGCAACCTGATCTTATGAAAGGTGACCCTGCCCATGGCAGGTGGGTTGGATCTAGATTCCCTTCAGAGAACCCAGCCTATAGTGCAATTATATGATTTGACAAAAACCAGGAGAAAAGCTGCTACATAGAGCAGGATGGTGATGTCTGTAGACTCCACCCTTCGGTCTCTGGTTTAATAAATGTGCATGGTTCAGAAGATAATTTAGATAAGAAGCACAAAAACTTTCCTTTTAATACTTATTTTTAAATGTTTATGAAATCCTTCTCTTATTTTACTTCATGGTCAAAAAGAAGCAAAATTCTGCTTTGCCAGCAGCATTAAAAAGCTTTCACACCTGTTCCCAACAGCACTGCTACATAGCCTCTGTTCACTGAGCACATTTGCAACGCAGGAGCAGTTACTCCTGGAGCATATTGCAGTTTAGCCTGCCCATTTGTTTTCTAACAATTATTCTGCTTTTCAAAGAAAAAACTCCTCCCTTCACATGAGCAGATGGGGAAATGTCATCTCTCGTTCTTAGAGAAGCTTTGACCAATATTCTGACTTGGGCATTAAATAGAGCAGAAGTCTGCAGAGCTACCTATGCTTTATGACATACATTTTTTTATGCATGAGCTCTGCTGTCAACAATGTCAGCAGGAATATGCATGATGTTACGTGCAGTGTTTGTCAGCTGGTCGCTTACTATGCAACAAAGGCCCGAGAGCACCAGAGAGTGGAAAATCAGAGCCCTCTTCATTTAAATTTATAATCTGCAAAATCAGGGCAATGAAGGAAAATACCAGAAGCTGGCCCAAGCAGTAAGATTTAGACCAAGATTCAAGATGCTGAAAGTGCAGAAGCGCTCGGGAGCAGTGGTGATGACTCAGCCGGTGAAAAAATTCGAGAGGCAGAGAGGCACACAACTGCAACAGCTGGAGGAATACACACAGCACTGACAGCCGAGAGGCAGCAGGGTCTGCCCCCGGACCACAAAAGGACAAAAGCAGCTGAGTGACAAGGAGCACAGGGAAAGGGGCAGCCTGGGAGGTGTCTCTGCTCAGGCAGAGCCACAGCAATACGAGTGGCAGTGGTGGGGACTTGTCCCCCACTCCGAGGCAGGGTGTGAGGGATGCACTTGGCACCATTCATTGTATCACTGGAGATGACAGTGACAACGAGGGGACACAATAGCATTCTATTGTGGCCAACAGCTGGCAATGGCCACTACGCTCAGAGGCTGCAAATCAGTTTGCATTTTAATCTCCTGGGTTTGCATGCTTGAATCACATCATATTTCGTTTCCAGAAAAAGATCTGCCACTGTATTTTAAGGGTTTTTTGTTGAGGAGAAGAAGGAAAAATTAATTTTCATTAAAAACTACTGACTTTTGTACTATGGCGAAGATGAGTGGGAGAAGTATGGTTGCCAAAATAAAGAAGAAATGTATCTGCATTTCACTGAACACATTTCCCTTGGAACCTGGGGTGGGTATTATTCTCCTCAGGGAAGCAAGTCAGTGACTGGGGAAGGAGGAGGCAAGCAGCTATGGGAGAGATGAGCTGCACATAGGACAAAAAAATTTCCAAATCAGTATGTTATAGGGAAAACAAGAATAAAGTTTCTCTGTGCTGACCATCAGGATGTACCCAACACTTCCAATATTAAGCTGCTCTTTACAACTAAGTTACCGACCCTGCTTAATACTGTGTCTAACAGTAGCTGGAAAAAGAGTGGAGCAGCCACATTTGGCTCCAATAAACTGCTTATCTGCAGTTTTTCCTCTTCTTAACTATCTGCTAAAGAGGTACATTATAAACTCAATATATCAGAAAGCAAACTGTGGCATGCAGGCCACTGTTGTTTCCTAAGAGCTTTGCCATCCCATTTACAGGCTGGAAAGGTTTACGCGATTTTTACATCAAGCATCAAGCAGCGAGGGTAAAACAAGGAGCACAAAGCAGTTAGTCAGCCAAGTTTCAGTGCCTCTGATGGGACCTGAGCAGACATCTCAGTGATGTGCTTTGGCTCTCAAACCAGACTACTGGGAGCGTAACAGAATTGATAAAACAGTGAGTAATTATGCATAACAATGGCTGAAGGATGCAGTTGCAGATGCAGCTGCTAACACATCTTTAAACTGTTGTCTTGCTGGCAAAATGAGTGCTTAGAGAAAATAAAAATTACTGCAAGTACCAGGAAGATTGCTACACACCCTTTCTTGTCTCCAGAGGGAACAAAGCCTTGAGTGTTGGTATAGTTGAAGATCCTTCTTGGGTATATTTTATTTGTCTTTTGAGTTGTTCTTATAGCATAATAAACACTTATAGCATAATAGTTGTCTTTTGCATATCCTAAGGGTCACTGTGAGGTTATGCGCCACCTTTCTGGAAGAGCTATCGGAATGCTGGTTGGAAACTTGCCCTCTTTTTGACCTGTTCTGAACTGCGTGTTTACATATGCAACTATTTCTCCCCTTGTTTCCAGACCTTCATTCAGGGATCTGCTTAGAGACCTCCCCTCTTAACCATACATTTCAAAAGAGCAATTATGTCCCCAGTGATGCCTGCACCAGATTTGGATGTCTGAAATCCTGTCTTCTCCTCCAAAGTCAGGAAAGCTTTTTGGCTGTTTTCAGTAGCATGCTGAATATCTCTCCTGATGCAAAGAATGGGATGGATCCGTGCAGCCTGGGAAGAGCAAGAGTGTGCCACCAACCCACAGGGCTGGGCTGCACCTGAAATGCCAACAGGATCCAGGGCATGCCACCAAAGCTCCTGCAGCAGACAGAACGAGAGTCTGTTCAGGGAGATTACAACTACTCTCACCCTCAAAGAGTTTGAAGCACAAAAGGTATTCCTCTATCAGACAAGAATAGGAGACTGTAGGGAGGTTAGTGAGACAGACACAGACTTAATTTGAGAAGTTAAGCCATTTTATTCATGGAATTGCTCTGCAGCACATGCAGTATTGACATGAGCAGACTGTAATTGCCAGGATTGTTTTCTGCTGAGTTCTCACTTTCCAGAAAGTCATTATCCAATCAGTATGGAAAGTCATTAGCTAATCCCCTTAGGATGTGACTGCTAACAAAATTTGGTGGGCTGCCTGGACTCTAGCTGAAAATATTATATATCAACACACAAACGAAGAAAACATCTTACGGATTACTCAGCTGCACTGGGCAGAGCCCCTGCTCAAAGGCTGGGTATTTTTCTGTGCCAACTTCAATCCAACTAATTTCCCAACTTATATATTCTCTGGGAGAATTTCTGACCTGTGCTAAATTGTGCCAGTCTATAATCCCCATAGTCACTGCTGCATTGCTAACAGCATGTTCTCTGTACCAACAAGAGCTGCAGAGGTGGCTCTGCACTGGTGGAGAAGGTGACCATCAGTGAGAAACCTACTGTGTGGCAACATAAGCAAGGTGAGTGCAAAACCCAGATTAACTGATGCAAAACCACAGGCTAAAGGAAAAATCAACCTAAGGATTAAAGATTAGAGTGTAGGGAATTGGCTGAGGCACAGGGAAGATATAGCAGCCAAGGATATCTGGATCAAGGCAAGGATATCAAGGATACCTGGATTTAGCAAAATCAGGGAAACTGGGGAAACAGAAAATTGCAATTTGAGATGAGGATCTGCAAAGATTACTTCTTAAGAAAATGAATTCCAGGCAGAGTCATGTAGTTTAGTGGGAGACTAGTGCTGACCAGGGTGAAGGCAGCTGGGTGCCAGCTTGACTAAACAACTCTTCTAGAAGTAATGATTTAGGTAAGGCACGTCTTTTCTCTAAATGCATGGCAGCTCTGCTTTTTTTTACCAGTTATTTCTCCATTAAAAATGTGTCTACTGATGAGAGACAGTCATTCATGCTGAGCAAAAACTGGTGGTTACCATGGGAGAAAAATAAAATGCAATTCCCAGTAGGTCTGCAAGTTCCAAGTACTTCACTAAATGAGCTGCATGCATGCAAAACATCCCCTGTGGGATGCTGACGCAGAGGAAGATGCACTGATGCTCAGGCAGGAATGGAATGTGATGGTTCTTTGATGACCATCTGCACCTGGTAGCATCCACAATATGATCATGATGGAAACAGGGAGAGGTAGAAGAAAATAAACCCACCCAGGCTTAAAAGGCAGAATTTCACATTTCTAAAGAGATGGCAATGCAAAGCTAAGTAGAAACGTGAAGTGCACCTTGGTAAATATTGTGAGTTTTTTTGGTTTTACTACCCAGAGTTCAGCCCTTACAAATAACAAAAACCTTCAGCCAAAACTATGAGTACCCCAGCTGCTATGAAACTTTCTTCCAGCATCTGTGGGCAGCAGAAATCCTAGCATACAAAGCACTTTGTCTCAGATGCAAATATCTTGTTCTCTGCATATAAGTCATTATACCAACTGTGTTGCTCTCACAGGCACTTGTGCCAAGCCCAGACAGTGCCTATCAACCTTCTTCAACATACTTATTGCCCACAACAAAGCACTTAAAATGCTTTTTACAGAAAAGTGGTTGAGAAAGGAAAAAGGAAATCCCCTGCCTTCTGCAGATGTGCATCCTTAGGTTAGGCTTTGCTTTATTATACCCAAAACACTAAAACCTGTCTTAGCTGGAGGAGTGGATCCAGCCTGCACACTTTTGTGATGGCCAGACCCAGAGCCTTTTCTCTTCCTTGCCTGGCTGCTCAGTGTTTCCAGCCTGTTGACACAGGCACCCAGAGGGACTGGTACATCCTTCCAGTGCCCAGCTCCCTCCACAGGGAGCAGCAGCAGCCGCCCAGGCAGGCAGATGTTCACACTGTATTTTTTATAGTATCCCAAACTTTGGAGTGTGTAGCATGGGAAACTGACCAAGAGGCCAGGCCAGGCAGCCATGGAGCTGACTGCAGCCTGGCATCACACTGGCAATTAACTTTGGCTGTCTATAATCTGAGGAGAAGACACGCCACGCCACATCACATGGCAGAAAAACCCCTCCAAGTGATACCAACTGTGCTTTTTATAAACTAAGTACCAGTTTCTGCTGCTAGGCTTCTCCCAAGAAACTAAAACAGAGTGCTTGGAACATGCTCATTTTGTACATATTGAGAATCAGGACAGCTACATCACAATATTTTGCTGAAGTGAAATATTAATTGCAGGTCTGTGGCACTACCTCCTTTCTTTGTGGGAAATATTAGTGATATAATCTGTATCCATGGTATGGAAACTGTGATCTGTTGAATAAATTTGGAACTATAATTTACTCAGTGTTTTCTTCCCCCCTGTTTTTTCATTTATTTTAGGAGAAAACCCTCCCACACAGTCAAATATTCAGCTGGAAGAAAATAGTCTGAAGTTGTTCAAATCCACAAAGCAACTCCAGCTCTGGTTGCCCCCACATTTACAAAATTGCCCTGTGGTATTCTGGAAGATGCACAATTTTTGCAGCACGGTTTTGAGGTAAGGAGGAAGAAAAAAATGCCCACAATTCCCAAAATCTTTCCATCCTATATTTTGAAAGGAAGAAAGAAGCATTTAAATTGATGCTGTATGAAAAGAAACTTCAATAATATTTTGTGTCAAAGATTTTTTTTGTGCTTCATGTACTCATATCTGGTAAAGTCATCTTTATAAAGAGTTTCAAAAAGAAACTTCTTAGAAATAAAGATTATAACCATGACAGATTATAACCAGCATTTTTCCATGAATCATCTCCACTGCATACAGTAAGAAAGATTCTCAGACAACCTAGTAGGTGACCAAGAGAAATATTCCAGATTTTGGATATTTTACTGCAGGGGTGGGTGTCCCTCTGTGGAAAGGCTCAAAGAAAAGAATGTATGTATGCTCAGGGAGGTCTGAACACAGTAAATCTTCAAAGCTGGATAAGGCTGCAAAAAAGACAGCAGTCAATTTTACTGTATGTCCATTGAGAGTAAACCAAAAATTAACCAGCTTAATTGCCAACAAGGAATATCTAGGCCTCACAATAGGAAAACAAAACAAAACAAAACAAAAACAAAAACAAAACAAAACAAACAAACAAACAAAAAACAACAAAAAAAACCACCAAAAACAAAACAAACAAAAAAAAAAAACCAAAAAACCACAACCCAATCAAAAACCTGCAAGGACAGTGCAGTGGAACAAGCTAGTAGAAGATGATTTTGCCTTAGGTTTTTCAAAGAATAGGCTAAATAAGCTAGGACCCATCCATCAGGGATGGCCTAAGCATATTGTTCTGTTCTAGGATGGGCAGCTAGATTCCACAATTCCCAATATCCCTCTGGACCTATATTTTGTTAACTTTCTGGTCCATACACTTCCTCAGAACAGAAACAGACACCCATCAGAAGACAGACAGAAATCCCTACAACGGCTGAGAGCACTCCCATGGAATGCTCTCTTAAGAACACAGACATTTTTTTTTTCCTATAATGACTCCAAAGCACAGTGCAGGAAAACAGATATTCACAGAGTTGCAGTCAGTACCCATGTAAGAGCAGCTAGGCACGAGTCAAACAAACACTAGTGGAAGAAAGTTGAATCAGCTCTGGTTTCAAGAGCAAAGCAGACACTTTCAATCACCAAGCAAAACAGGGATCGTGTCATTCAGCCAGAGACAACCATTTCCAAAGTACCATCAGAGGCAAGAAAATCCATGAGTGAAACAGGACAGCCAGCTCCACCAATGATGATGAGTGCCATTACCTTGGTTACAGACTCACAGGAAATTCAAGTAATTTGCAGTAGCAGTGCACTGGAGATGATGAGTCAGAGACGTGTCTGGTCACGGAGCTTCAAATCAAGAGAGAAGATCCTCTGGCTTCCTACTGAGCTCCAGATGTACAAGAGCACCAGTTCAGTGTCCACAGGCAGCACAAATGTTTGGGATCTCTCTAAGTTTCTGCAGTTTGTACAGCAGCAGATCTCACCAGAAGGGTGAGTGCTTTTAAAGATATTCCCCTGAGGCAGAGGAAAACATCTGGCACCCCCCTACAAAGTGTTCCCTGCCACCCACACACGGGCTGGACACCACATTGTGCTGTTGAAAACCTCAATCTGTTTTTAACAACTAAGGAAAAACATTTCCAGCAAAATGAAACTTAACCTAAATGTTGCTTTGCCAAGTG
>VWYP01003002.1:28378-52323 GCA_013400435.1 Pycnonotus jocosus | reverse complement strand
TTTTTTTTTTTTTTTTTTTTTTTTTTTTTTTGGTAATGATGAAAAGTGAGAATTTGCTTCAGCTACTGCTCAACTTTTTCTGTTGCAAACCTTCCTTTCAGAAAATACATCCAACTTCCTGCATCTCTGTGATCGTGGGGCATAGTATAACTCTGTGCTACACTTAGTTTTTTTTTCTGAATAGGTATTTTCTTAACTTTTGCAAATACTTGAATAATTTATACTTCATTCCATTGTAAAATTTCATTCACAGATTTGGGTAAATATGATATTAATTAGCATTTTCCCTTTGTCTGTAATTTTTGGAAAATGAGCAGGTATTGCCCTTGTTTTGAGACTGGCAGTCAGGACAGAATTGTTAAGCAATTTATCATGGAAGATTTTAGGTGTCTGGAAACTAACTGGAAGCATGGAATTATGAAGGCAACAGACCTTTAGCCACTGAGGCTGGTGGGCATTTATAGCAGAGTCAGGTACAGCAGGTTGCTCAGTGTTGTGTCTGTTTGGTTTGAATATCTCTAGGGACAGAGAACACCATCCTCTCTGGAAAACCTGTTCTTGAGTTTGATCATCTCCACAGTAATTTTTTTTCCCTTGTGGTTAAATGGAATGTCTTAGTTTGATTTGTGCTTACTGCCTCCTCTTCATTCACTGGATATTACTGGGGAGAGTCTGACTCAATTTTCTTTATTCTCTTCCGTTGGGTGTTTATACACATTTATAAGACCCTCCTGAGATTTCTCTTCTTCAGGTGGAACAGTTCCAGCTCTCTCAGCCTCTCTTTGTGTAAAAGCTGCTCCAGTGCACTGTGTTTGTGTTCTGTCATCAGACTCACTCCAGGATGTTCAGTGTGGCCCAGACCTGGACCCAGCATCTGCACCGTGCTGAGCAGGGAGGAAAGATCTCATCTCTTGACTTACTGGCAGTGCTCTTCCTAAAGCAGCCCAGGATACCACTGGCCTTTTTATCCCCAGGAGCACACATCTGGCTCATGGTCAGCTTGTTTCCATTCAGACCTCAGCACATTTTCTGACAAGCTGCTCCTCTGTTCAGCCCCAGTGTGCAGCCCCACGGCGTGGCAGACTCGTGTATGTCCAGTTTGTACACAGACCTATCCAAGTGTGTGAGCACTTCCTGAGTTTTCACCATAAGCTACTCCAGGTATGTGTATCCATGCCTAGGCTGCAGCTGGCTTGGCAGGTCTGAGGATTGCTTTTCAGGTCATGCCTGAGCCTGCTCAGAGGTTCTTCAATAAGTCATCCTGTGCACACAACTCCAAAGGGATTCAGTGCTGTGACTGTGTTTTTAGCATGCACCTGAATGTGTACTGCTCAAAAGAGCAGTTGTGATCATTTTCACTCTTAAATACAGCTGCCAGTCCAGCTAATTTTTTTTTTTTTTTTAATGCAACTTGACTTGCTCAGCAAACAAGGAACCAGATTTCCTGGTCTTCTGCAATTTCAGGAAGTTCGAAATCACAGCTCCCAGAGTACCCAAGTTCAAATTAACTCATTTTCTTTCTGAGCCAGTGCATACATGCTGTTGATCAGCCCTGGCATGACAGTACTTTTAAGAGCTCAGTTAGGCTGGATGCTGTTTGCAGGCCTCAGGAATGAGCTGTCTTTCCAGAGGTGCTCTGATGCCATGGAAACTGTCACTTTACAAGCAGACAGACAGCAACCCAAGCCCCAGAGCCATCCCACTGCCCAGAGCTACTGAGGCTTTACCAGTTCCAGTAAACATTAGAGGTTGCACTAAGCCTTGGTGTGATCAACTCCAACTCCAGTGGCTTCAAAGGTATTTGTCTCACTGTTACCCTCACTGGAATTAGTATTTCAGTGACAGTGAAATAATTAATTCCCATCAAGTACAGATTACTTAGAAGCTTTTGGATAGTACTCAACCATACAAGTTAAACCTATTTGTCATAGCTATGATCAGTGAACTGAAGACAGGAGGGCAATGTAATTTTACTGTTTTATTAAGATATAGAAGTTGGACATGGCTGCACTACAGGTAAATTCCTATAGAGAGCTTCCATTACAAACATGAAATACTGTCCAGGGAAGCAGGACCAGAGTATATTATAAAAATTAATTTCAAGCAATTTACCTCTGTTCATTGCAAAAGCGATTTGTCTTGGAGCCACTACATCAAGAGAGCTAGAGAGGCATTTGTCTTTCTTCTGAAAATGTAACATAACAGTGAAAAGCAAGGAGCATGACAAAAGCCAGATTGAAAGGACTCTTGGGTTTGCCAGGTGGGTCAGAGTTAGGATTGTCTGCCAGTTACTGTTCTGAAGCCTTTGTACTAGGTCTGATTGGGGTGAAGGTCGTTTTCACCATAAGAGCTCCTGTGGTGCTGGTAACAGACAACATTTCAGATACTGCATTTGTGCAGCATGAAAGCATTCTCTGCTCACCCCCAGGGAATAAACTGGAGTGTGTGAGAGGCAGGGAGGGGACACAGCCAGGCACATGACCCAAACTGACCAAAGAGATTTTCCATGCCCAGCAGTGCCACATTCAGCAATAAAAGAGAGGGAAGAGTGGAGCCAGGTAGGATAGCTCTCTCTTGCTTGGGAGCTGATGGGGCATCAGTCTAGCAAGGGAGGTGGTTAGTGATTGTCCTTGTATCATGAGCTCTTGGGTTTTTTCTCTATATCTCCTTCCACTTTTCCACTGCCTGTTAAACTGTTTTTACCTTGACCCATGAATTTTCTGGGCTTTGCTCTTTCCTTTTATCTTTCCCCATAAAATCATTTTTGGGGTGGGGAAGGGAGCAAGTGGTGTTTAAATGCCTACAATAGTTTAGTGTAACAGTTTTCAGCACAACTCTTTAAGTGTGTGTTTAAAACCCATGAATTGACAGAACTGAAGCTTTTTGTAGAGTTTTGTGCTTTAAAGTCCATGGAAGCAGGGGGCGTTGAAGAGACAGAGAAATTCCTCATGTTTTCTGGAGAGCTCCATGTGGAGTGAGACAGGGCCTCTGAATCACTCCAGTCCTTGCCTTGTCTTTGTTTTTCATAGTTGATGGTGGTGTCTGATGAGACAGCAGCCACCATGAGAAGCCTTCTACCAAGAAAGATGAAGACTGCTAAAAGCACTTTGCTTGCTGGTTTCAAACCATTGTGTTCTTTCCAGCCTTAAAGTTTTACTGCTCATTTGTGAATCTCATGTTCCGGGGAAGGGTGGCATTCCTTTCTCCTAAGAGAAAGCTGGAAACATGAGGAAAACTGCAAAACCATGATTTTGAATATCAAGTAGTCAAAATATTTGCCTGGTTTAACCACTGGAAAAGTAAATCTCAGAGGGAGGTTCCATGCCTATAAAAAGCTGGCTAAGGAAGTAGAAAATGTATTTATATGTTCAATCCCCATTGATCCTCCAATAAGAAGCTGCTCTAGTGCGTTATCCTTGCAGGCAGTGCATCTCTGCTCTGCATTATCTGAATGCAGGACCAAGTCCTGTGCTTGCTAAGGATTGAATACAGGGAGCACAGACACAAAGATATTCAGGGCCTGGCTGGGGTGGAGTTAATTTTCTTCCAGCCACTGCTCTGTTTTGGATTTGTGACTAAAGCAGTGGTGATGACACAGTGTTGTGGCATGGCTCGTATGGCATTGGGGCTTCCTCTTTTCCCAACTCTCCCTCAGCAAAAAGAAGGCTGGGGGAGCATGAGATATTAGGAGAAGATATAACCAGGACAGCTGACCCAAAATGACCAAAGGGATATCTCCTGCCATCGAATATCATGGGTGGGCAGGGTTTGAGTTTTTCTGAATGTAGACATTGCTTGGGCACTAACCAAGTGTCAATATCAATGTACCTGTGGGAGGTGAGTGGCTTTTTTGCATTACTTCCTTTTGCTTAATTCTTGTTTAATGTTGTTTTCATTCTTCTTCCTTGTTCCTTCCCATTTAAAACTATTTTTATCTCAACCTCTGAATTTTCTTGCCTTTGTTTTTCCTATTCTCTCCTTGTCTGACAGTGGGGGAGTGATAAAGTGGCTGTGTGGGGCTGACATGTTGACTAGAGTTAACCCACAACACATCCTAAAATACATGTCATCTGTGGCACATGCCAGGCAGACCTCACACAGGACCTGATTGTCACTCATATGCATGAGGTTACTCATGGCCTAAATGTTTGTTGTGTAAGGCCCAAAACCAGAAAAGAGGTATTGAGGATTCTGAGACCGAGAATGGCACAAATGAATCCTATAATATTTAGATAAAATAATTTCTGATAACTGGCAGAACTTAGATTGTGTATCTGTAGAACTGCTTTTGTACAGGTGCTTCCCAATCCAGTCTGTTCACCCCGGAAAAGAGTCTCATTTGAAAGCTTTTTGAATTGGGAGTGGTATCTCCATAATGACAACATTTTTTAACGAGTTGTGGCAGGATGCCCCCCTGCCATAGGAGGGCCTATCTATTACCTATCAGCTAATGCAGTAGCTCAGGGCATCTTCCCCCTCATATGCATTTGCTAATTGCTGAATAATTGCTAATTGCTGAAATAATCAGAACAGCTTGTCTTGCACCAAGTTATTTCAGCACCATGGAGGTGACATTCCCAGCTGACAACAAACAACTTGCCTTGAAAGCAAGATTGTAGGAAGACAAGCTTGGATTTCTGACTGACAGACACTTCACTTTACAAACTATAAAAGCTACACCATGCTTTCACAAAGCAGACATCTTCTGCACATTCCCTGGAAATTTGTGGGGATCTCTCCTCAAGGTTTGGGATGCCTGTCTTGAGTTACTCTCTTGAGGGTTGAGTGAAAGGTCTCTGTGTACCCCATCATCAATTTGGTGGTAAATTACACTGATTCCTAATCTCTACTATTTCTTCTCTAGCTGTTATATAGTTATCTTTATGCTGTGCACTGTTTTATGTAATCTATTAGCAGTTCTTTTGTTTTATCCTGTGTAGTAAGTAACTCTGTTTAAGGCCTTTTTCCTTTTAATCTCCTATCTATTCAATTAATAACCCATTTTATAACAGACCTTTTCTGCCATTCTTGAGAACTTGTGAGCCAGAGGTGCAGGTCACCTCAGCAGAGCTGCTGTGAAAAATCTGAGCCTAAGGCAGGGCTTGTTCAAATCCCTCACTCAGTCCATAACACAAGTGTATGAAAAAGGACTTATATTTGAAAAGGCACCAAGACATTAACATTGTTAAAAGCTTTCAATATTGTTTACCTCCTGGACAGAAGGATCATGTGTCAATGACAATAGAAAAAAACCAGCTTAGCTTTAAAGAAAAAAAAATTCATTATAACTTAATAGAAAACTTGAATGCTGAACAAAAGCTGAGCAAATGCTGTAATTTATTTGTTTATTTCCAGTTCCGTGGAGAAGCCAGTGATACCTACATTGCAATACTGCTTTTGTATAGCACTGTAAAATAAGCATTTCTCAGTAATTGCTAGCAGTAGTGTTACACAGCCACTAATACATTACCTTGGGTGCACTATCCCAGAAAATACTAAAATGTGACTGTTTCCCACTTGGGAAAGCTGAGACATCACCTTAGTCTATTTTTACTTGATTTAGTGTGCTCTAGCCAGTATCCTGTCAAGCTGACATTTGAATGCATATAACACTGGCATATTTACATATATATGTAAAATAAACATTTTGGTACTGTTGAGAAGAGATAGAATATGAGTATTTTATTAAAGACTGCAGATAGTGGGCATGGCAATATCTTTTTGGAGCAACAAACACAGATCTGTTAATGTGAGTGATTACCTTTGTATGATGAATTAGGGTTACCTGGACACTTATCAGACAGTGTTAAAAATAACCTTGGGATAGTTACATGACATGTAAATGAATTACAGTATAAACAACTGATGCTGCATGAGTTTTTGATTGGATTCAAGATCAGAATATGCAAAAGCAATCAGAACTGAGCTGGATGTTGTTCAACAGATGCTGCTCTGGTTTTTAATCACAGATTCACAATTGAACATCATTCCAAACTTGTGGGAAAGTTAGAGTTTTCTGTCTTGATTTATGAAAATAAAAAAAAATGATCCATGGCCTCTAGCCTGAAAGATGCATCTCCTTCTACATCTTCCTGTGTCAGCTGAGCTCAACTGACAAACTTAGGTTCAATCTACTCCAGTATCTACAAGATATGGAGATGTTAGCAAGGACTTTTCAGCTTTGGTCTCATTTCCCTGTCACAGTGGCATGTACGTCTATAAAATCACATCTTTCTGTTTACTTGCTTATATTTTTTGTCCATGCCCACTCAGCTGACATATGCTTTTACCAGTCACTCTTGATAAAACAGCTTGAGCTAGAAATCAATGCTGATATGAAAACTCATAAGAGCAGCTTCAAATCCACTCTGTTGAGAGCAAATCCATTTTATTTCAATGAAGGCACACCTGCTTACAGAAGTGATGAATGTGGCAGTGTGACAAGACATAAGTATGTGTTTAACTGTAAGTATGTGCTTAAATTTCCAAGCACTCTCAAGCTTAAAGCATGAGTTCATTTGAGCTGAGGATTCTATTGCTGATTCTAATAACTGTGAAGAAAGATGCTAAACTGATGATGCAATGGGAGCTGAGATGGCAATAACTATCTATGTGTCATCTGAAAAAATAAATACTTTTTCCCTTACTGTGTTTGTAAATGCCACAACACAAGAGAACATGGCTTTCCAGGCTATTTTTTGTTTGTTTGCTAATTGTTAGGATTCATGAAACAGATGAGGATAATTGCAATATTTTCCATGGGTTTTGGGTGTTTCAGCAGGTGTTTATGGACATGGTTAGCCTGATGACTGATTTTTTTAAGAGTATAGGGGAGTCTAGTGAAGGAATTCGAATCACTAGGAAAGGGGATCAATGTCTGTCAGATTTCTTCAGGGCTTCCAAGCAATATTTTATACTTTTGACTATTGCACCAGTATGAAGAAGGTGCTTCCTGCTCCCTGCAGAGGTAGCACCACTGAAAGAATAAGATGAAATGTACTTATTCTCATCTTTGCTTCAGGTGTAATTGAAGAATAACTGGTTCCAGGCAGTGAAGGCTGTGACTGAAAAGCATGTAGCATCATGCAGTTTGAGCTAAATTACATCCATGCTATGAATTAAGCATAGGCTTCACTGTTCTTTTTGCCCAGGCATGTTCAGCAAGTGCAGTTCTTTAGTGAGGCAGTACAAAGATGCTGTATTAAACTGACCTCCACAGCACTGAAAGGAAAAAAATGTGAGCCTGCATCATGAATTAACTTGGGTGAGCTGTTTTCTTTACATTTTCTGGGAGGGCTGGACATGTTCATACCAAGGGTAAGTCCACACAGAGCTGTACAAAGCTTTGGTCTTTCAGAGAATGGTGTGAGTGTTTTGCAGTCTTGAGGGTTTTTCTGGTTGCTCAGTAGTATTTTTCCTGGAAAGTGAATGTTTGCTGTGAGCCAGCCCTCCTCACGTCTGCTGTCCATCTCCTTCCAGTGTGGGTGAAACCCATCCTCTCTGTTCTCCTATCTTTTGCATTTGAATGCCACTGTCTTGTGATTTTTGTGTTAATTTTTGCTTTTTCCTCCTTAGTCATTACTGCACTGTGCATTGTGAAATGTTTATAGGATTGGAAGTCACTGTATGCATAGTAAGATACCTTTCATTTTGTATTGTAGTAATAGAAATATTTTCTCATGGTATCTTTTTTATTACATGTTAGACAAGGTGCTTCATTGTTACAGTGTGTTTCTTGCATTTCAGAATGTCATGCACTGGATCAAACATTACTCTGATGATGTGACAAATGCCTTTGTCATGGTTTCTTATGCATTTGAACTCCCCACCAGGTGACATATTCTGTTGAACCAACTCTGAAATGGTGCATTTTCCATCAGTACACTTATGCCTGAGAATGTATTGTACTTCTTCTTTGAGTTTTACAGCAGTTCATTAAGAAAGGACTGGATTAACTTTACCATGTTCACAATGAGGAAAGAAAATACATGCATGCTGAATACCTTAGTTATAGTGGTGCATCAAAATTGTTTGTGGTTTCATGAGTTATCCCAAAATGCAAGTTAGTATTAGTACAGATAGAGTACAGATACATTAATACAGCACAGGTAAAAAATGAAAGCTTAAATTGTCTGAAAATAATAGCTTGGGTAGCACATCATTCTCAAACAAAGAACACTTATACTTACACTAAACATCAGAATGAGTATTTTTTTCCCCCACTTGGAGAATCTATTAATGGCTCTATTATTTCCATTCTGGCTTAATTTTCTGCAACCTGTATTGGCTCTGGCATCATTATATTTCAGTTCCCTTCTACTATTGTGTCCATGGCCTTACTTATCCATAATTTTATTTGGCCCCCCATTTCAGATGTTAGATGTAAGCTGGGATGCTCCTCTCAGCTATCATAATTTGGAAGAGTCACTCAGAATGCTTTGGCAATGCTCTTCAAGAGGTGGACCAAGAGGCCTTCAGTCTGGTTCAGTTGTTCCCTTTCTTCTCCCCTCCATCAACAATTGTTACAGAAATTTAGAAAAAGACATGTATTACACACACACAGACACACATACTCCTCAGCTCCTGGACAAAGAACACTTTACCACTTTACACCCATCAGATAAATTGTAACAATCCCATGGCAATTCCTATTAAAGAAGTTGAGTTACTACACTGAACAATAGCATACATCTAAAAAGATTTTGTCTTAGCCGTGGAGGTATCACAGAACTGACCTGGATTCAGCCTATAGAGGACATGCAGATGGCAATTTTTAAGTCCTGCAGGTCATCATTGAGATAAGTACGATAGAACAAGAGAAAAATATATTATTTCATTACTGAAATTCATAGTTATAAATGCCATTAATTTTTTGCAGGCTGAAGCAAGCATTCAGCCTGGCTTATGGGTTATAAACGTATTATATCCATACAGGTTATATCAATACAACTTATGCTCTTATGGGTTGCAGGCTCTCATTCAAAAGGAGAGGGCCTGTGAAGGACTGGCCTAACTTGTCATTAAGAGGAGACTAAAATTCACTGGCTGTAATTAAATGATACAAGTTTTATTATAAAAGAAAATAAAGACCCAGGTGATTACTGCTCCAGCTTTTTCCAGAGCAAGCTGATCCATGCAATCTAGTCCCATTTACACAGAACTAGACTGATATCAACTGTACAATGTGGTCTTTGTTGCCAAAATCTTCTGTGAAGCCTAATAATGCCTACTCTGGTCAAAGGAAAAATAGCATAGGTCATTGAAGAGAATAAAGTACATAGAAATAGCGTGACTAACACATAATAATTTTGCCAGACATGGGAAAAACTTGATTGACAATACTCCATGCATGCCCTAAGACTACCACAGGCACTAAGGATTGGACATGAGCTTGTCTATGAAGAGGGAAGCTGAAATAACCATTCCAAACAAAACCTAAACCATGAAAACAGACCTGGAGGTCCTGGCCAGAATACCTCTTAAGAACAAGGTATCCCAAATGAACAATGCAGCCATAAATAAGCTAACAATATTTGGAAGATTCAGGAAGAGTAGACAGGAAAATAAAATGTGTAGTGATGACATTTTCATGGTCTCACATTTTATGGACCTCCAACACTACTTCCTTGATTTATAAGTTGGGGTTTTTTAATGCAAAAGTATGGGATCTGGTAGAAAAAATAAAGATGGTATTAGAATGCAGCTCCTTCTGTGTCACAGAGGAGGAAGTATTAATCAGAACTACACAATAACTGCAAACAGCTGAGAATACCCATAAATATGGTTGAGACACAGAGCTTTCTGTGCAACCTCAGAGGCATATTGAAATGACAAAATGGAGAAATAATTGCCAAACTGGTGATGACCATCACTGTTCATCATGCTTTGCATAGCAATGAGCGTGCTGAGTGCCCTTCCCTGTGCCAGCTACCTGGGTGAGCCATTGAGATTTTGCTAAAATGAGTTGCAGGTAAATGACAATCAGAGGGCAAAAATGTTTGGGGTAAGGGCTTCTTTCACTGTAAACAGTATCATTCACATTCACAATGACTGACAAGGACTTAATTCATAAAGAACACTTCAGCAGTGAACACCTTGATTCACCTGGTGAATAATCCTGGTGATTATTTACTTCTTGCAGGAGCCACGTGTGGGTGAAGCCACCTTGCCTGGTGTTAATCAGGGAATTATAGGATATGGTGAGTTGGAAGGGACCCACAAGGGTGAAAGTGTTTTGAAAACTTCTACAAAGGATGTTTCTGTAGAGTGTTCCTGAGAGTTCATGCCATTTTAGGAGTAGTGTGGCAGAGGAAATAACTAACCTGCAGCCCAAGATATGATTTTTTCTGAATTTAAAATAAAAAGGCATGGAAGTTTCTATCATGAAAGGAACAATAAAATGACATCTCTTACCTTTTCTTGAAAATATTATTTTTATTTTTAAAATTACTGTCACTTTTTCTTCAGGACTAACTTTAACATGGCTTCAATCGGACATTTTGAGGTGCTGACACTAAATTTCTCTTCACAGACAGACATCTGAAGTAAACTGTTAGTTCTTTGGTTTTCCAGAATACAGCTCACTTCCAAATGAAGAAGCTGAGAGCATTCTCTGCTTTCCCATGGTCCATGTTCATAATTGAGGGCAGCTGCACAGTCCAAAGAGAGTTCCTAAAAGGACGATACTTCAGGGTTGTTAATTTGTTGGCATGGCTTCTTGGGTATAGAAGGTGTGTTTTAAGAGATTTATTAGCAGTGACTTCACCAAGAGCTTGTGACAAGATAGAAAGTGACACTGCAAAATATCCTTAATGATCAATTCCCCCGATTTTTTAAAATTAACTTGGATTTCTATATAAATAGATCAGGGCTCTGCTATTGGTTTGCATTTACATAATTTCCATCCAATATGTTTTTTAACGTAGTTTTGGCTTTGTGGGGCTCAAAATAACAGAGCACAAAAATCACATATCTGTATGCAGAATATGTTAATATACTAGTTTTATCAACCTGATTTTCAGAATATACTTATGCTATTCAAGTGGTTGAGTTCCAAGCTAAGGTCTGGTCTGTCTAGGAACTTGCTAAAATGGGTGAGCTTGACTTTGCTCAGCTTAGACCAGATTTTTCTTATCTTGGTTTTCTTATCATGATGTAAAACCTCGTGAACTAATTCTGAGTGTTAAACACAGGAGCACTCCATAGAAAGGGCAGCCGAAAACCTCACAAGTGCATTATTGTGTGTAAAAACTCCTTCCATCATAAAATTATATGGTGCCACCAGAAAACATGGTAAATTAGTCGAAGCTGGCATTCTATTAAGTATTGGAAAATTAAGAAATTAACCTAAACCAAGCAGTCCAATGCACACAGGGGTGTGTGTTCCTATGCATATGGGAGTATATAATGTGGTTGAGAGAAGGAAGACACATTGTATGATTCATCTTGCTGACAAGCAGAAACTTTATTTGATATCTTAGATGGAGCCCTAATACTTCATAACTTTGTGTAAAGACTCTGGATGCAGTTTTGATAGACAGCAAAATATGTGTATGGTGAACCACCTGCCATCATCTTCTCATTACAAAGTTGTCTTGTTTATCCATTTATTCCTGACAAAGATGACACTTCAAATAAGAGTTTCCATTCTACTTTCAATGCAGTACTCTTCTAATGAATGAAGCACAAAATAACCAGTCATTATTTCCTTTCTCTTAGTCTACCATGGCCTTATATAATGTATAGGGTAAAAAAGATATGATATTTTGGTACCATATGAAAACTACATGAGAAAAAAATAGTGTTACTTCTGTTCTGCAGTGGCAAAGAGAGAAAAAGGAGAGGATGAGGCTTTTTAGACAATTTCCATCATAACACTAATAGTATGTTATGGTAAAGGGGATATGTCTGTTATTAGTGGACAATTAGACTAACCAGCATGAAATTTTTTCCTGTCACCTAGACAGTGTACTGTGGGATTTTAATATTGAAGTTTTCAGAACTAAGCTCTCCTAATAAACCAAATATGTAAGTTCTAACACTACATCAGTGAAGTTGATTTACGTGTGAATAGAAGGCCAGCATATGTACCTGAAATAAACTACGAGAAATCCAGCACATAGGTAGAGGAGACACACACTGAGGCAGGATGAAAAATCCAGAAGATTATCTTCCACAGGTTATTTCAATTCTTCTCCCCACATTTACTCATAACAGGCTGCAAATAAAATCTTTGGGAAACAGCACAAATGCAATTCTGAAAGGCAAAGAAAGAGATCACAGATGAAGTTGTCATTGAAAGCAAAGAAAGAGGCAGCTGAGGATATTACAACATTCATGCTGGCTGAATTATAAACTCTTGGAAGTCTTTCCACACCTTTAAAGAGATGCAGAATTCAGTGTAACAGGAAATGGAGACACACGTTTTTAAAACAGTAACTAGACTGAGGTATGGATTCCCTGAAGTGTTAGGCTGACTCCACTCCTCAGGACTGCCTGGTCCATGGCCATGTTTGTGCTTGGAGAGTTCTGTCCACAAGGCTTTTTTAGGCAACAAAAAGGCAGCACTTACACTTAAAGCTTTATTAAGCTGCTTTAGCCCAGTTAGCTATCAGGCTACATGCTATGGAAAAGACGTTTACATAGTATTTGTGCTGTAGGAAAATAACACTCCTAACTGAAATAAGGATGGTGAAAAGTTAAATGTGCATAGGCTAAGGATGACTTGTGTCTGTAGAATTCATTGATGGGAGGGCTAATAAGATGACCTTCTGTGACTAAATATCCCATTCTTTACCCATGGAGAGCTCAGCTGTGTCAAAGACCACTGAGCTGTGTGTAAAACAGCTCCTGAATCACTAGCAGTTGCAGTCCAATTATTTTGAAGTAAAATCATAACCTTTTATTTCCAAGACAAATTGAATTGAACTGTGATGTTTCAGAAGCAACCTAAGCCTCTCTGTGGCAAAGGTCCAGTACACTCAATGCTTTCTCTAAATTGCATTGAACAATTGCATTGTTCTTGGTCACCCAGAAACAATTTCTTTTTCTCTGTGCTTCTACTGTCCAAGTAGAAACCCCTGTGCCAATACCCTGGAATAATCAGCATAGGTGACACAGCCAATTTTTGCCAGGTGATACTGCATTCCCAGGGGGGTTGATAAAGGGGATGATTCACATTCAAATAAACCCTTGGCTCTGATAGTCTGGATAATGTTTTCCCAAAATTTCAGCATGGCAATATGTGACACTTTGTTAAATTTGCCTGCTCTGTAGCTGCTAAAATCATACAAATACCTCCATTTTGAAATGGGCTTTATCTCTTCCTTCCCACCACTGTCAAGATGTGACTGAGTATGCTAGAGACGCTGGTGTAGGTGAAACAAAGACCTTTTTCACCAGGTAGGGCTGTCATCATCTCTGATGGAAGGAGGTTTTGCTGTGTGAAAGCCTTGGCTGCATTTGGGGTTGATTCAAGTTTTTTTTCAGCATGCCCTTGCCTCCTTACAATATTGTTATTTGTAGGCACAGCTGTAAGAAACGTCCTTTAACCTTTGCTGTCATGATGTAAGTCTAAATTCTGGATGAACAGAGCTGTTGGGAAGGGATCAATCTGCCAACAGCCAAAGGTCAATGCCTGGGTATAAACTACAGAAATAAAATCAATCCACCATAACCTAAATCCTTCAAAGGTACAGGCAAAATGCCAGGATGGGTCACCCACAGTGCCAAAGCACAGGCTGCAGTGGCTGTCAGCCAAGCTAAACAACACAGGGAGGGGATCCAGTCTTGCAGATCAACAAGCCATGCAAGTGCTACATATCTCCTGCAAAGGCACTCAGGGAGCGCCACTAAATTCCCAAAAGATCATGAGTCATGTGAAATGGGCCAGGTGGGGAGCTAGCCCATAATTGCCCCCATGTTACATAGGTAATGAATGCACAGATGCCCATCAGACCTATGCAGTGAATCCAGCAGAGTGTGCACCTCAGAGCTCAACATCAGTGCCAGTTCCTGGTACTAAAAATGAGCCTGTCATGAATCCTAGTGCACACAGCCTTGAAAGAGAACCTTACCAAGCTTACTTTTCCATGACACCACCCTGCCTAGCCTTGCTCTATCCTGGCCTTAAATTTGCCCTCTGCTCTGATCTTCTGCACATTTGGAGTGTAGAGGAGCTGTATTCCAGATGTCTGCACTGCCAGTGGCCCAGTGACATTTTTGTTCTCTAACTGGTCTAACTGGGCAAGACAGAGCAAGTAAAGAGCACAACAGAGGATGGTGAGTGGCTCTGCACAGGAAGGGAATGTCCTGGTCCCAGGCACAGCCCACACCAGGAGAGGAATGTTCTGGTCACAGCCACTTCCCAGACCTCTCTGTGCTCTGCCACAGCATCTCTGGGATTGATTCCTCCCAACCTTGATGAGGCAGAGGAAGGCCATTCATACACTGAGGATAGACCTGCATGTCAAGACACCAAAATAATTAAGAAGATGTTTTTAAAAGCCAGGGCACTGGATGTTGTTGATAGACAAAGCTGAGCAGGATCTTTCAGGGACTGGTGTGCAATCCTGGTGTGAAAGATTAGTGTCTAAGACACAGGTGTTGAGCAGGTGGCCTTCTCTTTTTTAGGTATGGATGCACTTTGGTATTTTATAGACTTCATGAAAGGAAAATCAGGGCAACACAAAGCTATTTTTTCCTACTTGGCAGCTAGAAGTAAGGTGAATTTATCAGCCTCAGTGGTGTCCCTTCTGAACAACAGCATCCCACAAAGAGAAAAGGCAAACAAGTAATCCAGGCACAGCGTGGCATGGTTGAAATTATCATTGTCTTGTTTTGTGCACCTGGAAGAACAAACTTTTTGATAAAAGGCAGGTGTAACTCAGTCTTTGTGCTGACTCACATTTGGCAATCAGCTGAGAAAAAACCTGCAAAATACGATGAATTATTTGTTAATAATTGGGATTTTATGTGTGTGTGCATGGATGCATATGATCAGCTGCAGCTCCGTGGGACTGAGAAACTAGGGTGGGCTGCACTTAGAGCAAAAGTGAGGTCCTCACTAGATAAACCACCAATGCCTCTTTTCCCCCCTTTCCACTCTTCTATACACTCACCATATACTGTCTTTATTCATATTTAAGTGCTCAGATAAAATTTAATCCACACAGTCCCTTCCTGCCCATCTACAAAAGAATTTGTTCCATTGCAGTGGAAAGTAAGTGTTTATTACATCTCTGTCTAAGGTGAACCCCAAAGCAAGCATTTTATCCTCACTCATATAATCATTATAAGGTAGAAAATGAAATTTCTAAAATCAAAAAACTGTAGGAGAGCTTCAGGGAACCGCATGTCAGTTTTTACTTTGATGTATGCTATGTTAAAAAAAATCTGGGAAGGGGAGGTGGTGAGGAGAGGAAAAAAGATGCACTGAGTATCTTCCAGGAGATTTCCTCTCTATTGCTAAATTCTTTAGATTGTAAAAGGAAGAAAATAATCTCTCCTTGCTGCCTGGAGTGAGAGTGAATGTATTCTGAAGAGACACTATAAGAGCTTTGTTTAGTACTGTGGATGGTTTTTCATTCCCAGTTGCATCTTAACAAAAGTAAACATCACCTCAAGGTTTGCAGTGAGAGTATAATGATTTTTAAAACTTTGGTGGGGTTGGCAGAGAAATACTTTGTTTCCTAATATGATTTAGAAAAGAGCTTTATCTCAGACTAGTGAACTTTAACACCTGGTCCAGAAGTAAGGGAGGAGCTAGGGTTAATGTTGTGTGTTTATCCAGGTGATGAGTGCTAGTTTCCAAAATGTATACTGCTGTTTATTTCCTGAGAGAGCACAGTTTTGGTCCTAATTGTCAAGGGCAGTTGGATATATTAATGTCTTTTTCTCTCTCCCTCTCTTCTCTTTTTTGTTAAGACATTTAAGCACACACTGTACTTGTTCAAGAAGCAGAGCTCTGTATTTCTCTCCTAGTGGCAATTGAATCCTCTCTACCTGCTTTCATTATTTGGTTGCATCTTCAAAGTAATAGCTCTTTCTCTTTCATAGTTTTCCTAAACTAGCTCTGTCTTTCCTCACTCCTCTCTGCCACCTCCTATTTGCACTTACAGCTACTGTCAGTGTCATCTGTGCCTGCCATCTGCTTCCGGAATATGATGAAGCTGCAATCACAGGACGTTTTGAAATTTATTCATACAAATCAAAGACATTCAGTTGCTGTCAGGGGTGGATTTAGAGCTAGGAGAGGAATAGGTCTCCTGGCAGAGGCTTCCAGAAACAGCAGCTGGCAGAGGGAGGCTGGAAGAGGTTTCCCTGCCCAGTTTTCCATCCCACCTGGCTCCTGACCTCCAGCATTTTTGCATTCTCAGGCCTGGCTTCAGCTGAGATCAGCTAACTCTGCCAGATTTGCAGTTTAGTGGTAAACACGAATCTAGGTGAGAATGAGGCCAAAGGAATTTTTTTCACTTGTGACCCCATTTTTGTAAAAGTGTAAAAGTGTAAAGTACTACTGTGTACTTACAACAGTAATCTCTGTCTTGCTCCTTTTACAAACAGGCTGTACTTCAGTATGCATTTTTTCTTCATTATTTGAGGTAGGGGGTACTTTATTAAATACAAGCAGCACCTATAATAGTGGCCTAATCCCAATCAAAGGCCTCTAGATGCTATTCTAGTAAATGGCAGTAGTAACATCAGATGGGGACTATCTGTATCTTCCCACAGGGAAAGCAGATGCTAAGGGTTGCTCCTGCACTGCTCAGTTTATGCTCTCAACTTCCAAAATGATGGAATAGGTTGCCATCAGCTATGTTTGCATTGTATGATGCTGTAGGCTGCTTCTACTGCTCCAAGAGAGGTTCTGCAAAATGAAGCAGCTTGTGCCAAGGACCCACATGCACAGTATGTACATTTCAGGGGAGTGGAGTTTTTGCTTTGGGCTTTCTCTGCTCTGATCTCCTGGACTGGTTTGGGGCAGAAGTGCCTTAGCTGCTCTTGGTGTGCAACTTCTAATTTGGCTTTATTCAAGGAAAGGCTGACCCATGCTCTGTGCAAGCCAGGGTGGAGGTGATGGAGAACTGCACACTTAAAAAGCTAGAGGGCTGATTTTTGCAGGATGCTCCACTGACTTCAAATCTATTTAAAATCAGTTTAAAGATGTTTACTCTTTCACAGTTCATCTTCATACATTTGGCAGACTGGTAGGCCTTTCAAAATGTCTCTTTTAGGTCTCCTGTTTTCCAGAAGCACCTTCAATATGTCAGTGATTCTATACATGTCCCTAAATGCAAACTTCATTATTTAGGAAATGCAACAAAAATCAAAAAAGAACTGCAAAAAACAAACCAGTTACTCAGTGGATTCCCCTTTCTCCTAAAACCTATAAAGAGCTGGAGATACAACATGAATTTATTGTGCCTATGGCCTCAGTGAAATGGGTGCACACTGCCCGTGCTGCCCTTGCCAGCTGAGCTGCTGCAGTCTCAGCTAGCAGCTGGAGGCAAGTCAGCTCAGGGTCCTGGAGGCTGTAGACACAAGCCAAAGATCTGTGGTCAAATGCTTGGCAGGTGTTAGACCACAGAAATCAAATGAGTAGAAAAGCTCCATTTGGCTCTGTTGTTGCTGCTGGGTTGCTGTGTGGGAATAAAGAGCTGTGACCTGCTGACTTGCAGTGGCAGTACAGCAGCTGAAGGATTGCAAAAACAGGATGGTTTAATCCCAGAGGGTTTGGGTTGGTTTGTTTTTTAATTTTTAATAGGGGGACATCTTAAAAACACACACACAGGAGCTAAATGTGACACACAGTGAAAACAGGAGCAGTGTTTTCAAGGGATCAGAATTAGGATGAGTTTCTTCCCTATAATTGTCTACCTACCTCCTGAGGCCACAGCACTTGATAGCATTCCATCACAGGTGGGAAAACTGGCTGGAGCTATGCTTGATTAGATTTTAAAATCCCTGGCAAGGACAGCTTGAGGGGAAAGGTTAGTCACCTGGTGCCCTGGCTTCACAAGGGATGTGGCTGGTTCCATGTCAGCAAAGGCTGACAATTGTGCAGATGAAAGGGCAGACATGGAAAGGATCAATGCAGGCAACAGCAATGTGAGGGAAATACAAAAGGCAGGGGAGAGGCCATCCTGTATTACCACCCCCATGAAATGCCTGAGCCCCTTGTGCCATGGTGGCAAATTTGTCGTGTTTGCTGTCAGGTGATGTGGATTGGCAGCAGGGATCCAGCAAGGGAGGAGGAGATGGTGGTTGTGAGCAAGCAGGAGGAAAGGCACTGAGTCCTTGGGTCGTGCTGCTGTGGGGAGGCCCTTGGGGGCAGGCAGTGGTGAAGCAGGCAGTGGTACCTACCAAACCCCCATTTCAGTGCCAGTGGCTGATTTCAGCTCCAGGCAAGCACAGATTTCTTTGTAATTGTCCAACTAATCTCACAAAAGGGCTGCACAATTGAAATGAACAGCAGATTACTTTAGGTGCAGGCAAAAGACGTACAAGTGCTTTTGTTACACCCAAAATACACCAGAACAACTGAAATTTACTGGGACAAGTTGAAGCAACCTCCATCTCCCTGCTCCTTCACACAGGTCCTGTATGAACATGCTGATGTGCATGTTTTGGGATGGGATGACAAGACCATTTACCTATTAAGCTGTTTTCACTATGGGAAACACAAAAATCTTTACAATTCAGACAAGTAGCCTTATGGAGCTTGCAAATCCTTGTTCTGGGTGATGCCTTGGGAAGGCTGAAACAGAGACTGGACAGAGCTGGAGAATAAAGTAGCTATTTATTCAAAGTCTTTTAGGGTACACCTTGGGCAAGACAGAGCCTGACCAGGGCTACATGCAAGGTGGAATAAGAATGGTCACAAAATAGCCAGATGGTCACAAGGTCTTACATTTTTATAAGTTTTGGTCCATTCACATATTGGGGTTTAAATGTCCAATTACAGCTTCAGGTGGTGAGGTCCCATCCTTCTGTTTCATCCCTTCAGCCACCCTTGTTTGTGCTTTGGGACCTGAAATTCATCCTTGGTCTCCAGCAGGAAAAGGATTTGTTTTGTCTCCCTGCTCTGTGAAGAGCTCACCAGCACTGAATGTGAGGCTCAGAGCTGCACCTGTGGGCAGCACAGAATCTGAAAAACATGAAAGCTGAAACTGAAGGTGTCATGGGCCGTAACCAGCAGATGTGAGAGCAGAGGTTGGAGCTAAGGCCCTGCAGCTGCATCCCTGTGCCTGCACCATCACCACTGGGACGGGGATGGGACACCCCCACCTGTTAGTGCACAGTGGTGGTCAGCAAGGATAGGGGACACAGCCTAGGGAAGGGACAGGGTGGGTTTGATTATGGCACAGGACACTAGAAAGGACATGGGGCTCCTGGGAAGCAGAAATTCAAGGTGGGATAAAACCATTTTCTTTTTGCCAAAGTTAGCCATAAATAGACTTCTCTAGATTTGAAATGGGTGGGGTGTTTTTTAGAAAACATTTAGCAAGGCAATTGTAAAGCAGCTTGGCTCTTGGGTAGTTAGAGCTTCACAGCTTTAAACTGGTTTGTTTTATATGCATAGCTACAAACTCTTGTGAGGTATAAATCAACAGTATATTAGTATATTAGTATGTTAGGCCACTATACTTAAACTCTGAATCTCAACCTGTTTCACACAGTTTTGTCCTTCACTAATGTTTTTCCTGTCTTTGAAATTAAAAATTTGCTGAAGTAATTATTGATTTGTAATAGGAAACACTGTAGAATTTATTATTATTATTATTATTATTATTATTATTATTTTAATATGGCCTACAGTGAAACAGGTACAAATCCATAGATCATGCATTTTTTACAGAAAAATCTGGCTTTGGTAGTAAACTCTGCAGATTTCAAAAATGTTATTTCTTCAAATCCAGCCCAGGATTCCCAGTGGAACTGAAAGCAGGATTGACTGTTCATATTCAGCACTCCCAGGACTGTCCTTAAGAGGTACATGTTTGCAGGAACTCAACACCTAGTTTCCTTAGTTCCTAGATCTAATCTTAAGTATGCCATCAACAAAATTAAGATACCCCAGTCTCATAAGTGCTGGCGTGAAAACTGAGAATATGAAGTCATAAAATAGCAACTGGTGAAATTAATTTGGAAACAAATAAAGCAGAGAAATTTTCATTTGGATTTTCTTTGTTTTAAAGTCACAGAGTGGCTAATAACATGATTATACAA
Organism: Pycnonotus jocosus; assembly: GCA_013400435.1. NCBI lineage: Eukaryota > Metazoa > Chordata > Aves > Passeriformes > Pycnonotidae > Pycnonotus > Pycnonotus jocosus. The sequence continues at coordinate 32,094 of VWYP01003002.1, read as the reverse complement.
ATTATGTATTTTCAAGATACTTCTTACTAGGAGATTCCAATCAAGGCTTACTTTTTGTTTCCTGTATCCAAATGATAAATATTTTGCCTTTTACAAAATAATTGTTTTAGAACCCAAGGGCTGCTACCTGCAGATAAACTTGTGCTTCAGCACACTCTTCTGACACGAAAAGCATTCATAAATCACAGTCTAAACTGCAATTTCACATCCTCTCAGGAACCACTCTAACAGAGGCATGGCAAGTCATTTAGGTAGTTGGCAGAGCAAAGCCTGTCAGCACGCTCACACTGTAGGCATGTAACCTGTTTTCCCTTCCTCCATCTGCTGCATCAGTTGGGCAGGCTTTGTGCAAAACAATAGCTTCTACCATTTCAGAAATATGTAGAACTCCCCTTTAGCTTGCAGCCTTTTCTGTCCCTTCATTTTGTATCAAGATTTTTGACATCACACACCTGAGTGCTTTACTAAATCTCTGGGAAAAGGAGCTAAAACATAATGGGAGGTTTGGAATTGCCAGGAGCATGGCAGACCATGAGAAGACTGTAGGCAGATGGTCTGTTAAATGCTTGTGCTTTGCAAGGGTGGGGAAATATCACTCACAGAATAAAAACCATGGCCTCTGGCCACCCCCACAGGTAGGAAATCAGCACAGGAGAAGAGTGCTGCACCTTCTAAGGTCAGACATGGACCATTTCCCAGATGGAGGCTGGGAATGCTCATCCTGGAGGAACCTGCAGGGCTGAACTAACCTTCCCCTCAGCAGGGAGAGCCAAGCAGTGGAGCAAGGTGTTGAAGCATCAGCAGAGCCAGTCTCAGTTCAGTAGGGACTGCAGGGGCTAGCAGAGCTTCAGGTTAGTAAAGCATTCCTGAAGTTATCCCAGATCACTGCCCTCATGCTCTGGGCATAAGGCATAGCCAAAATGTGTCAGTGCAAGAGGTTCATGATGCCAAAGTGCCTTTATTGTGGGGAATATTCTTCTGAGATCCCAGTGGATTTGGGGTGTCACTACCACCCTTTTCTCCCCAGTGCCATGCCCCAAATCCCACTGTAGACAGGTGATGCACTCAGTGCAGCTGCTTGGTGATAGAGAAAACATCAATAGTCAAAGTGAAAACACTCCAATAATGGGAATGTGAGATGAGAAAGTAAGTGGCAACATCAAGAAATGTTTAAGGCTTTTTCTCAGCCAGAGATTTTCCCCTTTTAGAAGTAAAATCGGGACATGTAACAAACAAACACAAATTGAAAGTATTCCCATGTGTCTTGCTTTTATTTTCTCTGAGGCTCAGATTTGTACTGCATTGTAGCCCAAACTCCTATTAGAGACATCTGGTTTAAGTCTGTTGGATTGTTTGTTTATGGGTTTGGCTTTTTTAATTTTCATTTTTCTCCCTTTTAGTTCTGATTCTTTCTCCCCTCTAGCTTTATGATCCCCTCTAGTAATATTTTCTCAGCTTTTATCTTCTTTGTTTCTTTTATCTTCTCCTCTCCTTCTCTCCAGTCATCTTTAGATGCACTTGTCTGCTCAATGCACTATCTTGCAGAGTTAGTAGATCTTTCAGATGAGGAGTGCTCAAGCTTTAGAAAGACTTATTCTTTCCTTTATTCTTTTTTTTTTTTTTTTTTCCCACAACCTTTTACTGTCTGCAAAACCAGCTGCAGAGAGGGGGAGAGAGAGAGACTCTCCTTCCTTCCAAGTACAGAGTGCCACCTTTCTTGGAAGTGGTTTTCCCTGATTTCTGCAGCTAATGGAATAATTTCCTTTCCTAGTTACTTTGATGAGTCTCTTTCTGTCTCCCAGTGAGTGGGGCACCTGTGTGACAGTTCTTGGCATCCAGACACTTTGTTATAGCCTCTCTCAAGTAATGGGTTTGATTTTCATGTTCATTAAGGTTCCTCAACACCTGGTAAAGTGCTGCTTTTAGGACTCTCTAGTCTCCCAGGTTAGTGTGAAAGGGTTTTTGGCACAAGTGAGAATAAAGGCCAGTACTGTCATTACCTGCTGTTCAAAATGACTCATTACTTACTTTTCTGTGTGAAATTGGTGCTGTCAGTGGCATGAGAAAAGAAGGATGTTCCTGCCACTAGAAACACTGCACAGTGACTTGAAGAATTTTCAGATTTTCATTCACAATTTTGCCCATTAGGTAGTGCATGATACTCATTAGGTAATACAGTTTGAGGCCAGTTTTGGTCTCCAAAGAATAAAAAAAAAACCTTTCTTTTTTAAAGGTGCTGTCAGATTCAAGCACTTTAGGATTGATTTTTATTTGTACAGCACAGATGGCTCAAACACCTCTGTCTTTGCATAGAATAAACCCAAATGTCTCAATTGCAAGAATTGCTTTTTTGCAGGTGCACTTATTTTCTTCTCTTTGGATAAGTTCATTTGTAGGTTGTTCATGAAAAGAACTTTTGCATGGTCTGAGCTTTGTTGAGGTAAGAGCTACATAAAGTCCAGGTAACACAAAGCACTTCTGAGAATTTATCTTCCTTCCATAGTTCCTTTTTCAGTCAAAATTTTCCCCCTTGAATAACTTGCACATAAGCCTTTTACACAACATTGGCACTTTCCCCCTCATACTTTCATAATAACTGTTATAATTTGCTTCAATCATTTTGTCAGTGGGATGACATGTACTTCCATTAGATGACCTTTTAAATCCCTTTTCTTTTTTTTTTCTTTTTTTTTTTTTCTTTTTTTGTGAAGGAAACAAAAGCAGATGTCATGTCTGAGTAGGTTTTCTCTGTATTTTAAAGTCTTCCTGCAAGAGTATCTGATTCACCACCCTAAAGGACACAAGAAATGTGAGTTTGCAGAAGTGTGTCACTCTATCTTCTCAAGATCACAGTTTTCAGTGGATGTATTTACACCAAGGCACTACATTGCACAATGACAAAAATTTCCAGCCTTTGTCTGGTAAGCAGCCAGGTATCAAATCCGTGCCTCTTGCAGCCTCTTCTGTCTTCATAAAGAGTCTTCTGGAGTTTGCAAAGCACTGTGGCAGATAGAGAAATTCTTTAGTAGTTTAATTATGCATTCAGCAAATCTCACAATAATGGGGTGTTATATTTAATTTTATATTGTACTTATTTCTAATAAGATGCAGACTATTAACTTCAGATGTCAGAATTCAGCTAGTTTGTGCCTTTCTAGTGTTTCTTCAGGCCATCAGCAGACTTTGAAAGACATTATGATTTACATGCTGTTCACCTTTCCATTTTCATCTCAGAAACAGAGCACCAGGACACTGTTAATAAAGACAAGAAGACTGAAGCAATTCTGCAGAAGTGGGTAAATTTGCCAGGAATTTCTGCAGTGGAAGTGAACTTCCACGTATTTGTTACACAGACAAATATTTTTATATGTATTTTTATATATATGTATATATGTGTATGTAAATTTGCTGCAAGAGATCCCTGATTAATTTAAACTTATGGTATGATGTAGTTCTTTCACCCTTTGTCCCCTCCTTGAAACATTAATACACATTTTGGACTAGGTGATGAAAGCAATATTTTACTTCCACCTACCTCTGCCTTTTAACTTGTTTATTTTCTAATTCTTTCATCACTGTCATTTTATTGGCTTCTCTTTGCAAGTTCAATCTTTTAATTTGCCCTGTGTAATGAAATCCTTCTCAAATTACCTGCTGTTTTCCATCAGCCAGTATGGCTACTTCATTATTCTTTTCCCTTTGTTCTCCCATGAACA
>VWYP01003002.1:10542-22900 GCA_013400435.1 Pycnonotus jocosus | reverse complement strand
CTACATGCACAAAACTGTAGGTGGAAAAGCAAAATGAGGAGGACAAGCAAAATTTCAGTCAGCCACCCTAAGGGTAGGAGTGCCAAATCTCAAGATGAAGGGATTCATTTTTCCATCCTTTGTTCCATGGCTTCCTGTCACTGGAGGAGATTTGCTCTCTCTTAGTCCCTAAGGTTCATCCTTGCATCTACCCCAACAAAATCCATAGAGTAAGCTCTCAGATCCCATCTGATGGCTACTACCTAAGGAAGGCATGAAGATCAAGCATGAGGCTGATTGTCGCCCTTGGTTTTCCATGTTTTTACTTTGCCTTCTGTGTTTTGGTTTTCCCTTCTAATGTTTATAGAACTTGGAGTCAGATTCACACATTTTCTCTTGTAAACAAAGAGAGATATTTTTGTATTTTCTCCTCTAGGAGGAGTTTCTTGAATGATGGTGATGTTCATCAACGAGATAGAAAGGGTGGCAACACCTTTGACCAATCTCTGGTCCTTCTGTACAGTTGTATATATTGGAGTCAGATTTTAAAATGAAGAGAGCATTTCTGCTGACCTTGGATCTCGTCCCTGCCTCGTCCTTTCGTGTCCTATTGTGACAGCTGATGTTTGTGCCTGAGAATTTCTTCCCTAAATTTGATGCTGGATTTCACGTCACATGTATTTCTCCACCATATACACAGTAAATCTCTGTATTTTCTTCTTCACAAGTGGACGTCTTGCTGTACCAGTAAGTTGCACAAAGCCAGATTCTTGTTCTGAACTTTGTGGGTCTGTGTTTAAGATACTTGAAACTCCAGTATTATGAAATTGTTTAGGACCAAAAAAAACCCCCAACAAAACCCAAACAAAAACCAAACAGCCATTGAGTGATCACACAATTATTGTTCTTTCACTGTAGGGAAATCTGTTTAATCTCCCATAATAGACTATTCACTGACTAAACACCCTGGCCTGGTCACTGTGAAGTAGATTATGCACAGTCAGAAATAGCAGCAGGAAAGAATGCACATCAAGGAGCACATTCTTCCCCTTACCCTAGAGATACTGAAGAAACAGAAGGGGAAATCTCCTTCAAAGTGGAACCAAACCACAGCAAAACTTTAATCAGAAAGTGCCCAGTATTACACCCCAGCTTCTAATCTGTGTCAGGCTTTTGTTAGGATTTACTCAGAAATAAGACATTTGGTAGGACTGTCTCAAGGATATATCAAAGAGATGGTTAATTTAGTGTCTCATACAGAAAGATCTCAATTTTTAAAATATTATGCTTGACTCCTGACAGTGAGTGTGGTGCAGACCCCAAAAAGCCACTCAGACACCATCTGCACCTGTGGAGGATGCAGCCTATCCTTGCTATCACTCAGAGGGAAAAGAAGGAGAGACATCTGCACTCGAGTTTGTGGTCACAGGCATAACATCAAAAGACAGTATGGCCTTTAATGTGGGAAGAAGAGTGTATAATTCATTGTGAAGTTTAGCCAACAAAAGGCTCTTTTCCCTAGCAGCAATCAGTGCTAGTCCTCCCTTTCCTGTTTCTGTCACAAACCTCTTTTTTTCCCTTTTTTTTTGTAACCTGTTCAGCAGAGGCAAAGAACCAAGATAATATTTCCCTCCCCTACTCCCCCCTACCCCAACAGAACGATTTTATCACAGAATAGCCAATCTAAACAGTGCAGTGCAAATCATACTTTGCATGCAAATATGAAGACAGTGTTACCACAGGAATGGAGCCTGTTTAGGTATGGGGTGACCAGAAGCTGGTTGCTCTCTTCTGAACAGACACAAATGGTGCAGCAGGAAATTCACAGATTCAGGGAGAGCAGGAGGAGTATTTTTCTTGTTTCTTGCCAGTTAGCTTTGACTTTAGTGCTCAGAAGGAGACATTTTAAGATGCAGGAAGCCAACAGGGAGATTTGTCCTCTACCCAGGGAGTCAAGTGGTTCAAGCCAGCCTCATACCTTTCATATGAAAGCAGAATTATCTGCATACACTCCAGCTGGCACTGAGTCTCTGTTTACCATCACTCTTCAGCTTCAGAGAGGCAGTAAATGACTCCTTGCCTGTACAAAAACCAGAGTTTCATGGGAAGACAGATTTAGCATTCTACGTTGCATTGCCTTGGCCCTTTGGAACAAGACTGCTAAAAAACACTCAACAGCTTGTTTACACAGATTTTATGCTGTGCCCTAAAGTCACACCATGGTCATGCAGCTAGCTCTGCTGGTGCCCACATGTCCCCATGCTACAGGAAAGGGCATCCAAGTACACTGATGCACTCCATGGCACTGATCACCGCTTCCCAACAGTGTGCAGCTGACAGGAGTGTTGGAAATATTCTGTCCAGACACCTCTCACATTCCTATGAGAGCATCCCAGCGAGCTATGAGAACAGCTCACTTGTCAACTGGCAGCCACCTATGGCAAATAACTGGGTGCAGCCCTATAAAAGACTCTTAATATATGCTTCTCTGCCCATGTTTAAAATCCCCCATCTCACTGTTACCAGGAATTATTAATAACCTTTCAATGGTTCCTGATGGTTGGTGGTATGCACCAAGCACATGTCCAGCTGTGTTTTTGAGACACAGTGATAGAAATTTGATCTAATATTCTTCCCACCTTGTCTATCCATGCTTTGTGCACCCATATCTAAGTGGCTTCAACCCTTCATACCTTCTGTTCCTCCCACTGCTGCTTGTCAATCTTGTCTGTTTATTCTGCAGGCAATGTACAGACTTTATTTGCACAACCATGAGTACAACAGGGCCCCTAAATGTGGCTGAGGCTTTCCTCCTGTAGATGAGGCTTGAATTTTAGCATTAATCTGGACTCAGGCTGAAAGATGCACACGCTCACTCAGGCTGGGATTCAACAGCAACAAGCAGCAAGGTGACAGATAGCTGCTCCTGGCTTTTGGCATGTAAGCAAAGGAATTAGCAGGCTGTGACTGCACAAGCTTGTAGGGCCTGGAACAGGCTGGCAGGCACTGACATTTGTGTCAGCTGGAAAAGAAAGCAACAACAAAAAACATGGAACACAGAGCAGTAGTACTTCAGAAAGGAAATCTCGGCTATTTGCAGAATGCCATCAGCTGAAATTTCTAAAGACCAGAAGGGCCCATTTTAAAGTGCTCAGCATGCCCAGTCAGGGCCAGGTTTTCAGTTAAGCTCAGTTCCCATGGAGGCAGCTAAACAAGAGCCAGATTTTTAAAAGCACTCAGTATCCAGCTGTTTCTATTGCAAAAATTCTGTCCCAGTTTTTAAACAGAGCTCAGCACCACCCAACAGGCTGTGTTATTTCAAAAGCTTGCCCTAAGTGACTTCACACCTGGTGTCATTGTTTCACTGGCTACCTGTCAGAGGATCAGGCTACCTCCTTTTCTGTCTTCTTCCACCTTTCCTGAGCTCTGATGTGGCCTGAATAATCTGAACTATCAAATAACTGTTCTGGGGATTGTACAAAGGGGGAATATCATGAAATGCACCTCACAGACTACAACATGGTGAACTTCACAGTTCTGCCAATTTACCAGGCACTTTGGAGCTGCATTATGCTGTGACCTGCCAATCATGCTGACTCACGTCAAATTATGTCATTTTCCAAATGTCTGAGTTTGGAGGTCTCAACCTATTTTCATATGCAGATGAAGTTGAGGGTTTCTTTCTCCTGAAGTCTGCAGAAAAGCAGAAAAGACAGCAGACTCCATGATTCAGAGAAGACTGTGTGGCAGGTGATGTAAAACATTATCTGGTTATCAACACTTGTAGATATTGCAGTCTTTCTTCCACCAGCATGTCACTGTGAAGATTTCTAAGGGGAGGAATAACCTTTTGATAGGAAAAACCAGAGTTCCTAAGTCACACACAGCTCTTACACTTCCTCTCAAACTTCCTGGGAGCTTGTAGGAAGTGCTCAATGTACAGGCAACGTGGGAAAGGGTGACATCTTCTGCCCTGGTTTCTGCTGTCTGCCGTGGTTCTTGGGTAAGCAGAGGGGTGGAATGAATGTGGAATGAATCACAGAGATTTTCAGAAGGTGGTGTACAAGAAGAACCAGAGTTTCCTTTTATTCCAGTTGTTTGTGCTGAGACTTCTGGTTTTTCCCTTGTGTTGGGTTTGGAGGTTTTTTTGTTCGGTTATTTGGTTTGGGTGCGGTTTTGGGTTTTTAGGTTTTTGGGGGGTTGTTCTTCTTTTATGTGAAGATTCAGGAGACAGAGGGAAGGGCAGAAAACTAACCTGATTAAAGAAGCAGCCCACCACAGACAGGCTCAGGCTGTGCACTCCTGGGCATGGACAGCTGAAGACACTTTTCTCCTTTCAGAGTGAGTTTAAAACACCCAAAACAAACTACTTCAAAGAAGAGAAGACCTGAAAAGCAGGTGATTTTCAGTCCTCTTTTAAAAAGGATGCTGTTCATTTGAGAGGCACGTATCCACCCATCTGAAGCCTCCTCCTCTGCCATTCTTTCCCCTCATTCCCCTGATCCCCCTTGCTGTGTGACACGCAGCCGTGTGCTGAGGATCGAGAGGGATATTGGCACTTTGGGAGCTGTTGCTCCTGCTTATGTATGCAAAGAACATAATTGCTAAGCGCATCATCTGTTGTAATTTGCACATCCACACGCAGGATGGATCAGGGCAGTCTTCCCATAAGGATGCAGTGCCTGTTTTTCCCCCCTCTCTGCTTTTCTGGGCCATAAAATATTATGTCTCCTGGATGTCATTGCAGCACATTGAACAAATGCCCTAGGAGGTGATCCCTGCCCCAAATAGCTTACACTCTTGATATAGCTGCAGATAACCAGGATGATGTGAAGCAGCATTTCTGCAGCTCTCTTGCTTCACACTCAAGTTTGAAATTACTTGAGAAATAATTTAGGCTGGTCTGCAGCAGGTGTGAGAAGTTAGTGATGCCAAACCCAGCATTACAAAAGCACCCCTGCAGTCACAGACACACCAAGCAGGAGCTGTGTTGCTCCCAAAGATTATCTAAGCAAGGGGCAACCATGGAGCAGTCAGTGAATACTGGTTTGGAAAGCAAAAACAGCAGCTGAAAAGAAAAAGTAGTAGCTGTGTAATAATAAGAGGAAAAAACACTGGAAAGAATATGAAGAAATCCAGAGAGAATATCAGAGGGATTTCCAGTTGGTCTCCCCATCAATTGTGTTGATTCTCACTGTCACAGCCACTTGACTTCTCATGATCTTCTGCTGCAGAAGCCAAGCCAGTATGCTCCTTAAAACCTTAAGATGCAGGCAAAGCCCTCACCTGAAAGTGCAAACTGCATAGTTATATTAGACCTCAGAAACCAGCCTTGTGCTCCCTGATGACAGGGAAGGGGGCTTCTTGTTGTTCCATCTGACCCCCCCTAAGTAAATATGCTGTTCATGGTGTTCCTTGAATTTCTTCATCAAGCTGCATGTGTCACAGAAGATTCCCCAATAACTGTTTATGACCTTCAGCAATAGAACCTCACTGTCCAAAGACTTTTTTTCAGTCTGTGGCAGAACCCACAGATGTTTATATCAGGATCCTTTACTCACTGGGTTCTGACCATGTTGTCTCGGGGAGCCTCATCTGGTGCCTGGAGTTTTCTATGTCTCCTTTTAAGCAGAGATTCAGAAGAGAGGATTTTGCCTCAGAGAATGATCTTTAAAACAGCAATGCACCTTGTGTGAACACATGGAGGGCACACTGAGCCTCCATCAGTGCTGGAATCCCAGTCCCTTCCCAACCTATCTCTTCTGCTGAGTGCTGCACTGTTGGATGCAACTTCTGTGCAGCAGCAGCAGCAGAAATAGAGGAGCTGGGGGCTGCCAGTGAGCACCAGCCCTTTCCCACACATGTGCTTTTGGGTTATGCCTTACTTGTGCATGCAAAATGCTCTTTTTCCTCCAGCTCCAGGCAGAGCCACAGCCACTAGAGGGCATTTGAAGGACATCAGATCAGTGGGCAGCAGGTGCCTGGGCAGGGGACGAGCCAGCCCTGCCAGCCTGTCCCACTGTGCCAAGCTGTGGCATGCAGCAAAGCCTCATCTCAGTGCATTTCTCGTTCTGTCTTTCTGCAGCTGCCCCTGGGCACTCTGAGCTGGTGGTTTGCAGAAAGCATGGCATGTTCCTTTCCATGGATGGGCTGCTGCAAATGGGCAGCAGCTGGGGTGGAGCAATGCTGCTAAACAGAACACAGAATAACTGCACCTCCTTTGACTGCATCCTTCAAAATAGCTGTGCATGCAGATACTGGACATAGGTTTGTTATCAGTTTTAGTCAGCTGCCTGCAACCTCCTCATTTAGTTTTTCCTGGCATTAAGTCAGAAGTCCATGATTTTTCTACCTTTTGCCATCTACTCTCTCTTGATGGAGAGAGCTGTTCTCAAAGGCCAAATTTGAACAAGAGCATACACCTACACCTCATACCTACACCTCTTTCAAGTCCATTTCAGTAGAGTGAGGAGTTGGATATGGCCTTCTGTGTTCCAGATGAAGGCCAGGGCCTTCAAAACAAAATATTTGCAGTGACTTCATCACCATGTAGCTATCTGCCATCCAATGGGAATGCCTGACACAGACCCTATGAATCCTTTCAGTCAAGCTTCAACAACTCCCCCAGTGCTCCTCTTTACTTCCTCTTTTTAATTTTTTTCTTTTTTTCAAGAGATCAACAGCACAGAAACATCGTGGCAATACATGTGCTTGCACAGTGTCTCTCTGCACAGATGAGTTCCCATGAGAAGAGTTTGCACTGAAGAGCTTCAGGCTGGAAATTCTGGCAACCCCTCCAAGTGTGTTGGAGAAAAGGGATAGGCAGGACAAGGGTGAGCTTCCACTTGCAGTGGGCCAAGAAATATCAGAATGAGTTAGCCCTGGTCTGTTGCCAGGTGTTTTTGTAGTCTTAAGAATGACCAAGTGCCTCCTCAGTTATCTTCCCATCAAATTGCTTGGCAAAACTTCAGATGCTCTGGAGTGGCCTTCTGAAAACAAGCAGGAGTCTTGCAAGGTTGGGACAGAAAACCTAATACTTTCCACAGACATGAGAGAAGGGATGCCAAGCCAGCATAGACTGAGACAGGTCAAACCCTGTCAGGCTTGCTAGGGTCTTTGAAGAAAACTAGAGTGGCTGGTTGTTGTGAAAGTCGTTTATCACATGGCTAGAAGATCAAACTTAAGGGTGAAGAGTTCAAAGGATAACAGTCCGTGCTCTTATGCAAAGCTTTTTGGCATAAATTCCCCATGTCCCAAGCAGAGACAAAGCTGTGGCCCCATCAGCAGCAGCCTCAGCAGTCCCAATACAATATTTACATTCATAAAGCATCCAATCAGCTGCAGCCATGATCCTATTATTGTCTTTTTGCATCTGTCCTGGCCTAACACTGATGTACAAAAGTGGTTGCAATTTCTTGCACAAATTCTACCTATGTAGTTCTATCTGTTCTATCTAGGAATGCTTTCAATGCTACATTATGTTTTCGTTATGTCTGGGGCTTAGTTAATTCTGCTACTGAACTTTAACTTAGGCTTTAGGGCTTTTCTTACTAACTAATGCAGGCCCTTTGTTTGCTTAAGGCACTTAAAACATTCTCTACTTATTTCAAACTAAAACTTACATTTCTGCCTCATGTCTGCATGGTTTTATGTATTTTAGTTTCTCTGGAGGTTTTAATTCAGCCCTCACGTTTCTGAGTGCTTCTGAGCCTGTGTGAATGGGGCCCAGAGGGATTTGCATCCCAAAAAATCTCCACAAAAGCAAAAAGGGGAGCAGTCTGTCCATCCCTCAAACGTTCTCAGGTTGAGTCAGGTGGACTTGTGGAGGGGACTGGGAGCCTTTTGGGCAGAGATCCAGAGACTCAACCCCTGTAAGTGGCACAGCAGCACAGCACCATGGCTCATCACTGTGTACAGCTGCTGTGGGGTGGGAGTGACGGGCTGGGTTTAGCTCAGCACACACACGTTTGTGGTAGCACGAGCACCTGTCTGCTCTTAGAAGCAATCCTGATGGGCATGTGAGATAATGTAATAAATGAAAAGCTGGACTTGACAATCCATTAAGCAATAGAGCCAGTTTATTCATGTGTTCCATAAAAGGGTGAGCAATTCCAGCGCCGGGTGCGCGGGGCTCTCCGCCCCAAGCAACGCACAAATTCAGCTCTCGAGTGCTGCNCTCTTGTCAGGCAATTTACAAATTCTTCCATACTCAAAAAATAACTTGTACAAAGGATAGTTTAAAACTTACATTACAAGGTAGTTTAAGGCTTATATTAATTACTTGCAAACAATTACAATTTTGTTGTTAAAACAAACTGTTAGCTAAAAAGCCTACTGTTGTATAGTTGCCTTGTTAAAACCCCACTTCCATGCTTTCCTTAGCTGATTGTTTTTTCAAACTCTTCTTTCTAATAATCCCGTGGTCTCTGTCCACGTTGCCCACAGACACACATGCTATTGGATTGACACAAATCACAACCTGATTTCTCACAATGGCATTGGTGCTCTTGTGCTTCATGTTGGGGTTGCGACACCACCCTTCTCTTCCAGGAGCTTGGACTGAATAAATCAAGCTTTATGATCAAGAGAGGCACTTTTATACAAAACCATGCTTTAAATCTCAGCAATAACTCAGATGGCAGTGTGGGGATTATTTTTATGCCAGTGGTAGGGACAAGAGATGTTTCTTGGGGCACAGCAGCAGACCTGTGGGTAGAGCTCAAGAACCTTGATAATGTTATTCTGAGCCCAGCATCCAGCTTTTTACATAACAAGTCAGGTTTTACAGGCATTGAGCTACCTGTCTCCATTAATGAATTAAGACCCAGCCAACCACAAACTGAGCTAATTGGTGTGTTTTTCCCCTAAGAAGAGAATTAGAAAACACACTTGTACTGGGAATTGTGAATGATACATTCTGCCTGAAGGAAAACAAATTACCACTCCAGCAGGAAAACTCAGGTCCCCAGGGTTCTGAAAGCAACTCATTTTGACTCTCTTGTTTCAGTCTGTTGGGGATTTGAGAGGAATGATTTGAGACAGGGCCAATGGGGAAAATTCTCTCCTCGTGTTCTCTTTCTCTTTTACATGACTGTCACACAACAGGTGATGAAGAGGCTTCCTCAAAGTCATCATGGTAAATGCAGATTACATTTCACACTCAACAGACAGTTGCTGCAAATCTTGACTGGTACATTCTTTAATGATATACTGGTTTCGGGGAGGCCATAGATGCCATTGCTGTTCAATAAGTAATAGATTATATATTTTTCCTCCCACAGCGTGAGATACTGTTCAGAAGGAGACTGAACTAAATAAAGTAAATAAATAAACTAAATAAAGTTCCCAAAGTGAGCAGAGGGCACTATATTTACACAGTTAAAACTGGTTTCAGGATGGCTTTGTCATCTTAGGTTGCCTTGGTGACACACAGGTGGGAGAAGAGCAGTGTGATACCACAGTCCTGCCCACCACAAGAATGTGGTATTTTCCCTGGGCTGCTATGCAAATTCTGGAATGCACCTTTGAAAGCCATCTCATCAGGTCTGGCATGAATTTGGGCTGTTGCAAGGATACTCCAGAGGTTGTCTGAGGAGACAGTTCACAAATATCCAGCTGTAGGCACCAAGAGAGGACACAAGCTTCAACAGACCAGATTTCAACAGTGACTTTACCAGTTGTCGAGGCTGCACAAGTGCTGGTTTTAAAGCTGAAATTAGGTGTGGAACCTTAAAATACCACTTTTGTGGACTCTTGGCTTCTAGCATGTGAGTCTTACCCTGCTGATGTGATGTGGGCAACACTGCCATGTCCCAGTGAAGTCAGTGTGAACAGGTTAGTTTTGCAATATCAGAGGGGAAAGGAATAAAGCAGAAACATGCTTTCAGTATTAGGTGCAAAAAAAATCTTGTATTTAAAAGGCTTATTTCTTTCTCTTATATTAGTACAAGTGTGGGGAAATCTGGGCAACAGAATTTTCAAACAAAAACAGTGTAGGGTTATGTTCTGCAGGAATGGATTTTGTATATCAAATCTTAGTCTTCTGCATAAATTGAATAAGTTATCACTATTGCAGTGGAGTTATGGCAAAGTAAATCTACTGTATGTATAGAAATGATAATTCTTGATTTCTTGAAATCAGGATTACATCAGGACAGATAAAGGCTGAAGGTGAACTTTGGTCAGACAGTAAATACAAAATAAACATACTGTACACAGACTTCTGAATAAACACATAGAAGCTTTAGCAGTTTCTTAAGACAGCCAAAACATCTTGCTGGTCTCTATTTGCAGAGAGGTCTATTCTCCTTATGGTATAAGACAAGATTCAGTGATGGGCACATATCAAAGTATTTATCAGTATTTGTGTATTTTTTCTAAAGCATTACTAACAGTAGTTCAGACACCTGTATGTGGGTACATCACAATTTTTAAGCAAAAATGAACATTCTTTAATTTAATTTTTCTCCTTTGGTGGTAATATCTGCTGTCTTAAGATAATAATTTCTACCATGTAGGCTTTGAGACTCTCAATGTCACATGTAGCCCTGAATTTTCTCACCTTCTTGGTAGAAACACAGGGCAGTGTTTGGAGGTGTTTATGTTTGCTGACCAAATATCTGGTTGCCCACATGTAGATGCATCAGCTCCTTGTAGATTTTAGAACATATGAGAAACAGCTGTGACCATGTAGGGCTAACAGGGACACATGAAACCCCTTAACCTTCTCCCCTCTCCTCATCCAGGCTGCTGGGAGAAAGGGCTGTGCTCTGCTTTCTGTGCAGCCAAGGGGCTCTCAGGAGACATTTCTTGTTGAGCAAAGAGTGCCTCAAGAAGCCCCACAAGCACGAACTGCAGAGCAGCTGCTGGCTTTGATGGGCTTCATCTTGTTGCTTCCTCCTAATCCCATCTTTCGAAATAGTATTTGGGGATTTTTGTGCCCCTCAAAAAGACAATTATACACAATAATATTTTTTGGCTGAGCGATGGGACAAGGTCTCAACCACACTTTGGCCACTGCGTATTTTCAGCATTGTAATCACAAGAATCTTTCTGTGAAGGATGAATTGCAGGCAAAGTGTCTTACTGAGAAGAGCACTGTTTTTTCTACATCTCCCTCATACAAACAATAGTTAGTAACATTAATTGAGCAGATTCTAGGGCAGCTGGCCAAGGAAAGTATTTGTCTTGTGCTGAACACCTTCTGTTGCACTCTGCAAACACAAGCTGCTGGAGTGACCCCAGCACTTCTTTTGCTTTTATTCAAAGTCACCGAGATGTTTATGATTCAGTTTCCTCCCTATCTCAGCAGTAAATACCTACCCAGCAAAGGCCTGTAAATCTGCCATTCAAGCAGCAAAAACAACAGCATGCCAATCCAATAAATGACTCCCTCGCAGTGTTTTCATTATACAAAGAAGGCTTCTTCTGTGTTCTGTCCAAGAACACCATCCTGCAAAGTTTGCTTTATAATAAACAAGGGAGGTCCAGCAGAGATGGGCAGCAGATCAGAGGAAAGAGAATGTCATGCACACTAAAGCAGAGTGAAAAAGAAAAGAAGGTGTAATTATTGTTGAGCATGTTCTTAAATTACCCAGTGATTCTGCTAAATTCACTTTCCTACATAGATTACTTTTTTTTGGAGGTGGCCTTTTGTGGCTGTATTCATTAATACCTGGATATTTAGCAGTGCTGTGAATGGTTTGATATTCTTTCCTGCTTTCTGAGTAAGAAAGTGAATTATTTTCCTGTATTTTTTGCTGCTAATCCACCAGGAAGGGATAATCAACCAACAGGCTTGAAGCGAATTCTTCATAGGCAAAACATGACTTTATATATGGCTACAAAGAGTATTTCAAAACCTTATGAATGAAACAATCTGTCAGAATGTAAACCAGCACATTCATCATTTACAAACTGAAGAAAAGACTGCTTCAAACTCACTGAGTAGTTTGCTCATTATAATTTGTTCAGCTTCAAATTAGGTGATAAAGTATTGAGGAAAACAATTTTGAAGTGCCTCTCTCAATGCCCAGTGCCTCACTTATACATCTGCTGATTAATAAATGCAGAGGAAAGATGGTGTTAAAAAATAATTTTCTTCCACTATTGCTACTTTGC
This sequence comes from Pycnonotus jocosus, assembly GCA_013400435.1. NCBI lineage: Eukaryota > Metazoa > Chordata > Aves > Passeriformes > Pycnonotidae > Pycnonotus > Pycnonotus jocosus. The sequence goes on along the minus strand of VWYP01003002.1, from coordinate 10,801 downwards.
TTTTGAGAGCTAGCATAGATGTGATCAGCATTTTTCTTTCCCTATAAAGGTAGATTTTCAGCATTTCTTTATTACTTAAGAATAAAGATAAAACACCTGCAAACAACAAAAACTCCAAGAAACCCAAACAAAAAACTCACAACAGTCCCCAAAAACACAACAAAAAACCTCCACAGCACCGAAATCAAACAGCATCCCCCCCCTTCCAAGAACCCAAAACAACAGACACACATAAAAAACCCTAAATAAAAAGACAAAG
>VWYP01003002.1:0-10513 GCA_013400435.1 Pycnonotus jocosus | reverse complement strand
ACCCTAAATAAAAAGACAAAGGAGAAGAAAAGGCACAGAAATCAAAAGCTACTATCAGATTGGCTCAAAAATTTTATGTCCTTAAGGATTTGGTTGTCTTCCATATCTCTGGGCTCAGCCTGTTGCACAGGCATCCATCCATGCATTTTCTCCTTCAGAATAAAAGCCATTTTCAGTTGTGGCAGGATGTGATATAAACAGGTTTTTTACCTAACTCAGAAATAATAAAAGGAGGAAGAGGAGAAAACAACTGGATGATTTTATCTGTCTGTTGGATTTCTCTGTACAGGTGACTAGATTTTTAAAACAAAACAAAACAAAACAAAACTGAGATGTTTCAGTAGGTGTGTTTTAGAGCTGATGCCAGGAAGGGAATAAAAGTGGTGAGACAGAAATGGAGAGAAGGTCAGAGCCACTCCTGTTCAGTGGAAGAATGTTGAAAGAGAACAAAGGGTGAGGGTGAGCAGAGAAGAGCTGTGTGAGCCTTGGAACAAGAAAAACAGAATTAAACCCTTTCTGCAGAGAAAATAGTGCTAAAAGGGAACAATCAGCTGTGGAAGCTGAAACATTGGGATCTTGAGAGAGGGTTCAGTGCTGGAAAAAGAGGGGAAGAAAAGAGGGGGGAAAAGTCTCCCAGGAAAGTCAAAGCACTGCAGAGAGGCAGAAGGAGGAGGTCAGCTCTGCCTCCCTTCATCTGCACAAGGAGAAAGGCAGAGCAGTGCTCAGTGTGGCTGCACAGTGGCTCACTAAAAAGAGAAGTTTCCACAAGAAAGAGAAAAAGACACACACCAGACTGATTTAGCACCAGCTGTGCTTACTATGTTTTTAATTTTTTTTTCCCCTTGTATTGTACAAACAAGCCTAATTCTGAACAGGGTATTATCCTTTCATTGCTTTCCCTGCAGCTGATGTTCTTGTCAGCATCTCCTGCCCTGAAATACAGACCACACTGCAATGATGCTGCAGTGCACTAACTTTCAGAGACAGCAGGAAGAACAACCATTTGATAACTGTGAGGCCTCTGCTGCAAGAGTAGGAATAAAAGCCTCCAGCAAGGGATGGCCTGGCTCCTCCTTATTAAGGTGTTTATTATATTTTGTCAAGAAACACTGCAGAATCACAGAATAACCCACAGGCAAAGCACAAGGCCCGAGGAACAATGGGAAGCCAGTAGTGGCTGCTTTTTTCTAGCTCCAAACCCCTTGTTGATTGCAGCATGGTAATAATAATAATAATAGTGCTTTGCAGGCAGCTGTGCCCCTTCGTAAGGCACTGTATGGAAACAAGGCAAAATTAAGGAACAAGGGAAAAAAAGGAAAAATTAAGAGCTGGTGCCCAGCTTCCTCTCTGGTAGCACATGGCAATGATGCCCAAGGCAGGAATAAGCACCCCTTTCCATTTTCTTCACTGCAGCCTGGGAGATCAATTCTAAGGAAAACAAAACAAAACAAAACAAAACAAAAAACCAGATTTTAAAAAGTGTGCATCCCAGTTGTATGAAAATATCCTAACAAAGCTACGGTAACAGCTTGATGCTGTCTATTTTGTCTCTAGCTATTATAAACTCCACTACCCTGCTATGTCACAGGACTTAGGGTATTTCTGCAGACCTGATTTAAGAGCTGTCTGTGCAAAGATTATCTAAGATGTCTATCTCAGATACCTGGAAAACCTTAAGACACCTTTATGGCAGAGAGCTGTAATTATCTAACACACCAGGAATATGATTCAATTACACACCTATTGCAGAAGCAGAGCCAAAAAAAACCAACAAACCCCACAACAAACTGTGCAAGTCTTTGCATTTTTGCAACTGCAGAAAAACTGGGGGGGTCCAGTAACCTTGCCAAGGTGTTAGCCATCAGGAGCTTTATTCAGCAAGCTCTGTGTGTGCTCCCCACAGCCTTGCACTACAAAGGACAGGGGTTCCTTCAGGCATGTGGTGGAGCTGTGTGCATCAAACACAGCGCTGAATGTGTGGCTTGAAGCAGGATTGGAATGTGGTGTCTTCAGAGCAGTGTTATTTCACAGAAACTCTGCCTTATCTAACTCCTCCTGCTGAATAGCCAGCTCACCACAAAACAGGAGAAGAGGGGGTGGGCTAGCACAGAGCAGGCATGGATTTGCCCTGTGAGGCTGCCCTGGCCAGCCAGGCTGTGGGAGCACAGCACCAGAGGCAGAGGGGGCAGCCTGAATAATGCTGGGTGAGCTCTTTGGAGAGCCTGGTGCTCTTTATGCAGCCTTGAGCCAGCAGCCCAGGGATGCACTTTCTCACAAAATGTGTGAGCCTTTGTGTGTGCGTTCCCTGAGGACCTTGGAACGAGGACATGGCTTCTGGTGCCAGGGCCATTCATCTGTCCTAGATCAAGACAGGCAAGAATTTATTCATGATGATCCTCAGCATTGCCTTATTGACGCTTGATTAAAGTCCTGCTGTCCTGTTAGCCCATTTTTACTTAGCCTTTCCTCAGGCGTGTTTGATTCCCAAACACTAAGCAAAATGGACTTCAGGATCTAACCCAGGGAATTTATTTTCTCCCATCACAACAGGAGAGAATGTTTGTTCTGCTCTAAGAATCTGAAAAAGATTTGTAAAGTACATCCACAAAAGCAGTTTCCTCTGGAACCCTCATTTCCTGGCTGCAGTATGCCTGTCACATTTCCACTGATTCATTGTTCAGCTTCAGGAAACAAAACAGCTCTCAGTCCCTCTGCTGAAGTTTGCTCCATTTGTATCACAGCCTGTGATAAAACCCACACTGTCTTGGATATTCACTGCATCCTTGTTAAACAAGGGGGAATGTTTGATGCATAAATTATCCTGTGCTTAATTTTGCATGTCATATAATTTTAGAGCCTTTAGAAATGCTGGGCTTTACAGCATTTATCCTCACAGCTCACTCTCAGTGGCTCGCTTGCTGAGGATACTGAACACTGAGTTTCCACTGCAAGCAGAGCCCACAGTGTCTGAGGAACAACACAAAACTTCAAGGCATAAACTCTCTCAGCAGGCAGCATTCACCTTTCTGCACAGAACAGGTTTATACTGAGTTCTGCCCAAATCCCTGCACTGACCATGCACACTGTGAACAGGCTCCAGCCCTCCAGTCCACAAGCAAAGCCAGCATGTCACCTAGTCCCTCAGCTGTCACACAGTTTGCTGCTTCCAGGTGTGTCTTTCCCTCTGCCCTGACCTCTCCTGGTTTTGCAGACTCCCAAAACAGTGCACCAGGAGAGAGAATGTTCTTCAAACCTGCTTGCTACAGTGAGCTGTGGCTCCAACACATCTCAGTATATTGAGACAGCTGCAGCTGGCATAAACAGGATCAAACCCTGAGTTTTAGGTTAGCTGCAAGATTGCAGGCTGTCCTGCCCACTGCAAAAGTACAACCCTCCCCACTGGAAGGATGGGAAGCCTTCACTTCATCTTAGCTAACCTTGACAAATTATCTCTATTATATATTCTCATATAAATTCCTGATGAAGACAACCAGTTGACTTCAGTTTCTGAAATTGAATTATCCAAATACAGCCATACTTTAAAGGAAGTTTTTTTGTCGTTTTTTTTTTTTTTAAACTATTAAAGAAACTTGTTCTGTTTTCCACAAACAGCAGAAACTCCCCCATTAGCTAAAGGACATCACATTAAATAGAGAACAGATGTTGTAAATAAACACGATTTTCTTAGGTATACTAGCAAAAGGCAGTAGCCTCATGGTTCCCCTGGCACCTCTGTTATGTGTTGTATTGTGAAACAATCCACTTGTGCTTTACTCCTCATCTGTCAGTGGTGAAAGTGCTTTTAACAAAGTAATAAACCACTCATTCAAGATCTGATGATTGAAGATACCCCTGGACATGCCCAAGACAAAACAGAACCAAAGAATCTCTTCAGGGAAGAGAACCAGCAAGCAGGCTCTGTGTGCCACAAGAAAACATGATGACCATCATGACAGATTTGGAATCTTAAATGGCCAATGAGACTTGGTCAGGGCATAGGAGATAAAAGGACATGGAGTGAGGTACGTGCTCCAGAGCACTGCAGTTTTTTTCAAGTCACAAAACAATTCCCCTCCTATCCACATTTTCATCCTCTTTCCAGATAAAGGCCACAACTCCAGGTTTAGTAGCAACTGAATTTTTTTTTTTCTGTTGAAAAATTCCAGGAAAAGGATCGTGCCTGAAAACAACCATTTCATTACTTGTGGACTGAAGCAGCTGAGAGATGGCTTTGAGAAAGGACATCCCAAGGTTAAAAAGAAGAAAATGGTTCTTCACCTGCTGCTGAGCCTTACATCTCTCCCATGATTAAACTTGCAGTATCTGGTCTCTCTGCCTCTCTGTGGCTGCATCCATCTGTGCAATTGTGTTGGGGTCACTGCTCTAAACTCTGCAGCTGTCCTCAGCCTTTCCTTTGCATATTCATTTGTCACAGCAACAGTTTTCCACATGAAGGGTCTGTTGGCAGCACGAGAGTCTCTGCAGGAGTGTTTGAATACCTGCCCTAAAACAGCCATTTCTGAATTTAGCAGAAAAGCCACTGGCTGGTAATTCCTCCCCTCTATTAATCAGTGATGGAGACTTACAATGCCCCAGCACATTTCCAGAAACACTGTTTCCATCTAACAGGGTAAGCATCTAAATCTAGGTCCTGGTTTGAGAAGTTCTTGAGGAAAAAAAAGCTCTGTCACAGAAATCTACTCTGAAGATTGAGGTGCCCAAGTTCCCACAGCACAGATATCCCCATGGCTATCAACCTCTGCTTCAGCCTGCTCTGGGAGTGCCAGTCCAGGACCACAGGAGCTACAGAAATGTCAGCCAAGGGTAAAGATGCTCCTGAAGTCTGGATCTCTGCAGTGATACCACTCAGTTTCCTTTGAAATGGAGTCCTGCTAAAAGGGTTGAGTAGTTTTATCCAGAGCAGCAGTCACAAAAAAGCCATGCTTCTGCAGCCATGAAGAGGATATACTTACACCAAACAAATGGGGCAGGGAAAAAGATAAATCTGTTATTTTTACCTGACAGGCATAGGATGGGTCACCTGGGCAATGGACTGGCACATTATGTCTGCAGAACAGTTGAGAGAGACCTTTGTGCTTATATAGAATCATAGAATTATCTAGGCTGGGGGGAAAAACCCTACTCTGGGGCAAAAGATTTGTCTAATCCAGCCAATAATATTGTCTTCTCCAGTTTAATGAGAGCTGAGTTAATTGTAAATCCCATCATAAATTCCTTATATGCCTTATTGCTAGGAGATTTTTACATTTCCTTTCTTCTGCCTTCAGCAGAGTGCCTCCATACTCAATCTCTTGAATCCAAAGATTGCATCTCTGAGAAATAAAACCACAGCACCAAGCCCAGATGCCAGCTGGGTTTGTCACTGTTCTGAGAGCAGGGAGGCAGAGCAGGGCTGTGCATGGCTCAGCTGGACTCTGTCTGCTCTGTGCTTCTCTTCAAAGGGATGCTCCAACACTGGTGGAGCCCTTGGGCTTGTTCTGGGGCTTTTCCACATGCAGAAGTTACAGCACTGAACTCCAGCCTTTTATTCACAAGCTTTCCATGAAGTGTGACTGTGGAGAGTTCACCTGGGCTGGATGCCAGGTGCCCAGCCCTGCCTCAGTCATCTGGGCATGGAAGGGGACAAAATGAAATGGAAAACAACTCACAGGTCAAGGTAAGGCAGTTTACTAAGACAAAAGAGAAATGGTGCTTACTCAAACAAAGGAAAGAACACAATGATTTTATTCTGTACTTCCCATCAACAGCAGATCACTTCCCAGGAAGCAGGGCTGCAGCACATGTCAGTTGTTCTGGAAGGCAAACACTGTAAACAACAAATGCTGTCCCCTTCTCCTCCTTTACTTAGCTTTTATATCTGAGCTTGCATCATATGGTGTGGAATATCCCTTAGTCAGTTTAGGTCAGCTGTCCTGGTTATGTCCTCTGCTGAGATTTTGCCCACCCCCAGGCTGCTGGTGGGAGGGTGGAATGATGGAAGGACATTCAGCAGCAGCCAAAACACTGGTGTGTCACCAGCACCTTTGTAGGTACCAAGGCAAAGCACAGCACTGGGAGGGCACCTGTGGGAAAATGAACTCCATCTCCATAAAATTACAACAAAAAATAACATTTGTATTAAAGCCCTGCTGTGCACTTGTCCATATTTTGTGTCCTTTCCCAGATGAGGAAATGCTCATGAGGAAACTCCCCATCATCTTCTTTTTGTAAGGATAAAGTCAGTAGGTAATGTGCATAACAGAGTCTTAAAGGTTTCTGGGACTCATAAAATAACAAAGAATAGTAAATATTTACAAAGCAAACTCAAGTGAAAATAAATGAGTTTTCTTTTACCCTTCAGAAGCAGTTTATGTCTTACAGTTTCTTTAGAACTATGGGGTGAAAATTCAGGTAAGTTCAACTAAGAGAATATTAGCTATATTGTGTGTCACATTTGAATTAAGGGCTGAGATGTTTTCATTCTCGGAGAAGTGCTCAATATGGAAATGTGGTTTCTGGGAATGCAAATAGCTCACACGGTTTTTTTGGCAATGATAAACAAATGGATGTTTGCACAGGTGTAATTAAGCACAGAAGAGGCAAACCTCTGCACAGAACTGATTCACAGTCAAATTCATCAGCCTTAAAAATCCAGTTACATTGTATGTTGCTGTATTATCAGACTGGTGTTTCAGTGACTTGAATTGCCAGGTCATCAGAATGATGTAAATTGGGTGATAACTTTGGAAATAAGGTGAAATTGGTTTAAACTCTTGACAGTGTCGGTGGGGGAAGGCAGTACAGCGTGTGAGTAGTGCCTTATTGCAAGAACTGGAAGTTCATCCTTCCAAAAACAAACATAAAGTGCTGCAAGCCATGGAAATTATTTAAGTAGAAGGTAGCATCTACCTTCATGGCAGTGTGTCTTTTCCAGATAGTGCATCAATAGATAAAAAAATATTCTTTCCTTTGAATAATTTGCTCTTGCAATGGAGAAGTAAAAACAAAACAGTATTTGGTACATAGCTAAAATGGTTGGGGATGTCATGTAGAATGTGGGACTCATCATAAAAGTCTAGGCAAATCTAACTCTGATATTGCTAATGCCAAAACCTCAGTCCTTAAAATCAGAGACATCATTCAAACAAGATTTCCTGCAACTCTGTAGGCTTACTAAATCTCATCACAGAAACAGATTATTCCACTTCTTTACTCCTCCCTTATATCAAGCAACCCAATCTGAATTCAACAAATTTCAGGAAATGGAGAAAGTTACGAAAGAATTTAAATGTTATTTGAGAAATTTTCTGTCTGCCTTGTGATTAATACATACTCAAAAACTGTAACAACCAGCAGATGTCTCTGCAGCCACTGATCAGTGCTGCACACATGAGGAAAAGCAGGGAGGAAGAATTTAATGAGTGAGCCTTCACTCCAAGATTGACTTCCAGAAATGTCAAACCTGCACAGCAAATTCCAGGAGAGCAGAGACTGACAGCATTATAGCAGCACTCCCTGGGAAGGAATCAGCATCTTACTTGGTTTTACAAATAGCAACGTGAACACCTTAGAACTGTCTGTTTTCAGAGTGATTTATCAAGAATAAAAAGTTTCTAAATTTGGTGTCTTTGCCTCAAAAAGGCTTTGTGCTCAAAAAGGGCAAGCTTGCCATCCCTGGAGCTAACCTGTACCTGTACTCCTTTGTCCTCCCACAGGTGAAAATTACTGCCACAAACATCCTTTGCTGTGCTCCAACTTAGGGCATGTAGCTTCAGGCTTTCTTTTGCTAATATATACACAGAAACCTGTAAAAAAAAAAAAAAGTTTACCCTACCAACACAAGAAACCCTGCTGTACATCAAATTCCCTCCATGGGGGAAGGATAAGCTGGAAAATGAGGCAGATGATGGTTATGAGTCACAGTATTCAATGTGCTTTGGTAAGGCACTTGAATGTTATGACTGTGAGAGCAATAGAAGAAGCTGTCTGATGGCAAAGCACATATTTCCTACCACTGTGAATGATTTGTAAGCCCAGTGAGCTGCTGACTTGCAGCCTAATGTCTTCTGGTTAGAGTCATCTTTATTGAACTCTGTTGATAGCAGCTACTTCCTGGCAGGTAGATTTGTCCTATTCTATTCTATTCTATTCTATTCTATTCTATTCTATTCTATTCTATTCCATTCCATTCCATTCCATTCCATTCCATTCCATTCCATTCTTGTTCTGTTCTATGATGTTCTATTCTATTCTATTCTCTTCTGTTCTCTTCTGTTCTCTTCTGTTCTCTTCTGTTCTATTCTGTTCTGTTCTATTCTATTCTATTCTAGCATTTCTGTCTTGTACAGAGGCAGTCCCTCTTGCCACAAAGTTACAATTGGCTTTTGGCTCCAGACAACTGAGGAAAACCTCAGGGAGCACAGCAGAAAACCAGAAGCTCTTTTTAGTCATTTTTTTCTCTTCCTGGACTCTTGGAGGCCCAAAACCCAGTCTAGCTTGCCAGTGATTTCAATGGACCCTGCTTGCAGACCACAGTGAAATGAGCACCTCTTACCTCCTCACATGAAAAGAATGCTGAAGATGCAGAGAGGCTGCTTGGTGTGAATGCAATTCAAGAGTTTTATCTTCTCCATATCTTCTAATTATTGGAATTCATGAACCCCATTTCATTTGGGTAATGATATTTCATCCCACTGGTGTTATGGTTCTTGGCTGAAGACATTGAACAAATGAGATCCTTCTGCTTTCCCATCCAAGTAAGGTGGTGGGTGATTCAATTTGCAGGAGAAAAAAGGCCAGGTGGTGGTATGGGTTTGTTATTTTCTTTTCTTCTGTTGTTAGAGCTGGGATTAAATGCTCGAGAGATGCAGTTTTGTGTTTGGACTCAGATGTTTATTAATTCTTATCTATAGTACAGTCTCACAAGCTGTGAGTTCCAGCTAGCAAAGTGAAAATGGCTCTGTCTCTAGCTCTTTCCAAGGTCTTTTAAGCATAAATTGTCCAATTACAAGATGACACCTAGATTATTTTTACTTTTAATCCAATAATCAATCACCCGTGACCCACAATGTGGATTTTTTACTGAATTACAAAATACCACCCAAACCCATCAAGAAGAATAACTTTGTCTATGCCCTAAAACCTCCATCTTGCTTTATATATACTACTATATTCTAAAACCTTAAACTCTAGATTTCCACCCTGTGATATCACAGACTTCTATTCAAACTACACACCCATAACCCCAGTGCTGTCACTCAATTTTGGAAGCCTCTTCCAAGGCCTCAGGTCAAATGCAGTGTTCTCTTGAGGGTCANCACACCCATAACCCCAGTGCTGTCACTCAATGTTGGAAGCCTCTTCCAAGGCCTCAGGTCAAATGCAGTGTTCTCTTGAGGGTCAGTGCCTGTTAGCACAGAAAGCCCAAAATTCTCAGCTTCCAGGGTTGCAGTCTTTACTATATGACATATGTTTGTGTAAAAGGTTTTTATTTTTCTTATTCTTTAATTTCCGTGAATCACATTTAATTCCCCTCTGTTTTAAAATAAATTGAGTAGCAAGATTTGTGTATGTATTTTACCACTATTTAATGAAAAGCCTGCAGGTTCATACCTGTGATACATGAGGTATAATGCTGCTACAGGAAAAGTAGCTAGTGTTGTTACAGACCTTAATCTTAATTATGAAAATTTTTTATTTAAATATAGAGCTGAGCATACAAAATACAGCACTAGGCCATCTGTTAGTTTTCCATCTGGACTCATTTGCAAAATACTCTCTGTTTCCCTCCTAAACACTATTTATAATCTTCCTTGGAAAAAAGTATGACTAATCTATGGCACACAAGAGACAGCTATTTGCATGCCACTTTTAATAGAAGTGGCTATATAGTTCAAAGTAGTAGCAAAATATATTTATTTTGTTTTGCATGCAGGTGTAAAAGCTCACATGGTTTCTAAACAAACACACAAACGTTTTTTTCCTATCACACTGCTTTTAACTAGCAAAAAGTGAAAATCTTCAAGACTTCTGATTTAATGGAAAAGTCACAAGTGAGGATGAGCAGTTAACATTTTGAAGTGTCTGACCAGGACTTTTTTAATGATTCTGAAGTGGCTTATATTTCTGTCTTGCTCAGCTTGAAACATCCCCAGAGGCCTGATTTCTGAAGATAAGCAACAGATGATACTTATTATAAAGGAATACAATACTTATTATACTTACTATAGTATCATCTGAGCTGAATATTGCAATGTTAGTGTAGTCCCTGGTCATTTGGTCCAAACCCACGTTCCCCAGAGCAGTAAAAGTGTGGGCAGTGGGTCTGGCCATACCTCAAAGCAGCAGCTGCAGGGGTCCCCCTGGAACCACCCCTGAAGGACAAATGCATGGGGCTGATTTCATGGTACCCTCCAAGGCCATCTCAGGGTTGTGTCCCAATTTCTGTCTCCACTCAGTCTCACAGAGCAGTGAAAGCCTCATTCCCTGGAGGCTATTCCCTCATCACTCTTCT
>VWYP01002998.1:29687-52370 GCA_013400435.1 Pycnonotus jocosus | reverse complement strand
TGTTTATTCTATTTTGCCATCTGATGAAATCAGCTGGGGAGGCATTTTTCTTTATCTCTTAAGCCACTCTTCATAACTCCAGGGGGGAAAGGGCTGGTGCCTTCCCAAATGGGCCAGCTGTTAAAACTGGTTGGAGCATTGTTCCTTATCTCGTCCAGGACCCGTCCACCCTCCAGGGGGATATCTTCTGGTAATGGGCCATTAAGGCTCACCAATGACATGACACGTTACATCATCCCATTGTGAGATGCTCCACCCAGTGGGGAGAGCCAANNCAGTGGGGAGAGCCAACCATTCCTATCTGGATAAATCTGAGATCCAGCAACACCAGGGATCTGTGTTTTCCACTGGATTCCCCAAGGAAGACCGGACCCATTACTAAACCCTTTCTGCTCGACCATCTCTACTCCAACAGAACCACATCTGCCACTCCAGGAGGACGTACTTTGGACTGTCTCCAACACCCTGACCAACAGGGTGTCAGGTTATATTTCTAAATCTGTCAGGGTTTCTAGGATTTTTTTGTTTGTTTGTTTGCTTTGTTTTTTGTACTACTACATTTGTATTCTTAATAATCCTAGTAAAAGAACTGTTATTCCTATTCCTATACCTCTGCCTGAAAGTGCCTTTAATTTTCTAAATTATAATAATTTGGAGAGAGGGGATTTGAATTCTCTGTTCAGGGGAGGTCCTGCCTTTCCCTAGTAGACACCTGTCTTTCAAACCAAGACACTTCCATTATCAGATTTCCTGTCTCTAATGAAAAAAACCCTCTAAACAGTTTCCAAAATTGCTAGACAATTGTTTTCCATTATAGTTCTCTACTCCAGTATTTTTTTTTTGTATTTTCATGGCTATGGTATAATTTCATCTACTTGCTTCCTAAATTTTTGTATCTATGATGGACTGAGAATGTTTCATAGTGCTATTGTGGGAATGAATATTATAGACAAAATGATACCATAAGGCCAGACTATTTAAATAGCCGTTTTTGCAGTTGCTAATTTTTTTACTGCCCTTTTTATGGGTAAAAATAGTTTCATTTGCAATAAAGTTCTAAAGTCATAATATTCTGCATAGTGTTCAATGGTTCCTACAATAATGTGGGATGAACAGAAGTATAAGCTATTAAAGAATAACCCTTATAGTGTCAAATCGTGATATTTTTAATAGGGGTTAAAGGATAGAGAAGAAAATGAAGATTCATAACTATTACCTTGGGCTCAGATCTGGTGGGCCACTGGTGGTCAGTGCTGACAGGTACAATTTAAGGTTTTTCTCCTTCCTTCTGGAGTAGTAATGGAGCTCTGTTTCGTGTTTGGCTCTTGCGGGGTTTGAACTGCAAGCACGGATGGGGGAGTGAAAGGGCACAGTTCCTGAGGCCAGCTGCTTCAAGTTTCTCCCTAGGTGGCTTTTACTGCTTGTAGTCTTTTTCTGCTGAGAGCTATTTGTGCTTCGTGTATCAATGGTTGAAAGGGTGCTGCTTTCTTCTTCTCCCTCCTCTTCCTCATCTTCATCTTCCACAATTGAAGGGAGTCTCTTCTTTATATTTCCATTTCCCTTGAGCTCTGTCTAAAATAACAAATAATATGTTTAAACGTAAAATTCAGAGCCTGATGTTGCAGAACTGCATTTTTTCTGGTGTTCATTCTGGAACAAATCCAGACCTAACACAGCTTTCATTTCTCATTAGAGAGAGCTCTTTTGGAACTCATCCATAGCCTCAGCTATGGCTATATCTGCAGACACAAGAAAAATACAAACAAATTAAAAAAGGTCACTCGTGACACGGTCAGCAAACTCACTGCAATATGTTTTGATTGCAAGAAAGAGAACACAACTAGTTTTTACAAGCCATTTGCCATATGTACACTTGAGAAGATTAATTTTGTTTAGCTGAGGCATTATTTCTTGAATGTTATGCTACAAGAATCTTGATGGTCCACAGAAAAGATCTGAGGCTGATAATTCAAATAAAACCACTTTTTCATATGGAACTTTTTTAATGTATAGATGGCATTTACACCAGTGCAGCTCAAGCCCAATGGTCTCTGTGTCCTTAATTTTTGTAACTGAAGTCATTGCTGGGATGGTAGACAGGCTTTTCAGCTCACTCAAAGTCCCATTAATGCACCAATAGTGTGACAGTTCCAGCTTCAGAACTGAGTCATCAGAAAGTGGAGCTACATCTGGTTTTGGTAAAAAATGCAATTTAGATGCTTGCTGTTGGAACCATGGAAATTTAGAGGCAACATAGACCTGGTTTCTGTAGTTTATGTACTAATCAAAGCACAGCACAGGAGATCAAAGTTATTTTTTTCATAGTAAGAAAGTCTGCTGATCATGAGTGCCAATGCATGCCAACATAGATAGGATCAGACCTTAACTCAGAAATAGTTCTATTTATTCCCATGGTACAACTTACTGTGTTGGTAGTAGGTGAATGGCCTCAGGCAGACTCAGGTTCTAGGTCAAATTAACAAACCAAATGCAACTTCATGGTTTCAAAGGAAGTTGTTGCTTTTAATTTATTTATCTTTTTTTACAGGCTACTCCTATTAATCAAGCTTCATTAAGGCACTGTTAGCTTTAGATAGAAAGCCTCAGATGACCCTGCATAGTCAGATTTCCCTCATTCCAGCCAAGTCAGTTTGGCTGGGTGGAAATACAGATTTGGGGAATTTGTCCAAATATTCTAAGCCTCTATTAGCATCTGTCTAAATCTTTTGCAGCATAGGTTTAATTTTGCTGTGTGTTACAGCACACTTTCATTGAATGTATGCTTTTCTCTTGGTATATGTTGACAGATTTAGTGAACTGGGAACTTTTCATTTGAGATACATATGTGTAGAGGTAAGAATTCTAAGCTGTGACAGAAGGCATGTCTTTATAAAACAGAAAAGCCTTGTTGTCAACTGTAGCAGTCATTCAAAGGCTGTCATGATCATCAAATTGTACAAGACCTGGCACTGATACTGCCTATACTCAATAGAGAATGAGTGTTACCCCTATTCAACACTTTGGCTTGGGTAGCCATGTATTTAAAATGTAGTTGCTATAAGAAGATATTCAAATTTAGCACCTGGGGGAAAAAAAAGATCATAAGCTGTTACTCAAAAAACGGGCAGTGGCAGAACTATCTGCAGGATGCTATTTAAATTCTCATTCTGAAAAAAAAATTGAAGTCTGTTTTTAAGAAGGAAAGGAAGAATTTTTTCAAATTTTCTTTATTCTGGTTATAATTATGTGAATGTTCAAAGTGAAGCTTTGCATAGTTAAAATGTGATCAACATACCTGGGATAGTGTAGGCTTGTTGGATAATTTTGATATTACCTGAAAAAAACAAACCAAAAAGGTAGGAAATATGTACATCTGCACAATTTGGCTTCAATCAGGACACAAACATCTAAACCAAAACATTTATGTCAATACAAGAAAAGACGCTCATGATAAAATGTCTGTATTAAATTAAATGGTGACATAACACTGAACTAAGGATAATCCTTGCAAACAGGTGCTGTGAGAGAAAAAAAAAGTTGTTTAATCCTAAATAAAAAGCAAGTTAATGAAAAAAGTAATATTTTTACTTTAATAAAGAAGTAGATCAAAACTCCAAACCTGTGAATAAATGTAGATGTGTGAAAGCATGCCTGACAGATTTCAGTGTTGGTTTGATGGAAATGAAGGAACAAATCCTCTACTTTGGCCCTGCTTAGCTTTAGCTCCTGTGCCAGCCTAGTCTGTGAAGATGAAATAAGTATCTCCAGCATTTCTGAGGAAGTTTCCAAAGCAGTGGTGGGACTGAAGCAAGTAGGAGCAAGGTGGCCCTGAGGGAGTTGTGTCTAACCTATTCAAGGCCATAATATTATCTTTTCTTGAATTACATAAAAAGTAAAACAAAAGAAAGGGAAGAAAACATGCAGCTTTCAAGTGTAAGTAATTCTAATAAAATCCACTGAAACTGCTGAGTAATATCTGTTGTGAAAATTCTGCTGTCTGTTTGAATGTCCACATCTTGACCATGGGCAAGTCCCTGCAGCCTATATACTGTATTTATATGAATATTTTAGTCTTCCAGGTAAAATTTTGAGAAATTATTTTCAGCTTTCCTAAACCCATGTATCAATGTAAAAAGCACTTAACCCATCAGTCAATTTATTTTTCTTCAAACGTAGGTACAAGTTATGCATTTCAATCTTTCAAGTTAACCTAAAAACTGTTTTGTAGTGAGGATACTAGTAGTTGTGTAATATACAAATACAGAATATTTAAGTTTTCATAAGCAGGAGTCCTTTTGCACAACAGCCAAGCCAGTAGCAGGTGTATCATTAAATGTAGAAATAACACTCTAATAACTGCCAAACAGAGAAACTGCAATAATTATGCTGTGTGAACAAAATATCTGCTGTGTTCTTACTGAGTTAGATAAAGTACTAGATGATATTAGCAGAGGATGAGATGTCAGATACTGAAATCTCACAAGTTGCATTGTAACCTATGCCAACTGAAGAATCAGTATCTTCTTCAAGATTCAGGGTGAGAGGAAACTAGAAATGTGCTAAAATATTAAAGCCAGAATTAGGAAGTAATACTGGGCTGCTTTGCACATATTATTAACATACTTGTTTAAAACTGTGCCCAGAATTTTGGGGCATCAGTTTGTTTGGCTTCTAGGCACAGGTACAGTAGGAACATTAAATATCAGAATTAATTAAAATTCCAGGAAAATCCCAAATATTAGCAGCTTCACAAAACACATCTCAGAAAGCAGACATTTTCCTGCTGAAGGCTTTAAAAGTGACTTGTCATTTGTAATTCATAACGTGGGTAATTTGTAAAGCGAGAAGATTTCCCTGTTTCTGTTGTGTTGGTTTTTTCCCCTCCTGAATATATGCTAATCCTGACCATACATCTTGAAAACACAGACAAAGAGATTGTCATATGGGTTTTTAGCTGCATGAGCAGTTGCTAGCACTGTGCCCTTGCTTCTGCATCTCCCTGCTGCTGTTCAGCACAGGAGCCACAGACACCCATGGACCCCTCTCTGCTCTGTGTTACCCTGGCGTGGTCACTGCAGCTGGGGGAAACTGCCTGCACAGAAAATGGGGTCACTAGCGGCACTTTGCGGCCTTGTGACCTTCCCAAGAGAAGGGTAAAGGGATTTTTGAAGGCAGGTTGCTCTTTGCAAGGAGGGGAGGGAGTGTTCTCAGGGGGCTGTGTAGCAGAAAAGAAGGGTAAGGACGAACACGGAGCACATGATGTGAGAAGCTGCTTATCAGACTTCTCCTGTTTCCCCAAACTATCTCCTTTAACCCACCGGGGACAACTTCAACCTGAAAATATTGATACTTTTAAATAATCTATGGACCTATAAACTATCTTTTCCACAGCACAAAATCCACAGTAAAGAGTGTTGGAATTGCTTCTGTATAAACACACTGCAAGCATACTCACTGCTTGTAACTTTGCACAGCCTGTCCTGCCCTCACAACAGGGATCTGGGCTTTGCTTTTCAGTAGTTGAAAGTTGGCAAAAGAAACTAATCTCTGCCCAGAGAGAATTCTCAAAGATTTTGCTTCTAAACTTGTTCCAAGACCTCTTCTCTTTCTCTCCTCACAGTCCCAAAGAGAAAAGATGAACAAGAACTTGGACAAAGTCAGTCAAAATGCAATAAATTAAAAGTCCTCATTATGCACATGGCTTTATCTTTGCAAAAATATAGTATCAGAGTAAATAATTAGGAGGCATTGCCCTAGTTTCTAGGACACTAGAACCTTTTATTTAGGGCAGCATACTAATGCAGTCTTCTATAAAATGCTCTGTTTTATCCTTATCCAAAGAGTGTGCCAAATACCTCATGCCTGCCTTTTAAAAGATGTACAGCTCTTAAAGGAAAAGGACTGCTGAAAGAAAAAACACAGATATTTAACATACTATGCATTGAGAAAAAACCCCAGAAAGATTGATGTTAGGATGAGTTATGTGAAATACTGTCAAAGAGTCTAATTAAGTTTTTTGATTTCAGCCCTGGTGTCTCTTCAGGTCTCGTGAAACCAGCTATTATGTTTAATTTTACAGGAGAAAACAATAACAGATTATGTATCAAAAGCAGACTCATATAAAATTCTTCCATGTATGGAATCACAAATCTATAATCTTCTAATTTTTTAATATCTTAATGAACAGATTTAAAAAATTCAATAACCTTCTAACATCGTTTATTAGAAGCAAAAAACTAGACTATTTCTTCATCTAAAAACACCATTGGTTTGCTGTTGAAAGCCAGTGATCTGAAATTTTTTCAGTGTCAAGAGGCAGTAGTCATTTATAAAGAATCTCTCCAGGAACTGTGGCCAACCCAGGTAATTAGCTGCACAATAATTCAACACAAATTCCAGTGATAAAACCCTGAAAAGAAAAATATAGAGACACAACTAAATTGAAGGCTAATATTTTATATGTCCAGTCAGTAAGTTTGCATGTTGGGGCTCAATAGAATATCATCAGTGTTTGCTGATTTTTGTTGCCTTCACAAAAAGTAGGAATAAAAAATAGAAACATAGTTTCACTTATTTTCTTGTAATCTTTGGTACTAAAATATGTGAATAATTCTTTATGTTGACGAGTCAAAAGGATAACATACATTTTCAGGAAAGGATTTGAAATCAAATTAGAATATTAATGCTCTTAGTCAGACTTTGGAAATGGGAAAAGCCCATTTAGGAGCACTGGCAATGTGGGAAAAAACCCCAAGAATTCATGCCAGATGTCCTATTCTTTGCAAATTTACTGTATAGTAAGGGAAAAAATACAAGTACATAACAAGGGATTATTGTACTGCTCCAAAACTTAATGCCTCACATGTGCTCAGGCCTCAGTTTTCTGTAATCAGGACATTTTTAATGAAATATCACAAGTCCTCTAAATCACAAAAGATTCAATCACTCACAAAGAGCTTGTTAGATAGAATTGTTTTATGCTGAGCTAATTGCCATCCATACTCCCTTCATGGTTTTTTCTTGTTTTGTTTTTCTTTTTAAGACTTTCTATTGTTCATTGGCTTGTTCCTATATTTTCTCAGGGTTATTCCTATCACTCATCCTTGCTTAATGGACAGATAAAGAAAGAGTATTCTGTGGAAGCAGATGTTTTCAGCATTCTCTGATTCTTCTTACAATATAAGGTACATTGAGTTAGCAGCAACAGTTGAACAGCAAATCTGTCACTGCTGTTTGGTCCTAGGGAGACAGTAATTGTGAATTGCCATGAGCTCTGCAATCTCCTGCTAAGTTGCGGTCCTGAATGTTTTGTTTCTTTGTAATTAACTTGTGAATTCCTACAAATATTCTGTAACTGGGAAATGGTGGTTAGCTTTGGATAAGTTTTTTAATATTAATATAAATTAATACTTTCTTGGATGCAAAATTCTCATATGAACTTTTATATTTGGTGTTAAAAGTTTACTTTTCATGTATTTCTTTAAAACCTTAATGTTAACCTCACTGCGTGCACTAAATTTTTTAAATTATATTTTAATTGTTTCATTAGCAATACAGGATGTATTGCATTTCTTTTTAAAAAGATACTACAGAAACAAAAAACTAACATTTCTGTCACTTGTGCCATATTAAGAATAAATGAATGGGAAATGTGGGTAGTATGATTAGTAATTTTTACTTCTATATGCTTACATACCTCTACCCCACCCCAAAGCAGGGGAAGAAATTAGGGTCTCAGCTGCTCTGAAAATGCATCTTTCATAGTAAGTCTGTATTAGTAAGAATTAAGAAAAAAAAAATAAATTAAATAACAGTCTATCAATAAGATGAAGAGAAGACAAAAGGAGGAACTGTTAAAATAGACAATAGACCTGGCATTGACTGTACTGTCTGGCAGGTTGTATTTTCGGAAAAACTTTCAGATTACTGCAGAAAAAAAAAGATAGAGTGGAAAAAGCTTTTTAATATTCCTACAGTTTGGTTACAGTTAAGTAATGACTTACATAACAGTAACTACAATAAAGGCTAACACCTTTCAAAGCAATAAAACCTGTATGCTTAACTTCAAGTAGCTCTAAGGTTTTGAACAGGCTCATAAATATTTGCATGATTGGCTCTGGATTGATATTCAGTTAGACACCTCAGTCTGAAGCTGTCAATACTGTGAAGGAGTTGTGTTTGGACTGTTAGCTTTAAATTAAACTTCATACTGTATTTATGTAAATATGTATATCTGACTTCTGAGAGGCTCTTGAAAAGAAAAGAGAGGGACAATGAAGTCGATATTGAAGAATATTCTCCAGTTAATTTTATTACTGCCAATTGCCTATTTCTACATATTCCCAGTGCTGGCCAGGTGTTTTGTTAGCACTCACAGGACAAATGAGGGGGATGAGTGGTAATAAGTGCCTCCCTGAGGACAGCAATATATCCATGGAGAATTTTTAAGAAAATTGCTTGAATGGTTTGAAGCAACATGACATGAAATCAAACATGGTCATAGATATCCAGTATCAATTTTGGACAATGATGGAATGAACACTGAACATAGTGTGATTAGCAATGGAATCTGTCTCTGAACACTTACTATCTGTGCAGTACTGTACTGTACATACAGTATATATATACAAAATGTATCTATATATTTATTATTACAATCATGTTATTATTTACCACATCATTGAAAATTTTCACTGGTGTGGTAAATAATAACATAATTATAATAATATAATGTAATATGTGTCTTGGGTATCAAATCTATTTTCAGCATAACTGTATTTGCACTTATGTAGGCAGGTTTTGTCACTCTCGTTTTACTGGGTGAAAGTATAGATGAATAAAAAGAAAAATATGTAGATATTTTATTTTTTTATATCAATAAAAAATGTACATTTGTATGTAAATAATTTTGTTTTTACATGCTTTCATATCTTTGAGCAGTGTGGTGAGTGTAGATGACCTACAAAGGCCCTTTCCAAGCTCTGCTATTTTACTGCTCTATGATGTTTAAAGAAAAGTTACACTAAAAACATTACCAGATCAATAAAACTGAGAACAAACACTTGTATTGAGGTAAAATACCAGTTTGATACATAACTTGCACAGATTATAGACAGTTTTCTCAAAGACTACACTACATTTAGTTTCACACATTTTACCATGTATCTTGAGCTTATAATGACTCTGCAAGTCTTGTAGGAACTTCACCACATAAACCACTCTGACATGAACATTACATATCAAGGTAGTCTATGCTCTCAGAACTAATGTTTTTATAGAAGAGATTGTGGTACTATCATTTCCTTCATTAATTAGTCCTATATTACCCAGAATAATCAAAGGGCAAGTCATTGTAAAAGCACTTTTAATTTAAAGTCCACAATGGATCAGTGCTATATCAGTACAAAATAAAAGGAATAATGGAAAAAAAATTAATCCACTCTCTAAATTTAAATAATTTTAAAGTTTAGCCAGAGACAAAGATAATATTAATATTGTAAAAGTTATATTATCATGTTCCCCAAGGCACATTGAGACATATTGGAAAAAAATTATCCTCTAGCATGCCTATCTAATTAAAATAGAAATACGGTTAGATTCTAAGGCAATACTCTGAAAGCCAGGAGCTTTTCCTGTCTAAAATTCTGTTTGACACAGTGTTTTATACCATCCTCATACAACAGTCTAAAACATCAATAAGCTGCTTTGCTAGCCTGGATTTTTTTCAATGTGTTACCCTCGGGTTAAGCTTTATAATCTGATGCAGAATGTAATAATCCCAGGAAGTGAAATGAATGGGGAATGGACACTGTTCAAAAAGACTCAAAAGCTAAAATTAGAAGCTGAATTTTTTTCACTTATTTAAACATGTTAATTCTAGTTACAATGAAAGTTTTTCTGTATTTGTCAAGAAAGTGTTACTTGTGAAAATCTTTTAATAAATGATGTAAAGCTCATAATTCTGGTCTCTTAATCCATTCACAAAAGTAAAAGTGTCAGAATTTGGGGATGGGTCACATATACCTGCCATACTAATATGTTAGTATTAAATATCCACACTAATATAAATGGGTTCATTTCCTCCCCTCCTCTTTGTCCTTTTCTATATCTTTTGTGATTTGACCTTACAGTGAATTGTTCACTTGTTTTAGCTGTAAAATGGGAAAGATTTATAGAAATACAAAAACAAATTTAAAAAAATGGAAAAGATTATGTAATTTCTCAAATAAGTTGTGGTGGGATGAATCTTCTAACTGGAAAATGACCACAAATCAGAAGAATAAATTACTAGAGACAAAATCAGACGCTGTAGATGTCTATGTTATTATTTTAAAAAATATTAGAATCACTGAAGGCTACAGAAATGAAACAGGTGATTATTAGTGAAAAAAGATCTTTGGATAAGAGTACTAGGAAAGAAAATAAAAAGGCCAACCAGTCTATAATTTTTGAATTACATGTTTTCTTGTTACATTATTTCTCAGCAGCCTACTATATTGAAGAATATACTAGAAACAAGACAGTGAGGTGACTATCTTGAGGGATATTGGGGGAAAGAGATGGCTCAGAGGCACCACACACCAGGCACACCAGTAACTGCTAGCAGACAAGATTTGTGAGCTACCAGACTACAA
This sequence comes from Pycnonotus jocosus, assembly GCA_013400435.1. Lineage (NCBI taxonomy): Eukaryota > Metazoa > Chordata > Aves > Passeriformes > Pycnonotidae > Pycnonotus > Pycnonotus jocosus. The sequence goes on along the minus strand of VWYP01002998.1, from coordinate 41,736 downwards.
AAAAAAGACATCAGACCTGGCCTGTACTATAGCTCCAGGTCAGCCTTGCCCCCATAGTAAGTGAAGCAGTTAATTGTCAGGCTGAGGGTCTGCAGGAAGGACTGACTGCAACCCTGCACAGGGAGCAGGCTATTGCAGCAGGTTTCCTTGTTTGAAACTAGCATCAGACCTAATAGCCACAGATTCACTAAAACATGCTTACTGTCACAATTACGGGTAGGAGAGCTGTGGAATATCTGGCAGAGAGCTGCTGGACAGAGCTCATTCCCAAAATACATCTCATCCATTTAATATCAAAAATGAAGTGTAAAAAAGGTGAATTAACTGCTCTGATTTTGTTTTTGCCAGTGCTCCTGCCCATATACAGCTGCATGACTTGTTCCATAGGAATAAAGTTGATGTGTGTAAATGACATTGTACCAGTGCTGTCTTGTTCAGCAATAGAGTAACTTTTTTTGTTAAGAGAAAGAGGGAGAGAGAGAGGGAAGGAAAAAATATTCCAGATCATCCCAGAAGTATAAATGAAAACTCTGAGTAGCTTGTAAAATGTGAGAGCCCTGAGTCATATTTGCCAGCAACCCTAATTGGAGAGTGGTCCATGCACAGAGGCAGGTAAGAGACCTACTCCAATGAACACATCAGAAATCAAAGTTAATTACATGTTACCAGTTTTAAAATTAGTTTAGTTTTTGACAGTATGAGGAGCACCTTCATTCCTATATTATAATCACTGAGAAGTTAAGAAGTTTATGGACTCCACTTCATATGAAGAGGTGTAAAGAAAAAATAATAAATTCTGTCTTTTGGCAGAAGAAGTGGCTGTTCAGCCATCAGTCACTTAGGGCTTCTACCAGAGCAACTAGAGCAAAGGGAACCATGTGCACGTGGAGTAAAGAGAAAGATCATAAACAGCTGGTTCACAGTTTAAAAATTATTTTAGTTGTTTGTTGGTGTTTCATCAGATAAATAATCATACAGATAAAATACTGGACTTTCATTTCTTTAGATTTATTCAATTCTATATTCTACCTATTGTAATAGTTCTTGTATAAAAACACAAAATTGGTCTCTTATTCTGCAAGCTTTATACTTACTGACAATAAATCCCAATGAGTTCCACCTGCAATAATAATACATGATCCTCCACCAAACAAGTTACTGACTGTGAACATAATTTTCTAAAAGACTTATTGCCTGCTGAGCAGTTGCTGGTTTCCCAAGAGAAAAACCATCAACAACTAAGCTCTCCAAAACAAATTTGGCAAAGCAATCAGCAGTTTCTCAAAACAACCTTCTGCAGATGGTGTTTGGTCAGTTCTTTAGTTTAACCAGTGGGATTGGGGGAGTGTTATTCTTATTCACCAATCCTGTTAGTCTGTATCATAACACCTTATAAAAGGTGTCAAGAATTAGATAATAAAGCCTTCTGATTCTCTTCTACCTGCTGACTGGAGTCAACCATCTTTATTTTGTATCCTATTGCTACAACCGACAAAGATGTGTGCTTAACATGTTCTAAGAATATTTAAAAACTACAAGTTTTCCTCAAAGTTATCCAGCTCTACTGTTCAAGTAGGACTGGTTGACTTTTTTAAGGTAAACCACTTCATTTTACACAGCCGCTGGGTGGTGTGACCAAACCATCTCCTCTATTAAAAAATTGGTTGGAATTATTTGGGAAATGTTCTATGAAAATTACTTATTATTACAAATGTTTTGCAACTTGTGATTGTCCTGCAGTGTGTAGGATGAACTATGATTAGGCTGGAGCAGAGTAATAGTGACCCAGTATGGCAGTGCAGTAAGAACTAATTTGGAAATTCATTTTGTCAATGCTTGACTTTTATTATAAACACAGAGGTGATACCCATGAAATAAGAGGTGGGATTTTTTCTTTGGAAGTTAAACTTGTCAATAAACAATCTTGTGACTGAAGTTTCAATCAGGTTTTCTTATCTTACAAAACTTGCCAAGATTAAAAGCAACTTAAAAAAACCCACACATGCTTATTTTTCTCCCTTAATATTTATAGAATAGCAAATAGGATAAGTTATTTGCTTCTTTAAAGTGAAATGCTATTTACTATGCAGACAATCATTGCATTAAAAAACCAGAAATTCCACACTATCTTCATTGCTGATTCATAACAGATAACCAAATATGTAATAGAAAATGTTGTTGCTATATTGGAAAACAACATTCATAAATTCAGATGACCTGTAGTAGAAATCTAGATCTAGAGAAAGCATGACTAAAGAGATACGAATGAATGCATGTCAAATATGTAATCTACTATCTGAAAACCAAACAGTGGCACGGCAAGATTTAATCTGAATTTTGTGCTTGCATTCAAAATATTTTTTGCTATTCATTTTCTGTCTACAAGGGCAATGCCAACAGTTAGAACAAAGAAAGATAAAAGTCTTCAAATAAGCAGTTAAAATGGCAAAAAGAGGAATTACTTGTATGCTTTTAAAATACTTACTTAGCTGGAACAAACGAGAAAGCTCAATTTTAGATTAGAATTTGTAGACATTTTTCTTCCCAAGCTGTGCCCTCTATTGTGTGCTCCAGAGCTTAGAGCTACTTTCGCCTTTACAAACAATTGATTTGGTCTTTTGTCAGATTTTCCAATAGAAAATGAGGAGCATCCCCTGTAATTTCTTAGATATTGCTAATAACAACCTGAGCTTTATTATATTAAAAATTCCTCACAACTCAGTCATTAAATTTAATAAATTCTAAACACCAGCCTCTCCAAAGGACAAGAATTAATCCCTATTTTGTCAGACAATGCCTTTCAGAGGGAAGATCCTTTGGTTTTATTGCTTCTTGGTTGCTTGATTGCCTTTAAAATGTATTTGTCTATTTATTTATTTTATTAGCAAAGAGCATGGCTAAGGTGCAGTAAGATTCCATGTTCCCCACTGGAGAAGGAATCTACCACATTTTCATGAACCCTTGTAATTATATTTCATTTACACTGTGATGCACTGATGGTAGCAATCCTTCCTTGTGTCTCACAAACTGAGTGACTTCATTTTAGAGAACAGTTTCTTCTTGGAGGAGAGAGGAAGGAAAGCTTTTGTAGGGGCCAGAACACTGCTTTTAAATCCACAAAAGGAAAAGTAGATCCTTTTTAGTTGCAAGTCCTATCCACAAAGAAAAAATTTTGATTCTTCAGGAATATAACCTCATCTTTTGGAGAATGACTCACAACAGTAAGAGCTTTAGTGAGACAAAGATTGTGCCTGCATGTGCCTTGTCTTCCTTTGGGACTTAATTACAGCTTGACAGTATAGGTGCCAGGGAGGCTTCTTGTTCTTTTTATCAGTGGAACTCTAACCAGCCTGTGGTTTGATTTTTGGATGGTTTTTGTGGTGGATTTTTTTCCCTTTTTTTTTTTTTTAAATCTGAATAATGTTATCTACACTCTAAATGCTTCTGCGTGGACATAAGAAATAATTAGAAACAATAAAAATCTCACAAAGCCTACAAAGATATTGTCCAAACATTTTCTTATTCTGAGTTCTTCACAAGATAATTCAGAGTTAGAAACAGCTGCTACTGCATTTACTCTCTGAATGCATCAAATAACAGATTTTCCAGGGCTGGTGGATAACAAAATAATTTCCACTTTCTTTCATATTAATGTATGTGTATAGGTGTATCCACATATGTTTTAAGAACCTTCTTCTGAGTGCTTAGTTTTATCAAATCAGATATGGGACACTCTCACTGCCTAATACATATGCAATCTGTAATTCATAGTGAAAAAATTATACAGATAGGGTGAGGCACATGTCAAGATCTGCGTCACTCAGCAAACTATTTCCTTACTATGACAACACAGTCACAGACCTAGAAAAATTGGTTGAAATGGCTGAATTGTTTTAATGTCACAACTCCAGGTACCAGAAAAAAATTAGTATTTTCTAACAGTCCTCAAATATTTGAATACATTTACAAACGCAGTAATTGGTTTATTGATAAAAAACAAATAAAGAAAGCAAGGCGCAGAATATGCAAAATCAACAAAAAGTCTCTTCTCTTAAGTCATATCTTGCTGTGATGAAAATGTATGAAAAAATGGCAAAGTAGCATTACCAGTGTGGCTGAACGCACATTAATGGTTTAAATAATAAATCATTTAGCAATTCCTGACTTAAGAGTTATCATGAGGAATCTTTCAAACTCTCTCTCTGATTTTGTGTGTGTTTCTCTTCCTTTTACTCATTAGAGCCTGAAAGAGTTGTCTGCTCCAATACTTAAAATTTGGGCTTTTCTTCCAGTATTGCTAAACCACCCTTTCAATCAGTCTATAACCAGACAGCTACAGATTGTACTTGTTACTGGGAAACCTGGTTACATCTCCTTGTTTTACTGAAAAGAGACACAGCTATGGAGGTCCTTGAACCTTTTCCACAGTTAAACCTTGGAGTTTAGTGCAGATGAAGCACATCATTATATCCTCTTAGACTTGCAAACGAACCAAGAAAACAAATTTAAAATGTTTCTTTTTTTTTGTTTTGTGTATGTAGGTAGGGAAGAAATGTAATCTTGTGTGGAGTAGCCAGTTTTAACCCTTCAGGAGAAGGACACTACAGATGACATCTGACCCCTTTTTTGTCCACATGCTTCTAATTCAGTTCAAGACTCTGATTCAATTTTATGCAGCACAACAAAGGTGGGAAGAGGATAATGATGACCAGGACCAAATTCTTATTAATTCTCAGCTTTTTTAATGCTGGCTTAAAGTTTTAATAAATCTTCAACCTACTGTAGATTTTGTGGACTTTGACTGAAAAATCAATAACATTTTAGGTCAAGACTGAAAAACAGTTCACAAGTCATAGTGGGGAAATTTATGTTATTTCACACTGAAGTTCACATGGTCCTAAATACTGCTGGTGATTCATTTTGAGAAGTATTAAATTCACATTCAGCTACATACTTACAGTCATTTAAAACATCCAAGAAAAAGAGAGTGAGAAACAGACTTATTCAAATGGATAGGTCTACCATTTAACTATGGAAAAGTTCTCCAAATCCAAAAATTCCATAAGGCTGCAGAAGATCTTCTTGAAAGTAAAATCACCCTGTTTTAGGGAGAGGGAATCCAGATACAGTGGCCTAGCTGATAAACTCTCCCATAACACCATTCCCAAGGGCTGTATTTAAAAACGCACAAAAAGAAGCAAGAAGTCATATCAACATACCCACAAATTGTACATCTGAAAACTTTCTTCTTGCTTTTCTCTGAGACTAGCCATCAGATAACTCCAATTATTACTCTTTGCAAGTATTTTGCAGCTGAAGTAAAGACAGGGTATTTTCTTGCTGAGGTAAAGCGAGTGGTTGACCAGGCACACTTGCTACTGACATAGATATCTATCCTCATTTGTTGAACTCAGTTTTTGGCTGCCTTATTTATGCTGTTTATCCTTATTGATAAGTAAAATAGTTAGAAAAGAAATGAGATGTTTTACTGCAAGAGGAATAGTAGCAGAGGGCATAGTTAAGCAGAGGATGTAGGCAAAAGTAACACTTATAATCTGTCATGGGTTCCGTTTATCTGCCTGTGACACTGGATGCTACTCCATGTCAGGATATTTTTTCCTTTAATTTTAAGGTAACAGATTATACCATGAAAATATGGCATATATTTAAAAAATGCTCTAAATATTTTCTACTTTAAAGCAGAAAAGTTACTTGAATGTGTCCCACATTACTTCAAATCCCATCCTCCTCAGAGAGCCTGAGAAGCACTCACCTTCAAGGCTGCTGTAAGCTTGCTGTCAGCAGTCTGTATATCACCCAGCTGACTTTAATTGGGAAGAGTTGTCCCTGATTGTATAAAAACTGAATGCAGCTGAGAGGGTAATCCTCAGATTTGTCACCATACAGAAAAGCATGAAGTAACACATTGTGGGGATCCATCAAGTTCCATGACAAAACTGTAGTGGGGAATGCAATCATCTTCAAACTCTATCTTTACATGGAGTTTTACTCCTTTTCAGATCAAACATTCCTCCCCAAGGGAAATGTGTTCTACAAACTAATCACCAGGCTCTCAGAACAGCTGTGTACTCTCAGCTGCTGTTTTCAGCAGCAGGAAGTTTGGAGACATTTCAAGAGGCAAACAAATGAGGTATCCTGGTTATTTTCCTCTCCAGAAGTACACACTTATATATGGACTCCTTTCTGCTGCAATGGTTTAACAGAGTGTTGCTGTGGAAACACTGGCACCAAAGTACACCTACTAGGAAGCTATGCAGAAAAATCAGCCCATGTATCAAACTCATTGGGGTTTTGCACTGAAAAGTACTTTGGTGCGCTCTTCTTTGGCATTATATCTGTCCCCTGTCTTGAGAGTATCCTCATGAAAATTTGTGTTTTTCCAAAGTTACTTCTCTCTATGTTAGGGGAAGCACAAAACAAAGAGAAACACCTGAACTGTTAAACATGAACTTGAAAGTTCGGCTTTGACTGTCTTTCAGCATTCACATGATAAAGTCAGAACAATAAAGATGTCATAAAAGCTTTTCACTATTAAAATCTGAATATACATATTTTCTATATAATATCAGTGAAAGTACTGAGTGAGTCTGTACTGAAGCCTTACAGGAGTGCTTTAACTGGTATTTCTTCTTGTTTTGCTTTTGTTTGGGGTTTTTGTTTGTTTTGCCCTTATTTCTTTTTTCCAAAATAAAGTACTCATTTAAGTGGAAAAACACATTTTAACTGCAGTGTATGAAAAACATGTGTTTTTCATTTTCAGTGTGTATGATGACCTTCTTAACTAAAAGTGATAATCAATGATGTATGAAATGAATGTTGATTAGGCTGGCACTTGAGCTTCTAGAAAAGGTATGGCTAAAAACCTTTATTTGGACACATAGTTTATATAACTATGAACTCTTTATAGACATAAACAAAAATATTAAAAAATAAAGAATTTTCTCTCATGGATGATGTTTGTTATGGAAAATGAGAAGCAGAGAGGTTGTTCAATGTTTATGATCTGACCAACTGATAAAAAAGTTCATGTAGGTAATATCTGAATTATCAAACAAATGGAATCAGCAGTTCCTTTAACATAATTTGTGTATTATTTCTTTATTGTGACAAAATTACTAGAAATGATTAAGGTATGAGAAATACCTGAAAGATTACAATAACTGCAGAGACCTTTAAAGATACTTACATCACTTTCATGGCCTTCTCTTAGATTGTAAGTGAGATCATGCTGGATGTCTTCAACAAATTTGTGGGCATATTCTGGGTAAAGGTCGAGCACTTCAAAGAGACCTTTGAGTATAATACATTGGAGGTCACAGTATGTTAGAGCTTTAACATCTGCATTTGTTTTAATAACTTGATCCCTAATTGATAGGTTTGCTCCAATTAAATCTCCTTTACCTAAAAGAGAACACAAAAATAGTTATCTTCAAAGCATAAATTCTTTACTTATTTTTTGAATCATAAAGCTGTTTAATATAATTGCTACCCCTGAACCTGAAATCCCGTTGTTACAAATGCCTTGTTTAATTAATAATATGCTCAAGGATCATAGACTAATTTTTTTTCTCCTTTTTTTGCAGGTGCAAATTTATACACAATTAATTGGAGGTACAAAAACTAATTTCCAGACAGGTAACTGGCTGATTTAAGGGAGCAATAAAGTAAATATGTGTAAAATGAAAATTTACACTAGTAACTAATAGCAGGTGCAATTATTTTTCATAAAGCTGTTGTCAGGCATTTTTTGTGGGTTTTTTAAAACATGCAGGTGTTAAAGTAGCATTTTAGCATTTCTGTTGAGAAGGAAAAATGGCTTAAGGAAGAATTCCTATGCTGTTTTCTTTTTTTATTTATGGGCAAGATTGCCTTACAACACTGGTTTTATTAAAAACTTAAATTGACCAGATATTGAGGAGCACATTTTACAATTAAAAGCTTCCATAAACATCTGATCTGAGGTATAAATTCCAAAGTGGAGTCAATGAACCAGAGTTTCCCCAAAAGTTAAAGCAGATGGTCCTCATTAAAGACCTGGGCAGTGTGATGGGGTGCATTCTCATCAAGTCATGGGGAATACCAAACTGGGGGAACTGGTTGATACATTGAGGGACAAAGCTGCTATTTAGGGGGACCTCAGTGAAAGACAAAGCAGCTGTTAGGAATATCATGAAGATCAACAAAACCAAATGGGAAGTCCCATACTTGAGATGAAAACCCTCCCTACAGCAGGGTGGACTGGGAACTGACCAGCTGGACAGCAGCTCTGCAGGAAAGGCCCTGGGGGTCCTTGTGGACAAGCTGAACATGAGCCAGCAACGTGTCCTTGCAGCAAAGAAGTTCAAGGACCTCCTGTGCAGCATGAGCTAGAGTGGAGCCAGCAAGTCCTAGGAAATGACTCTTTCCTTCTATATTTTTCATACCTCCTTTGGAACATTGTTTCCAGTTTTGGGCTTCCTCGTACAAGACAGAATATTGACATATTAAAGTAAGTCCAAAAAATGTTACCAAGAATCAGGGACTAAAGAATATGATTTATGAGAAAAGGCTGAAAAAATAGGGTATTGTTCCATCTTACAAAGAGAATGCCAAGGAAATATACTATTACTGTCTTCTACTGCCCAGGAGAAAATTGTGGAGAAAACAGAGTTAAACTTCTCTTCAGAGTGCACAGGGCAACAAGATGTACCTGGCACAGGGTGTAACAAATAAAATTCTCATTATAAATCAGGAAATGAAAGTCAACAGACGGTGGAACAGCCTCCCCAAAGAGGCTGTGGAATTGTGAGCATCCTTGGACATGTTCAAAACTTGTCTGGACATAGCCCTGAGGAATCTGAGATAAATTTGCCCTGTTTTAAGCAGGTTTAAGTAGGGTAGCTTCTGAAGGTCTGAAGGTCCCTTCAATCTTACATTATTCTGTGATTAATAAATAATAAATTAAGACTGTCACATTGGAAAATCCACTCAGCATGTGATTCTAACTCTATATTACACAGGAAATGGTCAGCTTGCAGCCTAAGTTAAACCAATCCCTGAACCTTCATAAATGGGATAGTTTGACACTTTAAAATATAATTTTTAGTACCTTAAAAATTTCTTATTTATGTGAAGCTTGAAAAACTTTCTCAAAAGTTCTTATCACAAGCTCATGGTAGGGAGGGATTTTCTCTTATGCTAGCAATATACATTTATTAATGCTTATTTGGGGTCTCAAAAATCTCAGTATAAATGAGAACTGGTGTGAACCTAGGAAAGAGAAATTTGACAGGTAACAATAACATCTGTCACTGCTCATCACGACATGTATTGCTACATAATAAAATATAGTGTAAAGCTAAGCAGTAACACACTTTTACATTTTACTATAAATATCAACAATTCCTTAGATTTATTCCACTATATTAAGCAAAAGACTGGAAAACTTAATTTATTGCTGGCTGTTAATGGGGACAAAGGAAAGAGTATTTCAAATATACCAAAACTGATCCTCAAGCATCTTAATTAGAAATTTTTTAGATCTGTGAACAGTATCAATACTGCATGAGTATTTTGGAAAAAAAGTTAGATTTTTATTTGGTTATAGTTAAAATTTTGAAGTAATTTCAAGCTTATAGATACTACAAGTGATCTGGTAGTGCTAAGACATGTTTCTTTTCCAGATATAAATCATGCAGCAAAGGCTGTAGGTAGTAACCTGAAGTTTCATGCAGAATTAATGAAGTGATTAAATGATTCTACCTTGAATGTCAACATTTGTTACATAACAGAATCATTTAAGCTATTTTTAGTAGCTTTTTTCTTTTTTCTTTAATTGGATAACAAGCTTATATATACATGTTTCTCACAGACACATCTGTTTTTCAATAAATCAGGGACATGCAGCCAACATTATAAATGTTCTCGTTATGGATATTTTTAAAATAACTTATGGCTAATATTTTTAATAAATCAAAGATATATGCTCAAACAGGACATAACTCATATTAAAACATATATTCCCATAAAATATATCTTAACCATCTTTATTAGAGATAAAGTAATAGTCTCTAGAGGAAGCAATGATGTATTTAATGAGAGCATTTCACCAAGTTGTTGCTGCACTGCTTGTTAGTGAGAATGGCTCAGTAAACAAAAACTAATCCACTAGAATTAGAATCAGGGCAGAATTATAAAATATTCTGGGAACTGCAAATAACTCAGCATGGTCAGGGAAAAAACTGCTGTCTTGGATTTACATGACATCATTAACACAATTTCTCATAGGGACCTACATGTTTGATGCATACTTTCTGCTGGTGTTAATTAGGTTTAAATGATGAAGCTCCCCTTCACTGTAACAAAACACTATTTTGTTGTGTTATGTTTATGTTTTTTGCATTATGATTTCATTAACTTCTCTCAGAAATCCACTAATCTCTTTATTATTGTTTTGATTGTCACCATTACACAGTGATGCTTTAATTAACATTTTCAGAAGTGCCTGAAGATGGAATCATAGCCCCAGTGGAAGTACCTCTTGAACTTTTGCTGGCTTTTAACTTATGTTTTATTATAAGTCATATTTTATATCTTTGATCCATGTGATCCAGTGAAATTAAGAGATTCTTAAACTTTCTGGAAACAAATGAGTGGTGAAGTGATGTGGACTGTGAATCTAACAGAATTAAAGAGTTCTGAAACAAATAGGACCTATATCACATTTAAATTCTAAAAAAAGACCAATCAAATGCATTCTAGTAAAATAAAGGAAATTCAATTACAGAAGACCAGAAGCTTCCATTATCAACAGTCTAGTGTAATCCCATGAAATAGGAAGGAAAGCAAAAACAGAAATGTTGTTTTTAACTCTGTTTTATAAGAATATTAAAAGTTATTAGAAAGAAGAATACATTTAAATCTAAAAGGATATTAAAATAACAATAAAATAATTCTCTACTTTTAGAGTAAAAATTTATATTTTATTTGGCCAAAAAGCTTTATAAACATTAACTGAGACAGGTCTAATCATCCTTTAGCTGAAGATAAAGAGAATTTCTTTAGTAGGCCTTAGATTGAGGCAAATCACAGAAATTTATAGGTAGAGATGCTTAAAACTCAAGGAGTAAAAACAGTCACCTTGCAAACAAAAACTAAAAATTTATTGGAACAGAATTTCTGGCCTTCCTCAGTTCCAATATACTCAGATGACTGCAAACAGCATCAGTTAGCACGAAATAGCTTGGGAGAGCAGAGCCAACAATGCTTGCTCTTCACCACATGGCTTTTCTGCAAGGGGTGTTGGTAGGCAAGTGCCAAAGAATGAAAGTAGGCTCATATTTGCTTTCTTTCATTTGGGAGCATTAGTGGGAACATTGCTCAGCCACTAATTTCCATGAAATATTTAGGAACTGATGACCAATGTTTTTTGAGCTGCCAATACCATCACCAAATATAGCAGAAAGGAGAAATTTGTGTCAAAAGCTTGCAAGTCCTTCTTTACGTGAAAAGAAGAGAGAATAAATATAAGGAAACCAGAAGTGGAATATTGCACAGCTAATAATATAGCAATTGAAAGCTTCTTAGGTCAAAATAAAAGGAAGTTTAAACTAAACTAAAAAAAAAAAAAAAAAGAAAAAAAAATGAAAAAAAAAAAAGAATTGAAGATTAAANGTGCAGAGACAGAGACCTGAGGCAACCACGACTGGCACACTCGAAAAGGGAGAGCTGCAAAATCTCCTTGTTCAAGTGCATGGTGATGTCTGAACGCAGCTCATCTGGGAAGTCTTTTAAAAGCTGTCCAAAAGAAGGGGAAAAAAAAGATTGAAAAGAGAAAAACTGTAAAATTATTTGTTTCTACTTTTGCAGGAGTGTCCTGCAAAAGTGGTGCTGCACATGTCAAACTATTGCAAATATTTTCCTTTGATTTTTCTTATCCCCTTGATTAGACTTTTTATTTTTAAAAATTTTAATACAAATAAATTCCAGGAAAAAACATGAAAAAATATATGCCTTTTTAGTACCAAAAAACCCCCCACAAAGCCTCACC
>VWYP01002998.1:17698-29600 GCA_013400435.1 Pycnonotus jocosus | reverse complement strand
AACAAAAACCCCCCAAAAAAAAAAAAAAAAAAAAAGACCCAAGAAAAAGAGGTCAACAACACTGTGCAAATTCCCTCTAATGCACAATTTCAGTTTGTCCAAGTACTTGTATGTAATAGAACAGAGTAGGCTGCTCAGGTATACCATTGTATACAGTGAGATATACAATGAAAACAGAGAATTCTATAAAATTCATCAATATACAATATTACTTCTATAGTTAAACCACTGAAAGAGGAATAACTAAAAAACCCCCTTGTCTTAAATGTGTTTTTGTTCTTGCTATTTTCATTTTTTAGTGATGTAACTGGACACTGAAGAAGGGCTGGGAAAGGAGCAAGGTGCTTGTACAGTGGAAGAACCTATGGAAACCAAAAGACCATGAGGTCTCACTTTTTCCTTTCAAGCTGCAAGCCCACAAATATAGTTTTGTTTGCAGCTTGAGGGGATGTGGCATCTGAACAATACAATCAGCCAGTGCTTGACCAGGTGGGCTCAGACAAGGCGTTTTATCCATAGGAGGGGAATAATGGAAGACGGATGGTCTCTCCAGGAGCTGCAGTTGGAGTACAGCAGTCACTCACTTTCAGTGTGACTAAAGGTACAGAAGGTACAAAAGCTGAAGGTGAACATTAATCACATCTAGGAAAGCTTTGACATCTAAGTAATTTTTGTACCTTTGTAAATCTTACTAAGCTCCTTCTGTTGCTAAGATGCTGTTGAAAATCCCATTCTTTGTGCTGTGCACGACATAAAAAGAATTTATCAGGAAAAGAATGTTCCAAACCCCAAATCTTTCTGCTTATTTCCACATTATCTTTAGAGACCACTGAGTTTTATAACACAGATAACAAGAAGCCTGAAGGGAGTGCTCCATTCAAATAACACTCCAGCAGAGAGAAGCCATTATTTCTCCTGCAGTACAGTAACGCATAACCTGGATAAGTAATTTCAGACAAGCAAGCACAGAAACCACCAGAAATCTGTCTTTTGATTTCACTCTCAAGTTACACTCTACAATATTTAAAAATGTAGTGAAATAAATAACATAAACATTCAAGCTAAACCACTTGTTTACAGTATTGCAATATGATGAAGGAGGTCCTTTAAAAAGGACCTAAAAATCCCCATGTAGATATTTTGTTTAGTGAAAGACAGAACTACTCATTATAGCATTTCTGCTGGTATAATCTAAAAGGTTTCTGATGAATGCCTCTTCAGAATCTGAGAATGACAGAGAACTGGATTTTACTTTATTTGATGTTTTAAACCTGCTTTTTCAACTGCGTACCCTGTTCCTGGGATAATCCAGGTTTATTTTTAGGCATGGTTTTCTTCAGTATGCAACTTCACACAAAACACAGCATCACAAAAGAAAAATTACCCCCCTCCTTGACTCACAATCATAGTTCATAGTCAAAACAATCAAACACAATTCCCCATCATTTTGTTACCTCATTGGAATCAATTCCATTATTGACAGACCACGTGGTTTGGAAATATTCAAGCATCCTTTGCTTTAGCTGCTGTGGCAGGTGATGGACCCGTATAAAGTCCTTCAAATCCTTGGTTCTTGTGTGATAAAGGGACCATCTGGAGTACATCCTCTGAATTATGGCAGTCACATTGCCAAACACCAAGGCGTGCATCAGAGCTAGGATGTATAGAAATTACATGCAATGTGGAGTGATTTTTTAATTCAATAAAACCCAACATAGGAAATGAACAGCATCTTCACAGAGCAAAAAAATCCTGATTGAGAGATCTAAGAAAGCCTTTAAATATAAGACTCCCTCAGCAGTAGTATATTAATACTGTGGTATTAATATGATTATTCATTTCTGGAGTTTGAGACACTACGGGTCACTGTCATGGGACAGGGTAGAAAACTTATCTAGTCAGGGTACCTAACAAAAAAATTAAGTCAAATTAAGTCCATAGTCTAAGAGAAAAGGAAAACAGGACACAGAATCATAGAATCATAGGATGATTTGGTTTGGAAGGAACCTTAAGGATCATCTAGTTCCAACTCCCCTGCCATGGGCAGAGATGCCTTTCACTAGACCAGCTTGCTCAAAGCCTCAGCCAACCTGGTCTTGAACACTGCCAGGATGGGGCATCCACAACTTCCCTGAAAAACATCTTCCTGTGCCTCACCATCCTCATAGTGAAGAATTTCTCCCAATATCTAATCTAAACCTACTCTCAGTTTGAGCCATCCACACTTGTCCTGTCACTACAGGACTTTGTAAAAAGTACAGGAATGAATGCATGTAGGCAGGTATGCTCAGAAAATAATGAGATACAATTAATCAGTATGAAAACTAGACTCAAATGGTCAATTGGAAACTACACAGAATGTAATAGATTTCAGAGAACTCACATAAACAAAAACAATTACTAATGGAGACCACGTGTAGCAGAATGAAGTTGTAAATAACATTTTAAAATGTATTGTGTTCTGGCGGAGATATTTTTAAAAAGTCAGAAAAAAATCATTATAAAGCAGGAATTCATGTTAAAAGAAACCTTTAAAGAGACAATCTGATTTCTTATGTTGCTTGTCAGGGTCAAATATGGTTAAAACTGTTCTGACACCCTGGAGTTTCTCTGCGGTTAGTTATTGGTTTGGGAATAAAAAGACCAGAAGTAAAATTGAAGAAATATTTACAGATATAGGCCATCTGGGTTTGTCTGTGCAGAAATGCATTTTCTTATTTGAATTGGAAAAATCACTGCTAAATTGTCTGTCATGATATTGATCTGATGTATAGAATATACACATCTACAAATTGTTTATTTTAAAAAATTACTAAAAATTTTATAATTTCTCTAAAGGGACATCTGTCTTTATATTGCTTGAAAGAAAGCATATGGATTTCTCAGATTGACAAAGGAATTGGTTTATAAACAAGATAAACAAGTTGTTGGCCTTGTATGTAATTTTACAGAAGTGCAATGTGAGTGAGAAGAGACAAGAGGGAATAAGAGGAGGAAAGGATGCATTTTTAATTGGTAGAAAGAGAAAAAATTCTGTAGTTTGGAGAGAGAAAACTTTTACAGGCTGAGAAAAATGCAAAGGAACTGATAACAACACCAATGTCCTTACTGTGAAGGGAGTGCATAAAAATAGATAAAGAACTGCACTGTAGAAACAGTAGAAAGAAAAGGATTGTGGATGTAGTAAGAATAGTAAGCCTAACTGGAAATTTATTTCTAAAAATAATCAGTTATTTCAACTAGGTGTTGTTCAAGATGGTGCAGAGAATTGCTAAGTCATTTGTGTTAGAAACTAGAGCAACAAAATATGAGGGACTGGTGTAATACTAGACACAAGATATTGTATTAGAAATATGACAGCTAGGTCTGAAAAAATTCAGCCAGACAGAGATAAATCAGTTAAAGAAACAGTGTAACCTCTTTAAGGATGCAATAATCAGTTTAAATGGGGGCAGGGATGAAGCGTTAGGTGGTGTATGAACGCAAATGTAAGACTCACATGTGATGTAAATCCCTCATCAGACTCCAAGGTTGGGAGCTGGACAGTGTAGAGATCTTGGTGATGTTATTATAGGCACAAATATCATCTAGAATTTTATCATTATAGTGGAAGCTGTCGTTGCCCATATGCATTGGAAGACAACTGCTTCTCATAATGGCAAGCTATTCTTGGCTGTGACAGGCATTAGAATTCTTTATCAAATAATCATACACTTACCCTACTTTCTGTAGGAAGCCTATTACACCTCTCTGTAAACTCAAGTAGGACAAATTCAAAACTTCTAGGAACGGTATTTCATAAAATGGCCTTTATTTTAATAGATATTTTAAATCACATTTTAGTTGCTTAGGCAACAGAAGAACACCTCTGATCCCAGATAGGACTGGAGCTACTAGAGTGGGCCTCCAATCTCTTAAATACAAAAATATACACTATTTGCTGAAAGAAAAGAGAGAGTACAAGACAGAACATGATATGATCACCTGCTGGAGGGCAGATATGATTAATATTTTACAGATGCTGGGTATCTTAGGAATTCTGGTTACATTTTAATAAGTAACTTTTCTTTCCAACTTTAAGAAGACATACTGTATTGAAGAAGATCTTTTATCTTCAGAACATGACTTGTTAAAAATTTAAATTTCAAATTTATGCAAAATAAAAATTAATGTTAAGACACCAGTAAATATTAAAAATGTATTCTATATGCTATTTGTTTTTTTAAGTTTACAGGGGTTTTTTTCTGTCTCCTACTTTTTCAAGGTTTAAGTAAATTTACTTCTACTTTTTTTTTTTTTTTTTTCAGTTTGTAATGTCATACAGTGAAGAGATACAGAAAAACTACTGATAAACTAACTCACCCTATCCATTACACCTGAAATTTCATTGACTAATGGCTTGGCCAAAACCCTGAAAAACATACACCAGTTTTTCTCAGAATATGACTTTCCATTAGGGAATTTTAAAACTAAATATCAGCCAAAAAGATACATTAAAACAGATTTTAAGAAATGATGAGTTATAATGTCCCTAAGCATACAGATTAACACTTTATTCCCAGCAGAGTTTTCTAAGGCGTGCTCACCAACCTTCACAGTATCATTCTAACTGATTTTCCTCACTAATGTCTAAAGTATAATTCCTCAAGAAAATACCCACAAATCAGCCTGCTCTGCTTTTTTTATCTGGATATATCTTGTTCACTGGACCCTTGCAGATATAAATCCATTCTCCTACCTGCTCTACCTGTAAGCAACTTCCCCTTTCAGTCGTCAGTTCCCTCTTACCCCACTCAGCTGCCTAGTTCTTCATGATTTATTCAATGTAAAAGCATATTACAAGAAATAAAAGTAAAATTGTTATAACTGGACTAAATAAATGTATAAGATACTTCTATATTCTACTCTATTATATTTATGAAAGCTCTGCCATATTAAAGGGAATTAAATACTCATCACTGCCTTACATAGGAGATCTTTTGATTTCTTGATAGAAATGAAAACTCTTTCCTTTACTCCAACAGATTTTATGTAGTGAAAGCTCCAAAGAAGAGAGATCACAGTAATTTTATGACTTCTTGTGGTTTTATGACATTGCCAAAAAAAAAAAAATCATTCTTGAATGATTTGTTATATTATTGCCTCTCATTTTCAGGACTGAGGAAAATGAAAATTATTCATTGAACAGTTCTTTTACCACTTAATGCTGCCAATATACAGTTTACAGGTAATTCATCATGTTCCCTGGATTTCAAGTGTCAAATTTCCAATTTATTGTTGCCCAAGAGAATTTATCCAGCAAAGCTGATACCCAGGGCTTTACTGACTAGCCCTGGACAAAGACCTACTAATATTTCCAGAACAACTAAGCCAGCAGAAAGAAAAAGGGAAGACAGAGTACTCTAGCAGTGACTTGCTTTTGTCCTTGGTGGCCAGTGTGACACCTTTGAGCTGTGTTATGTACACACAGTGAAACAGCACAGCTGATTTTTTGTGGGAGGAAGACGAGTCTAAAGACAGAGCTTCCAGTATTTTCTCTAGGGGTCTTGGCTCACAAATCTCTGCTTGTTGTGCTCAGATGCCTCAGCAGAAGGAAAGGGACCATGAATGAACACGTGGCTTTCTCTGAGAGTACAACAAGGTAATCAGCATAAATGTTACTAACAGCTCCAAATATGCCCAAAAAATTGCATTCTGATTCAAATCTGAATCAAATTTTTGTCAATGATAATTCAAGTGCTTTTTGATTTCTATGGAAGGCTCACCAAAGTCTCCTGGCTCTGTCCTGTCTCTCTTTCTCTCTGGTCTGGCGCTTCAGACGAGGATACACACCAGCTCACAGACACCTTGTCTTGTGGGGTGCCCACCTCCCCTCATCAGCATTCCAAGGGTGCTGTGGGAATAGAATGGCAGCTGGCGTGCACATTGTACCTGGCTGTCTGGAAAAGTGTCTGCCACAAGTGACTGAAATCCCCAACACATGGCTGGGCCATTTCCCCTGTTAATAATGTGAACTTGCACTTCAGTGGGGGACATTTTCAGTGGGCTGTCTTTTGTCACCATTAGTGAACAAAAGGTTAGAAATGTCTACCTAAGAGAGTTTATCTAGTGTAAGCCAAACAAAGTTGTTTCCTTCTTTTGCCATTTTAAATTAAATTTATTAAGCTCTCTCCTATGTTTGTTTGGGGGTTCTTTTAAGAAACTTAGCAAAATTTCAGCTTGTATTTGACTTTTTCCTACTCTGAAAATGTTTTAAATGACGCTTGATTGTACCTACCCCCAATCAGCATTGTGCAAATGGAGAAGATCTTTTCAGCATCGGTATTGGCTGAAACATTTCCAAAGCCAACACTGGTGAGGCTGCTGAGAGTGAAATACAGAGCAGCTATATAGGCACTTCTGATTGATGGGCCTCCTAGTGTATTATTCTCATAATAAGGAGATTCAATTCGTTTTCCTAGCTCATGAAGCCAACCTGCAGAACAAAGCATAAAAAGAGTTACTTTTAAGTAACATTGACACCACCATGAAAACTATATGTTATACTAAAAAAACAGTTCTAGAAACCCCCCAAAATCTACTTAAAAGACATTATATTCTTCACACAATTCCAAGAGTAAAAAGAACATTAAACTGTGGGAATTTATGCAGCACATTAAGTATTGTGTCTCTGGGCTATTTATTTTTATGTACAATATTTTATCATAAAAATTGCATTTCTGCATTGAAATCAAGTGGTTTTGAATTGCATATTACAGGTCCAATTAGATAATTTATAAAATCCATTAAGTAACTAAAAAGAAAAAAATCTTCACCTAATAGCACTGCAGCAACAATGCAACATCATTTGATTCTTTCAATTAATTAATGCTTGGAAAGCTTTTTGACATTCGAAGACTAAATCATTATAATAGTAATTACATATTCAGAGCTTTTTACATGTTTCTTTTTACAGTAGAAAAGATTCAAAGAACTAAACATAACTTACAAACTAGAATTAATTTTTGAAACATGCTTCAGTAAGTATTTTCTAAATTGTTCATTTAATCTTTCCTTTCATTTTGATAAACGAATCTATGTGTGCCAGAGAAAGCAGAATTAGCTACTGCCTCAAGTACTTGAAAAAAAAACAACAAAACAACAGCAAGGCAACAATGCAGGAAAAAAATATACAGCTGGGAAACACAACCTGAACGAATTACATTAACACAATGCTTCACAAAAATCAAGATTGGGGAAAGAAGAAGGATAAAAATCTATTTGTGTGCCCAGTTTTGCCTGTTAAACAGCTTGCTTGTGAGATTGGGAATCTTTCTTGGGTATACAGGGAGAACTGACAAAAGAAAATAATCCTGACCAACAGAGTTTTAGTTTTAGAAAAATTGTTTGGAGATCCCCCTTTTGTAAGTTGGGACCTGACAGACTGAATCACCTCCTGGAGATTATTCTCTCTCCTGATGACTTCAATCAGCATCCATTTCAATGAATCCAAAAATGAGCTGGAGGAAATCTCATTGCAGAGAATGTTTGCAAAAGTGGGTGCTAGATTTAAAGTATCTGTCCCAGCACTTCCAATGAAGTTGGGAAAAAGTCTGTAGGAATCTAGCACCTGGAGTAGACCTGCTGAACCATGGTTGTTCCCATGCTCAGCTCCATGCTTTGTGGCATGCTGTCCTGCAGAGAAAGCTCAGCCAGAAGGGCTGGGTAATGGCAGAGCAAGGTCTGGCCATGACCCTGCTGATCCACTCTGTGCAGGACAGGGAACTTGATCAAAAGCATAAATGAAAGCAATCTGCATTGTCATACAATGGCAGTACTGAGTAGGATGTTCAACCTTGCCAACAGAGAAGAAATAAAATGAAAATGTCCTTCATTTTGCCTGGATAATAACTAAGCGGGGCTATCTTATATTTTGGCTCCCAATTATTTNGAAAATGTCCTTCATTTTGCCTGGCTATCTTATATTTGTGGCTCCCAATTATTTAAAAACGAAAGTAGAGGAAAATTGGAAAAAAAAGAAAAACTAAAAAGAAGAAGCCCAGCTGAGCCAATATCAGTCCTCTGTTTTTCTGTGATTACATTACATTTCCCCAACAGTAGCATGGTCCTTTGTATAGCAAATTTAATTCCTATATGTCTATAGTAGGGAATGTAATCACAAACATTACAGAACATAGACTAAAAACCCAAGAAAATCTTTGGCAGAGAGGAGACAAAGTTAAAAAAAAGGTCTATCGAAACCTAATGTAAAGTAATACGATCATAAAGTTCAAGATCAGCTCAAGATTGTTTCCGTTGCAAAACTGAAACAAACAAGTTATTTTAAAGAACTGTAATTGATATTCCTTTTAGGAGAACATCTCCTGCCTTGGAGTGTTCTAAAAACCACTGATTCTCAGCCTGTGTATTTCCATTTTTCTCATTTTTCATGCATTTCCAGTGCTATCCAGGAAAGGTGGATGTCATTTTTTAACTGAGAGATATATGTGAACTGGTTTCTCCTTTACAACTCACTTTATGTTCAAGGTTTTCATCCAACCCTACTGAAACATCACTGTTCCTAAAGAATTCATACAGCTAGTAAAAGAAAGGCACAAAAATAAGAGTCTACAGTGTGTCAATCAGTAAAAGTCTCTATAATATTTCTACAAAGATTCTCCTATCAAAATACCAATATAATCATTTTATGATTTCTGGCCAAGACACCAGTGTTTGAGATGAGTTCAGTATTCAGTGTCTGTTTCTGTGGTATAACTAAAGGTCAGACAGATCATCCCCTCAGTAGGAGATATGGCTTATCACTGAGCTAGAACAGTAGGAGTTAGCAATGATTAGCAATCCTCAATGATTGCTAAAATAATGCCCACAATGTAAAGAAAAGCTATGAAGTAAATTTATTTAGAGATTTAGACTGAGAAGAGAAAATGTTTGTCTGAAAGAGAAAACACCCAAAATAAATTCCTCTGACTTGTAGATAAAACCATGTTTACAGCTTCTCATTTCTATTTTGGCTGGCAGAGATTACCCTAATCAGGAACCTTTGAAAAAATTATATAAAGTGGTGTTTCAGTCAGAGTATATAAAATGCTGCAATATCTTCCAGATGCACTGTACTTCTCATATTTGTTGATAGCACTGCATTTTTATTTTTTTTCCCTCAGTTTCAGGGTAGAGGCAAGATACAGTTGGGTGTAAACACTTTCATCAGCCAATGGAAATAGTCATGAGGTAGTGCCACTGCCTAATGCCTTTTCCTTTTCAGTTCCTGCAGGTAACAGCTCTCAGCAGATTCTCTGACAAGCTTGAGTAATTAATTTCTGCCTTCAGGGAAGAAGAAAAAAATAAATATACCTTGTAGTCAGAAGGAACTTCCTAGAATTTAGCATTTTGAATCTTGTCTGGTTCAGAATTAGCATTGTCTTGGTACAACTCTCTGACTTTGAAAACATTTTAAAGCGCCAATTAGCATAATTAAGAGGAAGTCTTTTCAAAGGGAAAAAGAGCACTTAAGTAATCAAGTCCCATTGGAAAAGTCAATAGGAATTGGGTATCTAGCTCCATTAGGCCACTCTGAAAATTGCTGTAAGAATCTGTATTGAGTTTCATTTACTTATATCTGGGAAGTGCTCAAGTATCAGCAAAAGCCTAAAAAAGCATTTGAACCTCCATAGATGACATACTTTTTAACTGGATGTAAACCACATTATTTCACTTGCTAGCCGTCTAGAAAATCAGTCCTTCCCCTGCCTTAGTGCTTTTTCTGCATTGAGTATATACAATACTCCCTATAAATTGCAGCTTCATTCTATGCTACTACTTAGATTTTCCTATTATGCCAGACACTTAACATACCAAAATACTGGTATTTTGGTACCGTACTTCAAAAACTTAGAAATTAGTTGCATTTTCTAAAGAATTAATTAACTGTAGCGCTTGTTTTAAAAATAAGAGAAACATTTTCTTTTCCAGTTAAAAAAATAGACTAAATGTATCTGGTTTATTCTGCTCTCCAGTGTCAGAAAGAATAAAGAGGCATGGATAAGGAGTGTCTCTTGGAGCATCCCTGAATGTCTGAAAGCAATAACAGTGATGATGCTAAAAGAGAAAAGTATGAGACAAAGGCTGAGCTTCTCTCAGCTATGAATCCACGTCAAATTTAGGGACTTCAAGTATTCTTAGAGGAAATGTGAATGTAGAAAAGCCTATCTGTTCTCACATAATCACTTTTTATAAATGTTTAAACAGTATTTAAACCTCATTCAGGGTCAAACCGTATTGTTCCTTTCAAGCTATGAGGAGAGAGAGTAAATAATACTGTGCTGATTGTAGAGAAATAGAATATGCAGTGAGAAATGCTGGAGTTAACTAAAACATTGTGGATTGTCTTTAGTGAGGATTACTGTTAAGGAGTATGTCTGAGGCTGAGTGTTGCTTTTCTGACTCCACTGAAAAGAAATAATAATAGAAAAATGTCCTGAACTGGAGCACATGCAGCCTTCTGCTATAAATAGATTATAAGTTTCAGTGCAGGAGTCGCTATCTTATGACTACTAATGTGTGTTGCAGTTTAGGGTCATTAAGGAGAAGATAGAAACTATACAAGAGAAATTAGATCCTTCATCACTGGAATGAATTTTAAGATTAAAATCACTGTGTAGCCTGAGAGCTGTGTTGGTTCCCAATGCAGTAGTCCCTTATCACTGCTGATAGTTCCTAACTTCAGATCTAGAGCCAGGCAGCCAGGAGCTGTAGGTTTGCACAGGAAAGCACACCAACCTTTCATCACATAGCAGCACCCTCTGATCTGCAAATAAACATCTCATATTTCCATTTTAAATAGGCAAAAAATGTTCCAAGTTTCTCTTGATCAGGGAAGAAGAAGATTTTCTGTTGTATCCATCTCTGTTTCCTTGTATTAACCTCCACAAAATATACCTTAAGGAAGAACAGCTGCTAAGAGAGAGCAAGTAGGTAAGTTTTCTTCTTTTTAGGTAAAAGCGCCTGTGATTACAGTTTCTGTGATTTGTGATTACAGTTTCTGTGATTTTAGATGTCCAAATCATTTTCCTCAACTGTCTGTGTGGCTTCTTCAGAATGTATCACAGTTAAAGTTCACTTGAGGAGGGGAGTCCAGAGTCAGTAGTGTATTTGAGATGAGATTTTCTTTGTAACAGAATAATGAATACATTTTACTATATCAAACCCTAATTTCCATTCATTAGACACTAAAACATTAGTTTTGCTTTTAAGATTGCTTCCAAAGAATTTTGCACAGTTACTCTCTAGATGTTGCTGACTGATATAATACATTCAGAATCTAAAGGTGTATAAGAAGATGAAATCATTTTACTTCTTCTTGTGTGTGTGACTGCGTTATTGAATAATCATTGCCTCTGTTCTCATGGTGATTACTCAGGTTCTTCACAAGAGCTTCAATGCCTTTTTTATCCCTGTCTAGCCAAAATGTTTTTGACATGTGCAACTTTTCCCTGCTAAAACATTTGTAGTTTTTCCCCAGACTATTAATAGACCAAACAGCATCATTCCTACTATTTCACCCTGTGGAATATTGTTGTTACTCTTTCATTGTCACAAACCCTGATCATCTGTTTACAGGTTTGATTTATGGTGGAGCTTTGCTTGCCATGTTAGGAGAGACTCCCAGGTAAAAGAGCAGACAGTTTTGGGATTAAAGAACCCCAGAGATGAGCAGAGCAATCATACTTTTAACCACTGCTTCTGGAGGACAATAAATGGGCCAGATCTTATTGGACTGCCTCAATAAGTAGAACAGGAATCAGGTTTTATTTAATACAAATTAGGGGAAAAAAATAGGTAGTACCCTCCCCCCCTCCAAAAAAAAAAAAAAAAAAAAAAAAAAAAAAGAAAAGAACAACGTGCT